>OY720459.1:31651883-32096883 GCA_963082715.1 Harpalus rubripes | reverse complement strand
AAATAAGATATGAGATATTTTCTAAATGAGCGAAAAACGAGTTTTTGCCTGTAGCTCAGAAACAAATGAAGATCGAAAATTCCTGTGGTGACTATTAAACTTTTCCCGAAAAGTTGACCCTGGAATGTGCAGACGGTTTTGCTCTATCATTAATATTATCCGAGGTACCTTAAAAAAACATCGAAAATGAGACACCTGTACACAAAGATAGAAAGTACTACTAGAAAAAACATTTTATTTTATTATATTTTATATTATTTAGCAATACAATATTATAAAAAAAAATTGCGAAAAATCTACAGTTTGAAGGGTGAAACATAATTAAAATACAATAGCCTTTATACTAATCGAAAGAAATAAAAAAACATGTAATTTCTTAAAGTAATAATCAAAGATGGCTTTCATTTAAAAAAAATGTTATTTTGTGTTATATCTTGAAAATTTGTGATAGAAAAATTATTTTCGTACAGTACTGGATAGACTATAAAATTACCTACCTAACTTTTCTATTTGAAACATTTTTCTCGATTACTGATAGTTTAGAAATAATTTTAAAATGAAAAAAATCGACCTACTTCAGTACTTCCCCATTATTTAGTAACCTGAATTTTTTTGGCAAAACAGAAGCATATCTAATGCCTCATCCACACGTTGGGCCAACTAACGCCAATAAACCAATGTAAACCAGTGTTGCCACATGTCGAAAGCATAAATTACTAGGATTGAGAAACAAAAAGTAAATGTATTAATAGTTTCTAAATTATCAGTCTCGTCAGTAACAGTAGTAGCGTTGGCATCGGTACAATGAGTACTGATATTTTTTTCTGGTATCCAAGAATAACATGTTTTATTAGGACATAGTAATTCCTTGCCATGTAAAATATTTTCCACGGTTTCAATTTTGAGTTTGTTTCTTAATTTGGTTTTAATGTTATTTAATTTAGAAAATATTCTTTCGGTAACAGCGCTACTATGAGGCAAACAAAATAATAATTATTTAAAAATTACATAATTTGGGAAACATGTAAATGTTCAAATTATTTTTCATATTATAAACTTCTGACCAAAAAATTTCGGTATCTTCGAATATTTTATCATGTTTCCAATCTGACAGTTGCCTCCATTCCATCTCAATCTCTTCATAATCATCTTCGGTAACTAAATTTGGAAATAGAGATACTAATGGCATAATAGACGGATTATTTTTTATTTCTAGTGGATTTAATATTTTTAATTTTTGCAAAATTGGGTCAGTGGAATTTATTCTTTTTACCTTCCGTCACCTTTAGGTAAGGAAGGTATTGTCTTTGGTCAAAAAATTCGGTGGTGAGTTTTTAATGAATAAGCACGTTTTAAGGTCCCTAGAATACGATTTTACTATTTTTACGATGATGTCTGTGTGTGTGTGTGTGTGTGTGTGTGTGTGTGTGTGTGTGTGTGTGTGTGTGTGTGTGTGTGTGTGTGTGTGTGTGTGTGTGTGTGTGTGTGTGTGTGTGTGTGTGTGTGTGTGTGTGTGTGTGTGTGTGTGTGTGTGTGTGTGTGTGTGTGTGTGTGTGTGTGTGTGTGTGTGTGTGTGTGTGTGTGTGTGTGTGTGTGTGTGTGTGTGTGTGTGTGTGTGTGTGTGTGTGTGTGTGTGTGTGTGTGTGTGTGTGTGTGTGTGTGTGTGTGTGTGTGTGTGTGTGTGTGTGTGTGTGTGTGTGTGTGTGTGTGTGTGTGTGTGTGTGTGTGTGTGTGTGTGTGTGTGTGTGTGTGTGTGTGTGTGTGTGTGTGTGTGTGTGTGTGTGTGTGTGTGTGTGTGTGTGTGTGTGTGTGTGTGTGTGTGTGTGTGTGTGTGTGTGTGTGTGTGTGTGTGTGTGTGTGTGTGTGTGTGTGTGTGTGTGTGTGTGTGTGTGTGTGTGTGTGTGTGTGTGTGTGTGTGTGTGTGTGTGTGTGTGTGTGTGTGTGTGTGTGTGTGTGTGTGTGTGTGTGTGTGTGTGTGTGTGTGTGTGTGTGTGTGTGTGTGTGTGTGTGTGTGTGTGTGTGTGTGTGTGTGTGTGTGTGTGTGTGTGTGTGTGTGTGTGTGTGTGTGTGTGTGTGTGTGTGTGTGTGTGTGTGTGTGTGTGTGTGCGTGCGTGCGTGCGTGCGTGCGTGCGTGCGTGCGTGCGTGCGTGCGTGCGTGCGTGCGCGTGTGCGTGTGCGTGCGCGTGCGCGTGCGCGTGCGCGTTCGCGTTCGCGTGCGCGTGCGCGTGCGCGTGCGCGTGCGCGTGCGCGTGCGCGTGCGCGTGCGCGTGCGCGTGCGCGTGCGCGTGCGCGTGTGCGTGTGCGTGTGCGTGTGCGTGTGCGTGTGCGTGTGCGTGTGCGTGTGCGTGTGCGTGTGCGTGTGCGTGTGCGTGTGCGTGTGCGTGTGCGTGTGCGTGTGCGTGTGCGTGTGCGTGTGCGTGTGCGTGTGCGTGTGCGTGTGCGTGTGCGTGTGCGTGTGCGTGTGCGTGTGCGTGTGCGTGTGCGTGCGCGTGTGCGTGTGCGTGTGCGTGTGCGTGTGCGTGCGTGTGCGTGTGTGTGTGTGTGTGTGTGTGTGCGTGCGTGCGTGCGTGCGTGTGTGCGTGTGTGTGTGTGTGTGTGTGGTTATAATTGGTCAACCGGAAGTACCCTTATTTGAAGATTTTAACAGTTTTTCTTGAAAAAACGATGTTAAATATCATTTTTTTACATTTAATGTTATTATAAATATTAAAGAACATTGTATTCTCTATACGATTTGACTGCATTTTATACTTAATATTAAATGGATATAGAGTTAAAAAATTATAAAGAAATTAAATTTTATAAAGTAGACATAGCTATGAAAACAGCTACTATATTATGAAAATTCTGATTGAAAGATGTCAGTGTCAATTGACATATTCGTAGTATATTTGTGTTATATTATAATTTTACTCGAAATTTAGGATCTTTTGCTCGAAACTTTCTGTATAGAATTTTTATAAAGTACATACAACTGTCGAAAGGTAATGTACGTATAAGAAATTTAGATTTTTTTACAAGGAACTTTCTGTATGGTTTTATAGAAAATACATAGGCATTTACGAAAATTCTACCGATAACACGACTGGTAAAAAGTTACCGTGTTCGAAAATTGTACAATATCTACCAGATCCATCTACCGGATTCATGAAGAATCTAATCTCAAAAAAGGTAGTGATGCAAAGCGAAGTGCACGCGTTAAAAGTGGAAATGTGTTCAAAGTATGACTCTGCTCAGTTTGTTAACTACATCAAATTTCTAACCTGTTTCAAATTTTCAAATTTTTTATAGGTTATGGATCTACCCTGTTTACCACTTGCGTTCTTAAAATATCGATTCCGGTAGCTATAACCTGATAAACAGCTGTTTACTGGTAACAGTTCACAGGTAGAATTTTCGTAAATGCCTCATATAACTGACGGAAGGTAATGTGCTGGCCACATCAGATTTTTTTAATTTGAGAACATAACTCAACGTAGAAATCTAAACATCTAAGACGAAATGAATTTAAATCTTGCTTAGAAATAGAGTTAAACATCTGTGAAGCTCGAGCTCCACAGTAAATGTTCTCTATAGGTAAATAATTATGAACATTTTTAGGATTAATATTTTCATACTTATTAAAAATATATTCTTATTTCATGAAACATTTTAAAATTTGCAAGTATGCCTTCTCTGTAACTGATAATATTTCATGAACTTGAGGTTTTTCGGATTGGAACTGTAAATTTAAATTATTAACGATCTTAAGTATATACGACAAGAAGTAATAATAGTTTAAATACTGGATTTTGTAAAGCATTGAGTATATTAGTTGTTGCATGTAAATTATCTGTGAGAACTGCATCGGTAAAATATAAAGTTAGAGCTGACCATTGTCACTGGTACGACACTACCCTATACATGTGTATTTCAGTTTGGCGACCTTCAACAGGCTCGCTTTACGTCACCTTTATGCGCTAGCATAGGCGTACGAAAGATATCTGCCTAGGTGTCTAGGAGGAAATATTATTTATTTAGATATCAATGTTAAACTATAAAACTTAAACGAAAAATAAAAAATATATATATTTTGCTGTGTAGACATATAGGTATTTGTTTATATACAATAAAGATGAACAGATATATCAAAATAAAGTAACAAAAGCAATATATAAAGTACAATTATTTGTTGACGAAAGAAAATACATAAAGTAAAAAGAAATAAATACAACTTAAACGATAATTAAATAAGAATGATTATAAATTACATATTCTAATAAATTTCCTATTTTGTCTATTTGTTTTGTACCTTCTATTATTGTCTTTTATTGTGCTATAAATTCTTAGACGCACAAAAAGTTTTTTTAAATATTCTAAAGGAAAACATTCGCAAGGTACGTTAAACGTTTCCTCTGTCATAATGGTAAGTATATTTTTACCTATATCTTGAGTTAAATTATTTTTACTAAAATAATTTATAAATTTCTTTTCAAGTCTTTCAACAAAATTGAGAAAGTCATCAGGAGGAGTAATAAGACCTGATTTGGTCACGTTGTGCTTATTATATTGCTTATAGTAGGTAAACAAACAGTCTCTACTAAGATTACTTTGCATATTTGCAAATGTGATCGTCTTATCACAGTCATGCTTTTCGAGACACTTTCTTATTAAATATCCAGAAATGTAAACCAAAGCGTTTCGTTCTGGCAATTCATATCTATAATCTTGTGTTCCCACTTGCAAGGACTTACTTACGTCTTCACTTGCTTTGTACTGGCTTAAATTAGATACTCTTATATAGTCTTTTACTTTAAATAAAATAGAACTTAAATCATCCTCGCAGTTACCTAATTTTGAAGGTTGTAATATATTTTCAAATATAACTTCTGTGACGAAGTGATCCCTTTTCCACTAGAAATACTTGGGTGAACTATTTATAAACCACCAAGCCACAGTTAACACTTGAAAATCCGAACCCCGTAGTAAATGTTTCCTCCAGTTGTTAAAGCTGGTGTGAATGATTTTAGTGATTCAGTCACACATTTTTCTCACAAATCCTGTAAAGTAGAACATTAGTACTATCGTCAATTAAGAACAAGGTACTTACCTGTGTTTTAGTCATTCAGGGGATAAGGAAGCAATTGTTGTAATAGTTTAACCTGCAAAGTAAATCGCATTAGCAAAGTACAATAAAATGTTTTGTGTAACTTACCGATATTGTAATAAAACGATGTAAATGTTTGGCACAATGTTTCCTGGCATTGTAATTGTTGTTGTAGACACTTTGTGATAACAATGTAATAACAATATGTTTGTTTTGTATTACGACTTGGAGATTTGACAATTGTGCTTGCAAATATCATCACGTTTGGCAGCACTAGTAATATTGTAAAATATTGTAAATGGTAATTTATTAAAATGTAAATTGTATGGTTGTGTAAATATTGTAACTGTAGGGAAAATATGACCATCTATTATTTTTGCACATTTTATTAAATTAAATATTTTCTTTTATTGTAAAACGATCACAGCGCCATCAAAGTTTTACAAAAAGATACCCCCACTAGTGGCCCCACCATTTGAATTTTGGGATTTCCACCTCCACCAAAATAGGATATAAAAATCGCCGAATCACACAGACAAATCAGTCTCCCAGAGGCTAGTCAGCTACTGACTTCTCTGGTCTTAGAGTACTACTCGAGCCGACTTCTGCACAAGGGTCCCGTCTCTGAGCTAATCCGCCGCCGCCGCCGAGAAATAGAGAATTTGGTCTCTGCCGCATTTC
Organism: Harpalus rubripes; assembly: GCA_963082715.1. Lineage (NCBI taxonomy): Eukaryota > Metazoa > Arthropoda > Insecta > Coleoptera > Carabidae > Harpalus > Harpalus rubripes. The sequence goes on along the minus strand of OY720459.1, from coordinate 32,091,116 downwards.
GTCGCTATCGAGTGATAGAAAGGTTTTGGTGAGTGTAGTCGTCCGAGAACGACACTTAGTCTCACCAGCCGTCCGCTCTGAGAATAAACGTAAAGTTAGTTTTCAAGTTAGTTTATTTCATTTTGTTACCTTTGTCAAGTTTGGGTCGCTTCACGGCCCGTGGTCATTGTCACGATCGTCTATATGGTCATAGGGTCAGGTTTTTCCACTTTATTTTATGGTGTTGTAATTAACATTTTTTATTTTAAAACATTAAACAATTTATATTCTCCACGTGTTTCTATTGTGAATACCCTAACCTCACTCCACTGCCGATATCCGAGGCGACCTACCCTCTCTCTTTCAGATAACCGAACGGCGCCCGAGCATCAAAATCCCGAGAGTAAGGAAGAGAGAGATTGTGATGTCGACCCCCGACACTCCCGTAGCAGGGTCGTCGTCACACTTCCTGAACGCTCTATTAAATTGGACTGATATAGGTTCAGTGCAGTTGCCTCCTTGTTGTCTTATTTGACCAAAAAATTTTTCAAGGCAATCTTGATTTATGTTTCTTGTCAAAAGAAACTTATGTCCTTCTTCTTTCAAATCCTCGAATAAACTCAAAACTGACTATAGTTATAATGAAGCCGTTAATAAAATTTATATTTCTTCCTGCATCTTTACTACTATTTTTATGTTTAAGTTTAAGATTTTTGAAAAACTCCAACGATTCCATAAGAAATTTTTTTTGGTCATCATTTCCAGAGTATGCTCTTTTAAAGCTGTAGTTATGACGTACAGCTTCTGAATTTAGCATATCAAAGATATTGTTAAATTTCATTAATAATAAGACTGTATCTTCAGCTTCTTCTTCAACAAATTTTGCTTCTATATAAAGTTTCATAGCTGAAGCTACAGTTAAACTAAATATTTGCGTGGCATACTTTACTTTCATTTTTGCAAAATTATTTGGCTTAACATGAACTTTTGTCAGTTTAGGCATTAATTTTAAATCTTTTGCACTATCTATTACATAAACTTTTTCGACATGTTGCCATTTCGCAATTTTTGTGTCAAAATGAAAATCATATTTCATTAAATTATTTCTAGCACATTTAATCAAGTGCGGTGTATCAAAAAAATAGTAAATTCGTTTACCATTAATTTCGAAAAAACTTTTTTCTGTAGACACACCTCTACTTTTTGAAGCATTTAAGAAGTCTGAACCTAAATCAGTTACTAAAGCTCGTATATCTAATCCAATGTCTAATAAAATACCTAGTACACTATCTATCCATGATGTTAATTCAGGATAGTTTTTGCACTCTGCGGTCAAAGCATATGCAATAGGTTGCTTCCATTTGACAAACATTCCGCGAACCATAATTACTACAGCATTTTTAGCTGGAACTTGACTAACAACTTTATCAATTTCGTGCAGGCCATGAATTTTGTCGTTAGCAATGTCATAATAAAGATTTGTCTTTAAGGACATTACGTCGATGCAAACGGAGCAGATTTTTTGTTTCTGATTCATTTCCGAAATTTTGGATTTTAGTGCTTCTAAAAAATGACTATTTACTATTTACTCCCGTGGAAATCGGAATCTGCATTCTCTGAAGAGTTCGTACTGAGTGTAAATTAAAAAATTATTGTAAGAATCGGTAGGACTGGGGGCTGCAGAAATACAGATTTAGTGAAAATAATTTGAAATCCATAGTATATCGATTTCCTTTGTATTTGTCAAGTAGTGAAGCATGACACTTAACAATATCTGATATTTTTCCAACAAGGAATTGGTCACACCACTCTAAAAAAATTTTTTTTTACTGCTTCCGTTTTCTTTTCTTCAATTATTTTAAATTTTTTATTTGATTCCGCGAGCTCTTTCTTTAATTTCCGTTTTCTTGGGGTATTTGAACTTAAAGATAGTGGCGTTTGCACGGAAGACGAGCATTGAGATTTTGACGGAGTAGATGGGATGACAGCTATTTCTTCATTTTCGTCATTAGTCTCAATCTGAGTCATTTTATTAACATTTACACATAAAGTTTGTGTCGAATTGTCTTTAAACTGTTTACTTTCCAGATGAATCGGTTGTGCTGTTGACGAGCTTGCTTCTATTTCACCTAAAGGTTTATTAGTAAGCAATATCGAACATAGAACTGCCTCATTTTTTAAAATTTTGCGTAATGTGAAATCTTCATTTCTAAAATGGTCTGAACAGATACGATGGTTTATGCTACCATCTCTGAGCTTCACTTTTAATTCTTCTTGACCAATTAAATTTAACCATTGTGCTAATCTAGAAAAAGTGCAGGAAAAAAGTAAATTAAATAAAAACCGATATGGAGAGAAAACGACCGACAGCCTCATTTTATTAAAAAAAAAATATTTCCTCAAAACTGATTCATTTAAAATCATTTTCGGTTGGATTATATAAATAACACTGTTAATATATCCCAAATACTCTGAAAAGCAATTAATTCTTTCATATTAAAATTAATTTGTTAAATATATTAATTTTTAAGTTATTTTTTAAATAGCATTTAAAACCTTTTCCCATTAAAATTAAAATGTAAGCATACACAAGATACATAAAACCTAATTCAAATTTAAATTGCAAAGTCCATTTGATAAATATAATCATTGTTCTAAATTGTTATAAATGACACCAGATGTGGGTCACTACAGCCTTCCCTGCTGCTACGCTGGCGACCCTCGGGTTCACACGATGCGGCCACTACAGTACCCAGTACTGCTCGCACGCACACTCACAATCATACACATGCTAGATTAACTCTCTCACCTGAATCACTATAATATCGATGTTCTCACACTGAAATCTAGAAATTAACTGAAATAAAATACGTGAATACCAGTATCATTAAATGTAGCTCTTATCCAACAGCATCGGTTACGTACCTAAATAGCTAATTAGAGACGAAACATAATAAATTTAATAAAAATAATCTTACGCAAAATAATATCTGTGACAAAATTAATAAAACTCCTTAAAAATTACATATAAAATTTAGTGTAATCATAATATACTGAGGCGGTCGATATAAATGTAAAATAAAATAAATATAATACTTTTCTGGGTCAGTCGGTAATCTAAAAAAGCTTTTTTGATTTGTTTTGTCTTTATTACTATTTCGGCAGCCTTGTGCGCAACAATATATAGCACCCGGCATTATGTCAAGTCAATCTGGCAGTTGTAATATTGGTAATAATCTTCCTCTAAACCGTCCTTTACACACACGCCGTCACTCCGTCACTATCACGAACGGGCGTACTGGAGTACGCCCAATCTCCTTGCATTTCTCCTCCCTGGTCTATGTTCACGCATACATAGCAGTGAGCACACGGACGGCAATACATACAACAGTGTCGCTTCTGTTGACGTTAGTCATGTATATATTCTGTGCCATTGTTCCAGAATACGATTCACCACAGCCTAAAAACATGAAACAAACTATACACGATTTTAATTTCAGTTTAACTTATTTACCTCTAGAGACAACCATCTTGTTTGACTAAGTCGTAATAGTTTATGTGGTTTAACTTGTGCAAAATCTTGAAACTGTCTGTATCCGTTCAATCGTTTTGAACTATGATTAAAATATGAATATATATCCCTCGCCAAATCTTCTAATGACCGGGGTAATTTTAAGCAGGCAGCCGAGGCACATAAGTTAAAAGAATGGCACGAACAACCCAATATAAATAAATGTGGATATTCATCTTTTAATTTTCGTTTTAATCCTCCTCTCTCTCCCATCATAACACTGCAGTTATCTGCAGCATATCCAATAAAATTTCCCTTTGGAATTGAATTCTTGTTAAGAAACTCCTTAATTATTACAAATATAGTATTCGCTGTACTGTCGGGCATTTTAAATAAGGCCAGGAATCTATCTCGTACTTTAACACCATCAAAATAACGCACAACTACAGCTAAACATTTTTGTGTTGTAATATCCGTTGTCTCATCTATTAATAATGAAAATTTTTGTGTTTGCAGTAAGGTTATCAATTGTTGTGAAGAATTCTGTGCTAATAACTCAATTATTTTAGTACCTTTTGTTCTTCCACATTGAATTTTTTTGGCAATTTGTGAATCTGAGCAAACTGATTCGATAAATTTTGGTAAGTGGTCTAAAATCGAAATAGGCAGGTTTTGATCGACGACAAACATTGACATTTTCATATCTGCTTCTCTGAGTAGTGTTGCTCTTTTTAAAATTTCACTATTTGCTAAAATACTATCTATTTTTTGATTTGTAGAAGCTGCTTTGTACTTTTTTTTATGAATGTTTGTTTCGGAATGCCTTTTAATGTGATATATAGATCCCATTAATATTTTTTGGCAAGCAATACAGTATGGTTTGTTATTTTTTTCTTCTAGCCAATTAGCATTTGGAATATGTGTACGCCATTCAGCTCGAAATTTTTGCATGTACGATTTTCTACGTTGTTTGTCGCGCTCCAATGTAGAATCTCCGTCGCTCGTTTCTTCTTCGGAAAGAGATTTGTCTTTATTTTCCGGTGTATCACTTAACATATCATCATCAGAATCTTCATCTCTTTGCACTGTTACTGTGATATTATTTTTAATCTAAAATGAAACATAACCTTTTAATTTTTATCATAATAGTAAAATACTTTCTTTACTTGTCCATATTGTCAATGCACAGTGCACAAATTATTATAACGAAATATAATGAAATAATATACAAACAGAGCAAACGTACAAGCAGATCGGGTTTCGAAATTATAAAACTTAAACACGTTGCAATGCAAATTCACGTTCTATAACAATGCATAATGCATAGACAATGATAGCGTAACGCATGCGTCAGCGTCAGGTTGCGTTTAGCAAGAATTGAGTGCAGACTGCAGAGTGCGTTTAGAAAAAAATGAAAATGTAAATGTTATTTCATTAAAAAAAATAAAGTAAACAAAATAGTGAAAAAGTACTAGATTTGGAAGAAATTTAAAAAAAGTACTTTCGTACTTCAGTGTCTTAAAAAGTACTATATCTAGTACTAAAGTACTAAATGTGGCAACACTGATATAAACAAGTACAGGCGAGGCCAAGCAAGGCAAGTCGGCGCAAGTATTATGCGTACACACGTTGGCAAGTATTTGGCCAAGACCATCAGGCCAGTGTAGACGTTTCTAGACTAGTTATAACGATGGATCATGATTGTGATTCTCTTGCTGCCGCAATTGTATATCTAATGAGTGCGTACAATTATAATATACAGGTACACCAAAAAAAAACTTAAAAAAGACAAAAAAAAGATGGTGGATGTTAAGTATTCATCGTAACAGAAATAGGTAAGTACAAACTGCAAATTGACAGTGATTATTATTTCGTTATATTACTTGGTATGTTTATATTTTTTATTAAAACTTTATTTATTATTTCAGGGAAAGTATGGAAAAACAATTTGTCGAACTTCTTCGAGAACCATCGGGCGAATTTTCAAATTTTTTACGAATGACTGATTCTGACTTCGAATATTTACTACAGAAAATTTCTCCAAGAATTACGAAAAAGATACAGACTTCAGACCAAGCATACCAGCAAAAATAAGACTTGCGGTCACACTCAGGTTTTTAGCTACTGGAGATAGTTACCGAAGCCTACATTTTACATTCAAGATATCTAGTCAGATAATTTCCAAAATTGTTCCTGAAGTTTGTTTGGCACTTAATGAAGCTTTAAAGGATTTGATCAAGGTAATGAAATATCTCTATACGAAAATGTTTTTATTTGAATGAAAAATAATTGTTATTACATATACATACATATATAATTACAAAGTATTAGGTACTATAACTACTACTATATACTATAACATTTTTTAAATATTGATACATCAAATAATATTAGAAAAGTCATCTTATGAAGACGTGTTAGGTTCAGCAGGCTCAATAATCTCATCAGTAATGATTTGTATATTATTTAGTTCAGGAAGATGTATAGGTAGAGGTGTGCATGATTGAATAGATTGTGATTGCTGATACGGTAAAATAGTAGGAAATGAAGTGGGATTGGAATTAATGTTATAATTAGATGATACTTTTAAAATTTGTTGTCTGGCTGGTTGCAATAAAAAAGATGGTCCTGATGTAGAAATTGGAATTGAAGCAGGTAAACTATGGACGGAGGAAGGACGTAGTATTTGCTGCGGCGATTGGGATCGTACAGGAAATAAATCGTGATGTAAATGAGAATGTTGTATTGGGGCTGGGGATTATAAAGGTGAAAAAGTATGGGAGTAATATGGACTACGTGGAGCCTCCACCTGTCGACTTTTATCTAATATGACACCATCTATTTCATACATTATTTCTTCTCTTACATTGTCCGTAAATCTTCTTAACTTTTTTGCTACAAGTTTCCCAAATAATTCGCATTCATCAACGTCTCTGTCGCATTTTTTTTGCTTGTTATGTAACACACTGTTCAGCGTATCAAAAGCATTCTTCATATGCTTGTTAGCTTCTTGGATTTCGGGTGGGTTTGTACAACGACGTTTCACAGTACTTTTCTTTCTTACTGGTGTAACGTCTTGTGAAGACTGGTTCTGGTCTTCAATTTCTTGCGAAGCTGTTTGAAAAGTCTCGGTATAGTGTTGCTCTACCTCCTCATAATCTGATAATGGAAGTAATAGATCTTGGCTAGGTTCCTGTAAAGACAAAAATAATATAAATGTTTTTATTTTCAACTTCCTACAAACTCAGTGACGATAATAATAAAAATAATGTTTTTACTTTCAGCTTCCAACAACACCAGAAGAATGGCTGAATATTTCTAAAAAATTCAAATTTCCACATTGTGTTGGTTGCATGGATGGAAAGCATATAAATATTTTATGTCCACCCAAAACTGGATCTGAATACTTCAATTACAAATGCTATTATAGTATAGTACTTTTAGCGCTAGTCGATAATGATTATACTTTTCTATTTGCTGATATAGGCGCCCCAGGACGCATAACTGACGGTGGAGTTTTTCGTCAAACTGTTTTGTGGCAAAAAATAAATGATAACAGTATTAATCTACCGCCTCCGTCTCCATTACCAGGTGCTAATGTGGATTTTCCTTATGTAATACTGAGTGATGGAACTTTTGCACTCCACAAAAATATCGTGAAACCTTTTCCCGGTAATCATGAAATAGGAATCCGTGAAAGAATTTTTAATCAAAAGCTATCTAGTTCGCGAGTGAGTGTAGAAAATACTTTTGGTATTATGTCGTCAATATTTCGGATTTTTCAAAAACCTATAGCTCTTGAAGTTGAAAATGCTGCTATAGTAACAATGACATGCTTATTGTTAAATAATTTTTTAAGAAAGAGTAGAACATCTCGAGATATTTATTGTCCTGGAGGTATAACAGATATATATGATGAAAATGGTACAATAGTTCGACTTGGTTCATGGAGACAAAATGTAACAAATACTGGTTTTTCGTCTGTGCAAAATACACCCCGCAGAGCTACCAATGATGCGATTCAAACGAGAGTAGACTTTGCAAATTATTTTTATGAGAATAGAAATGTATTGCCCTAAATATAATATAAAATGTAAAATACATACTAATACAGCATTTGCTGCTGAATTATTTATAATTTACGATGATTTGGTTAACTTAGAGGATAACAAATCTGTTACAATATGTATATTATTGTAAAAGAATATGTAAATTGATGTGATTTCTATCGATACAATAAATATTTCTTCACCTTATGATGTTATTAATTTAAAACAATTATTTACTTACACTTTCTTCTGTATTCAAAAGGCTTTTGCATTCATAAATATGTCCAAGAAATGCTTCTAAAGTATCGTAAAATATCCACACAGGTTTATAAAGTTCATCTGTAGAAGAACCACTTGTTAGTGACGCTCTTTTCTTTTTTGAATGGTACCTGAATGTGGCCATCAAACTTTCTTTTTTTTTCTTTAAAATTTCAACATCAGTGTTCATTTCAGTTGATATTCGAATCCATGCATCATGAACCTAAAAAATGTAATATTTATATTTGACCTTCGAAATAGGAGTAAGTATATTAAATGGTAACTAAACTAGTTAATTAATTTGCATACCTTTTTCTTGTCTTTATGGTATTTATTTTTTGGATTCCATATAATATCTTCTTTTTGATATAATTCAATAAATTTGAATCTTTCTTCGTTCTCCATTGTAAACCGTTCCACCATATCAACTATACAGGCACAAACTAATCGCAGTGTCTCGCTGTATGCCATCACCCAACATCTGGACGCCACTTGTCAACGTTGGCCGAATGCAGACGAAAACCTTTGACTTGTGCACCATAAACCGACTCTGAGGCGAGCGTCGGCAAATGGCGAGCGGCCAATGCGAGTCGCTGCGAAGTTAGACAAAAAGCGTTCCCACACGTTGGCGTAAACTCGGCGTTGGCTTTCATTCGCCTAACCTCGGCCAACGTGTAGATGAGGCATAAGATGGCTCTGCAAAAGCACATCACATGTCCCATATAACTGAAGTCGTATCTCTTATAGAGATCCGAATGGTGGCTTTCGAAACCCTAACACCTGTATAAATAATTGGCGCCCCAGCTGAAATGTTTCTGATTTAGAATAATTGAATATAACAAACATTTTTAAAAAATCATCAAGATCGGATGTGTTTTTGAGAGTTTAGAAGATATAATGTTTTTTTCTGCTTCATTGAGTCGACTATATTAAACCATTATTTAATATATTATGGAAGAAAAAAAAATTGTACCCAGATCTAGGTATTGGGGTTTTCCGATATCGGAACGGTAGGCCCTCGGGTAGGCCTATTAGTTCTACATAAAGATAAAAAGTACATACTACAAAATAACATTTTATATCGTTATATTTTATATTATTTAGCAGTACAATATTACAAAAATTAAGGTTTGAAGGATGAAACATATTAAAAATAAAATAACCTTTATACCAATAGAAAGATATAAAAAATAAGTTTCATTTAAAAAAATGTAATTTTGTGATATCTGAAAAATATGCCGACAGAAAAATTATTTTCATATACCACTGGACACGCAATAAAATTATATAACTTTTCTATTTGAAATATTTTTCTCGATTACTGATAGTTTAGAAATAATTTAGAAATGAAAAAAATCGACCTACTTCAGTACACCCTCATTATCGCGATGAGAAAAACAAAAGCACATTTTAAGATAACTTCCCAAAGACGCATCGCAGGTCCCATATAACTGAAATCGTATCTCTTATAGTGACCGAGACCCCACTGATGGCTTTCAAAATCTTGACAATCTGTACAAATAATTGAGCGCCCCAGCTGAAATGTTTCCGATTTTGAATAGTTGAATATAACAAACATTTAAAAAAACATCATTAAAATCGGATCTATTTTTGTGGGCTTAGAAGTAAAAACCTTTATTGACTCAGCTAAGATTAAAGATATACAGTCAACACGAGACTTTTTGTTGTAACGTTACCATTTCTTTAACAAAGTCTCTGTATTTTGAACAATCCCATCTTACTTTATGATAATAAGAATTACTTTTGACATTTAATCATTTGTCACTGTTTCAAAGCTAACTAAAATCAGGTAAGATTGAATGTAATAACCGTATTATTAGGAGGACAAAATACGAACTGAAACATGCGTTTTAAATAAAGCAAAAAATTTTCATCCCTTGGCATTTCATCGTAAAATGAGGTATTGCAGGATTTTTTTTTCTTTGCATTATTTGATAGAGAACTAAAAAAAAATACCCCGTATTTTTTATTTTTATTCAAATTAATCTCTGAAAAGAGAAAATAATTATTAAAAGTGGTATTCTCGGGAAAGCAGCTGAATTGCACCGCTTCTCCCCTTGCCCACTGACGTCAACGGGTACAAGCCAATGAGGTAATAGTATGTTCCGTGGTGTTTGTTGTCATTTTAAACGTCAAACGCATGATAAAAATATAGGTTATTACTCGAAAACATGAGTCTGAAAACTTGCTTTGTGTCTACGTGTAATAATACTAATAAAAATAGCAAAAAAGTATTTGTATCAGTGCCGAAGAATGAGGAAAGAAGAAAAAAATGGTTTTCTCAAATAAACAGAGAAAAGTTTTCATTATATATATATATATATATATATATATATATATATATATATATATATATATATATATATATATATATATATATATATATATATATATATATATATATTTGTCAAGCAATTATTTAATTATCTCATTTCTTAATTTAGTTACCAAATGATGCTGAGAATTGGATGTACTACAAAAATATTGGACAGAGTATTATCATCAAGAAAAATGTAGTTCCTCATTTAAATTTGATATCTCCAAAACAGACGTTAGAGTCTCAGATAACATCATCATCCAAGAAGCGAAAGGAATGTACATTACTAAATTTTTATGGGGAAAAGCCGAGTTGTAGTCGCGTATTATTTCCAGAAGAATCAACACCTAAAAAACTTTGTGTAAGACAAAGTACTGGATCACCTAGTGCTACGTTTTCAGAAGATGTTAATTATTTACATTCACCATCTGGAGAATTGAGCGTTCAAACTTTAAAATGTGATAAAGGGATTCAAGTTAATGTACGCTCCCACAAAAGGAGTGTTGCAACAATGACACAGTCCGATTACACCACATTTTTTGTAAAATGTGAAAAACAATTATCAATTACATCAGAAAGCAGTTCAAGTAGTGTAAATGAAATACATGATTGTGATTCCGATTTTGTAGTAGCAACTCCATCTTCACCATCAGTTGAAAGTGCCATAAGCCCTATAAAAAGTAATGTAAATAATCCAATTTTTATTATGGAAAAAAATACCAAATTTTATTGTGGGCTTCCTTCAGAAACCTATTTTGTAGTAAATTTATTATGCAGCAAGGAAACTAGTTTAACGAAATTAGAAGTATTAATAATTTAAAAAAAAATAAAATTAAATGATCAATATCAAAGGTTGGCCGATGAATTTAAAATAAGTGTCTCTAAAGTTGGACAAATCTTCAGAAAATGTGTACCGATCATAGCAGGGTGCTTCCAACAATTGATTCTCTGGCAGAGCTCCGAAGAAATACAGATGTTATTACCGCCTCAATTTTGGTACCGGTACAAAAAAGTGGAATCATTGATTGATTGTTTTGAGATTGAAATCCAGAAACCATCACATCCATTGAAACAATCTCAGACGTGGTCTGAATATAAAAAATGCAATACCATAAAATATTTAGTATCGTGTACACCACATGGATATGTGAACTTTTGTTCTGGTGGTTTCGGAGGAAGAGCATCTGACAAATTGATATTTGAAAACAGTGGATATTTAGAAGTACTGAAAAATAACACTGATGTAATGGCTGACCGCGGTTTTAAACATGTCGCGGCTTTATTAGCAAGAAAAAATTGCAATTTAATAAGACCTCCAAGTGTTTCTTCGTCATTAAAACCAAGCAAAGCTGAAGTGAAAGAAAGTAAGCGCACAGCAGCTCTACGTATCCACATTGAGCGTGTTATTGGCAGAATACGAGAATTTGCAATGCTTGGACCACATGCTCTAATAAATAATCATCATGTGTTATTATTAGATAATATTGTTATTGTTGCATGTGGTATAATAAATTTGCAAAGCTCTTTAATTAAATAAAAATGTACAATAAAACTGATATTTATTTCTGTCTACCCTGTATACATTTATCTTATATATTACATTATGTTGTTAATATAAAATTAATTCATTAATAGTTTGAAAATAACAGACTGCCAAAAACTTCTACTTTGATCCATTATATTTTTGCAATATTCTTCATCATATTGTATTTCTACAATGTTTACTTCATTATTTATTTCGAATTTCGGGGAAGCTACACAAAAAAGTCCTTTCTTACGTTTTGTCAAATGCAACTGTAACTGCATTTGGCAAAATGGTTTTGCGGTTGGCTTGTCGCCTTTCAAATAATTTATGACTGTACTATCTTTACTTGGACATTTGACTTCAAAAATATAGTCCTCATTGATAGCATCAGGCGAAGCACCGAAAAATGGAAATGATTTATCAATGAAAATTCCACATTTTTCATAGGATAAATCCATACGTGCTCCTACAATTGCAAGCACTTTGTCCTCTAGTTGCTGTCCTCTTGTAACAGCATCCGACTGGAACGGTAATGCTGCCCCCATGATCATTTCGGTCAACGAGCCACCAGCTGTTTTACAGTGAGCAGTTTCATGTAACCTGGATGCTGTTATGCGACCAAATCGAATTTTTACCTTCCGTCACCTTTAGGTAAGGAAGGTATTGTCTTTGGTCAAAAAATTCGGTAGTGAGTTTTTGATGAATAAGCACGTTTTAGGGTCCCTAGAATACGATTTTACTATTTTTACGATGATGTCTGTATGTGTGTGTGTGTGTGTGTGTATGTATGTGTGTCTGTGTGTGTGTGTGTGTGTGTGTGTGTGTGTGTAACAAAATTTTCGTCTGCGATAACTCTTATACTACAATTCTGAAAATTATAATTCTTTCGTATTTCTCTTCGTTACATCCATGTGAAGAGCTGATTAGATTTTGGTTAGAATTGGACAACCGGAAGTACCCTTATTTGAAGATTTTAACAGTTTTTCTTGAAAAAACTATGTTAAATATCATTTTTTCACATTTAATGTTATTATAAATATTAAAGAATATTTTATTCTCTATACAATTTGACTGCATTTTATACTTAATATTAAATGGATATAGAGTTAATAAATTATAAAGAAATTAAATTTCGTGAAGTAGCCATAGCTATGAAAACAGCTACTATATTAAGAAAATTTTGATTGAAAGTTGTCAGTGTCAAGTGAAATTGACATAGTGTGTTTGTCATAATTTTACTGGAAATATAGGATCTTTTGATATAAATTGTATGGAATTTGCATAAAATATATGCAACTGCCGGAAGGTAAAGTACAAGAAATATAATCTTTAGCAATAAGGAACTTTCTGTATGAAATTTGTACAAAATAGATAGAACTGACGGAAGGTAATGTGCTGGCCACATCAGATTTTTTCCCAAAGTGTCGTTTTACTTTGTAATCTTGTCCTAGTTTCTATCTGTAAGCATATATCATCCGACATTTTTGATGAACAATATTCTTCAAAATACTGGGATGACATATCTGAAACACTGGTACTTTTTTTGAACGATAATGCCAAATAATATAGTGAAGCATTGCTTAAATATTCCGGTGGAGAGTTAAATAACATTCCTGTAGCACCTTGTTCGATACCACGTCTTAAAACTAATTCTTTGAAATGTGGAATAACTGGAAACGGTGGTGGTATTGGTCTACCAATAATATCACTTGTTTTCATGAAAGTATTGCTTCTTCCTACTCTGGAAAGTGCACTACTTTTCCAATAAGAAGTGACAGAGGTTGGTGCGGGTTCTTCACTTTTGCGATGCAACCAAAATATAAAAGCAATAGCATGTTTGCATCCACCTGACGAAGCAGCACAATCGGAGCAGGCCCCTGAAATGATCATTTCTTTGATCTCATGAATAACTACAGTTACATTGTAGTCTTTGTTGTGTATTCTATGTCCCGGCGTTATACGTGCTTTTACTGTACATTCATTATTTTTCCTCAATAACTGTACAAATCCGATAGCCGAATATCCATAATGCTGCTTGGTGGCCGTACAAAATATGTAGGTGAAAATAAAAATTATATATTACAAGTTTAACAGTTAAATTTATTACCTTGATGCTTTCGTTCCACGTATTTCAGCACCAATATAATCTATGTTTTTGACAAAAAAGTCTGATATCATCTCATTGTCGAGTGATGGTAAGTTGTCTGATGCAGCTTGAACAAAGTTTTCAGTCATTGCTGATGGATTGATGCCTGGATCGATGCTGTAACACAATCTAAAATAAATTACAAATTAGTAAATATCTACATCAATAAATAATTACACAAACTTACCGTAAGTCTATAACAAACAAAAACACTATAAATATAACATGTACAAATTTACAGAGTCAGCTGTCAACAGAGTCACAAACGTTGAAAGTGTGGATTGCTCCTAAACATATCGAAATTTTTAAATTTAATTATATTAAATATGCAGAATACCATATTAATTAAATTAATTATATATAAATTACATTTAGCCATATTCAGACATATGTATTAATTTTTTAAATAAATATACGTATTTATTTGTAACACGTAGTGATAGATCCATCTATCATGTAAGATCTATGGCGCAACTTGTTTTTCATTGGCTTGTACCCGGTTACGTCACAATGTTGGGAACGTTTTGAATGCATTATACTTTAAATTGTTTTTTCTAATCCAAATAAACAAACTTTTATACAAACTGTTATATTAAATAAAACTACGAAGTTAACATATTCCTATTAACGAATAAAATAGACATGTTAATATTTTTTGCAATACCTCATTAAAAATATGATTTTTGTAAACTCAATTCTGGGACAAACGATATAATAAATATATTGTGTGTGGTTATGTCAAAGACGTTGACGTTTCACCAGTAACTGCAATAATATGTCAAATGTCAGATGTTGATGTCACATATTGACATAAAATAAATAAATATATCACACGGCATATTACCCATTTCTGGGTGTGCCATTATGCTTTGTACATAGATTTTAGTTGACATGAGTAACTAATTTCTTTATTAATAAGTTGAATTAAGAGTATATTATAAATTTATCAATCAATACCTACAGACGTTTGTAAAAGTATTAATAATGCAATACATTACAAAAAGTTTTACCGTGGAACAGAGCTGGTCAAAATCACTAATGAAAGAAATGGATTCACAATTCACAAATGAATGAAATTTTTTCCCGGGCAATTCACAATTTCAATTCATTTTCGAAATGAATTAATTCACAAATCAAAATGAATAGGGGAGTTCACGATTTTTTAAATTTTTATATATGTTATAGTATTTTTAAATTTAGAAATTCCCGAATTTTTTTTCTCGAAAATTCGGCTTCATATCTTAAAAAAATAGCGGCGAATATTTGACTTTGGCCGTTCCCGCTATTGTGACATCGCCGACCTCACTTCCGGTGCCAGTGATATCATCGACGTATGGAGCACGCATTGTCGAAGACAAGTATGTGTCCGCATGTCGCAACTTGTTCTGTATACATTCTGCTGTCATAAGTTATCAGAGGTTATTTGTTGTCGTTTTATTGTTTCTTGTTTTTATAGTGTTATTCTTTCTTGCGGTATAATAAAAATATGCTTGCATGACAATTATAGACAACTCAAAGGTTATATTTGTTTGATACATGTCATTTCTTATGACAACACCATCATCTGCAACACAGAACACAGACACTAATTGTAATAACGGAAGAAATACCGTCACAGCCTTAGACCAGGAATAGAGGGGAAGGCAAGGCATAGTCTTGCGTGTATTTCTAAATCATCTGAGCGATTTTAAACTTTATTGAAATGTTAAGGCTGCGCGCCAGCCAAAACACTGAATTAGCGGTATGTTCTCAATTATTTTCCTCAAAACTGAAAATATGTCGAAATTAAAATAATAGGAGTAAATAAGGAGAGATAATTTATTTCAAAAACTCATTTTTAAGAATTGAAGATAATATAATTGATGAGAAAAAAATATTGAATTCATTAAAATCTGCAATGCTTATTTTTTACATAAATGCACCCAAGACATGTATGGAGTAGTTTTATGTTAAAAATTTTATATCACAAGAATCACAAGAAAATGCTGAATATAGCTAGATGTTTAGAATTTGCATTATATGATTTATTTCTCAGAAAATAAGCCAACATTTGAACAATGCTTAAATCTGTAACTTCAAAAACATTTTTAAATAGATTGTCAGGTAATTTATGGAACATTAATTATATTCACTATATAGAACTTTGGCTCAAGAGTCACACGATATTTTTTGAATTTTTTAAAAATGAAAAATACAGCGCCTGTGTGCTCCGAAATGTTTTCCCAATGTTACTTATAGGCAAATTTAGTTTACTCTTTCGCCACCACGTGCCGCATGAAATTTGAGCTGTCGAAACGGAACATGAGGAGTTAGGGCGGAGCTTAGATTATTAGATTACGTAGAAGGGATAAATAGTGAATAGGAAAATCGGCATTTATATTTATATTATCTGTATTTGAATTGTGAAAAATGGGTTTTCAATTTGGAAAATGCAAAAGAAACAAAAGAGCTATAAAACAGCAAAGAAAGTTAATTAAAAAAGGTAAAAAAGTGAAATTTGGTACCTAGGGACTTTCTGTGATTCCAGTTTCAAACAAAATATTTTCAAAGCAGTAGCAGTTCCGGTTTAATCGGAAGTAGCCCCTAACTTTCTTATTTTATATGAAATGCCATATTTTTTATTTTACCATCGAATTCAGCAGAAAATTTTACATATCAAACAGTACAAACACTGTACACACGATAAACTACTTCCGGCGTAATTTAACTTTTTTTGATTTTTGTCTAAAAACGGCTACTTCTTTATGCTCTATATCTCAAAAATCGAATCGAATTTCTATAATCTGTAAAAACAGTTTTATAAAGAAAGCTTTTTACCTTCCGTCACCTTTAGGTAAGGAAGGTATTGTCTTTGGTCAAAAAATTCGGTGGTGAGTTTTTGATGAATAAGCACGTTTTAGGGTCCCTAGAATACGATTTTACTATTTTACGATGTCTCTCTCTGTGTGTGTGTGTGTGTGTGTGTGTGTGTGTGTGTGTGTGTGTGTGTGCGTGCGTGCGTGCGTGCGTGCGCGTGTGCGTGTCAGTGTGCGTGCGTGCGTGCGCGTGTGTGTGTGTGTGTGCGCGTGCGCGTGTGCGTGCGTTGGCGTGTGCGTGCGTGCGTGTGTGTGTGTGTGTGTGCGCGTGTGTGTGTGTGTGTATGTAACAAAATTTTCGTCTACGATAACTTCCATACTACAATTCTAAAAATTATAATTCTTTCGTATTTCTCTTCGTTACATCCATGTGAAGAGCTGATTAGATTTTGGTTAGAAATGGACAACCAGACGTACCGTCATTTGAAGATTTTAACAGTTTTTCTTGAAAAAACTATGTTAAACATCATTTTTTCACATTTAATGTTATTATAAATATTAAAGAATATTTTATTCTCTATACGATTTGACTGCATTTTATACTTGACACAGTGTGTTTGTCTTATAATTTTACTAGAAATATAGGATCTTTTGCTATAAATTTTCTGTATGGAATTTGCATAAAATACATGCAACTGCCGGAAGGTAAAGTACAAGAAATATAATCTTTAGCAAAGAACTTTCTATATGAAATTTGTACAAAATACATAGAACTGACGGCAGGTAATGTGCTAGCCACATCAGATTTATTTACAGTGATATAAATTAATAATCGACAATTTTAGCAAAATGTAATTTCTCTTCAACGCAAAATTGAAATTCAAGTTTTTTAAATGGAACACTCCATTTTTTATTATTTAAATGAAAAATGAATTATTTTTTAGAAAATAGGGATAGCTTGTGTATCATGTCCCATGTTGAAAGTTGAAACTTGAGTTTTTTGAGGTCTAATTTTACGTTCACGTAGAAATTACAAAAATAAAAAAAAGTTGAATTACGACATAAATGGTTATCATGTTTCATATGTAAAATTTTCTGCTGAATTCCATTGTAAAATAAAAAATATATCATTCCATTTACAGAAGAAAGTTAGGGGCTGCTTCCGCTTTAACCGGAAGTGCTACTTCTTTCAAAATATTTTTAGAAACGGGCATGGCGGAAAACCCCTAGAAACCAAATTTCGTAACAAATATTGAACAGTTTTTAAAATAATAATAACGTAAGCTCATCGTGCGACATCTGTATGTATATACATTTTAAATGTATTAAATTAGTATAGATAATATTTTATTTTACAACATTTTAGGACTAGTAATAAATGAAAATGCTATCATTGAAGTGAAGCGTTTAGGTTTACTACACGACAAGAAAATATCTCTGGAGGAAGCATGTAAAAATCCAAATTTCTGTATGGAATTGAAAAACGGTGAAATGACATTGAAATTAAAGCATAATTATAATTATCAAATAATAGAAAATAATATAACAATTAATTCATTGCCTAGAAATAAACATATTTCATTTCAGATACAAGGCCAATTACACATTTGTAAAAAAGATATCTGTTATTTCATCATTTTTAATAACAAAGAAACTCCTATTTTCATTTTTAAAATCGAAATAAGTGATTTAATTTGGGAAAAGCATATGAGAGATCACCTTCTTCATTTTTATAAGAAGTGCGTACTACCAGAAATTGTTTTGCGAAGAATACAGAAGGGCTTTAAATGTAGAGAACCTCATTAGAATTTATTGCTCTCAATAGTTCAAAATAATGGTATCTACTTTTTTTAAAATTTTAATTTCAACGCATAAACGAGGAAAATTCCATTTTTTATTACAAATAAATGTTTGAATTATAATAATTGTTTTATATTTCCTTGTCATTTGTTTACGCAATTCATTGAAATTAATCAATTTGTTTGCCACGAAACAAGCACCCCGGCCATCCCGAATTTCTTTTCAAGTAATTCATAACTCGTAAGCTACACTGTTCTGATTGGCTGCACGCTGTAGCTGCACTAATGAAATATAGACAAAATTTTCTACTGTGCTGCCATCAGTAGGCTTAGAAACAAAACAACACTTCTATCCCGCGACGTTAAAATCAGCCGCAAAAGGCTAGTTGACCGGTTAAATACTGTATATATATATATATATATATATATATATATATATATATATATATATATATATATATATATATATATATATATATATATAGAATTAAGAATATTTTATGTTAACTGTTTAAAAGTCAGCGAATACGGCATAAAAACACAAAAATAAAACATTTTAAAAACCAATAAAATATTTGAAATATTTTGTATATATTTTATTTAACCTGTCCGTTATTTATATTACGTTTTTTATGAATATTACTTCTCTCGTACATATTTATTTTACATTTTTAAACAAAATCAAGATCAAGTTGTCGCGTAGCTCACTTTATATTTCCTAGTTGTTATATGTTCTTTGTTTTGTATTTCATTGTTGCTGTCGTATTTCTAGTTCTTAAAGTATTATTTTAATTTCATCTAAACATAATGTTAGTTTCAATAAATTTCATAGTGTTTCTTCCTGTTAAATAAATTCAATTTCCCCTTTGTGAAAGATCCCGAGCTTATTTTTGTCTCGCCAAATCTATATTCGGTCACGACCGCTTTAAATAATATGTTTTTTTCCAAATTAAATAATATCAAATGTTGGATTATCAAGTATTTATTTAGATTTGGCCAACTGTAACATAACAGTATTTAACCGGTCAACTAGCCTTTTGCGGCTGATTTTAACGTCGCGGGATAGAAGTGTTGTTTTGTTTCTAAGCCTACTGATGGCAGCACAGTAGAAAATTTTGTCTATATTTCATTAGTGCAGCTACAGCGTGCAGCCAATCAGAACAGTGTAGCTTACGAGTTATGAATTACTTGAAAAGAAAGTCGGGATGGCCGGGGTGCTTGTTTCGTGGCAAACAAATTGATTAATTTCAATGAATTGCGTAAACAAATGACAAGGAAATATAAAACAATTATTATAATTCAAACATTTATTTGTAATAAAAAATGGAATTTTCCTCGTTTATGCGTTGAAATTAAAATTTTAAAAAAAGTAGATACCATTATTTTGAACTATTGAGAGCAATAAATTCTAATGAGGTTCTCTACATTTAAAGCCCTTCTGTATTCTTCGCAAAACAATTTCTGGTAGTACGCACTTCTTATAAAAATGAAGAAGGTGATCTCTCATATGCTTTTCCCAAATTAAATCACTTATTTCGATTTTAAAAATGAAAATAGGAGTTTCTTTGTTATTAAAAATGATGAAATAACAGATATCTTTTTTACAAATGTGTAATTGGCCTTGTATCTGAAATGAAATATGTTTATTTCTAGGCAATGAATTAATTGTTATATTATTTTCTATTATTTGATAATTATAATTATGCTTTAATTTCAATGTCATTTCACCGTTTTTCAATTCCATACAGAAATTTGGATTTTTACATGCTTCCTCCAGAGATATTTTCTTGTCGCGTAGTAAACCTAAACGCTTCACTTCAATGATAGCACTTTCATTTATTACTAGTCCTAAAATGTTGTAAAATAAAATATTATCTATACTAATTTAATACATTTAAAATGTATATACATACAGATGTCGCACGATGAGCTTACGTTATTATTATTTTAAAAACTGTTCAATATTTGTTACGAAATTTGGTTTCTAGGGGTTTTCCGCCATGCCCGTTTCTAAAAATATTTTGAAAGAAGTAGCACTTCCGGTTAAAGCGGAAGCAGCCCCTAACTTTCTTCTGTAAATGGAATGATATATTTTTTATTTTACAATGGAATTCAGCAGAAAATTTTACATATGAAACATGATAACCATTTATGTCGTAATTCAACTTTTTTTTATTTTTGTAATTTCTACGTGAACGTAAAATTAGACCTCAAAAAACTCAAGTTTCAACTTTCAACATGGGACATGATACACAAGCTATCCCTATTTTCTAAAAAATAATTCATTTTTCATTTAAATAATAAAAAATGGAGTGTTCCATTTAAAAAACTTGAATTTCAATTTTGCGTTGAAGAGAAATTACATTTTGCTAAAATTGTCGATTATTAATTTATATCACTGTAAATAAATCTGATGTGGCTAGCACATTACCTGCCGTCAGTTCTATGTATTTTGTACAAATTTCATATAGAAAGTTCTTTGCTAAAGATTATATTTCTTGTACTTTACCTTCCGGCAGTTGCATGTATTTTATGCAAATTCCATACAGAAAATTTATAGCAAAAGATCCTATATTTCTAGTAAAATTATAAGACAAACACACTGTGTCAAGTATAAAATGCAGTCAAATCGTATAGAGAATAAAATATTCTTTAATATTTATAATAACATTAAATGTGAAAAAATGATGTTTAACATAGTTTTTTCAAGAAAAACTGTTAAAATCTTCAAATGACGGTACGTCTGGTTGTCCATTTCTAACCAAAATCTAATCAGCTCTTCACATGGATGTAACGAAGAGAAATACGAAAGAATTATAATTTTTAGAATTGTAGTATGGAAGTTATCGTAGACGAAAATTTTGTTACATACACACACACACACGCGCGCACACACACACACACACACGCACGCACGCACACGCCAACGCACGCACACGCGCACGCGCACACACACACACACACGCGCACGCACGCACGCACACGCGCACACGCACACTGACACGCACACGCGCACGCACGCACGCACACACACACACACACACACACACACACACACACACACACACACACAGAGACATCGTAAAATAGTAAAATCGTATTCTAGGGACCCTAAAACGTGCTTATTCATCAAAAACTCACCACCGAATTTTTTGACCAAAGACAATACCTTCCTTACCTAAAGGTGACGGAAGGTAAAAAGCTTTCTTTATAAAACTGTTTTTACAGATTATAGAAATTCGATTCGATTTTTGAGATATAGAGCATAAAGAAGTAGCCGTTTTTAGACAAAAATCAAAAAAAGTTAAATTACGCCGGAAGTAGTTTATCGTGTGTACAGTGTTTGTACTGTTTGATATGTAAAATTTTCTGCTGAATTCGATGGTAAAATAAAAAATATGGCATTTCATATAAAATAAGAAAGTTAGGGGCTACTTCCGATTAAACCGGAACTGCTACTGCTTTGAAAATATTTTGTTTGAAACTGGAATCACAGAAAGTCCCTAGGTACCAAATTTCACTTTTTTACCTTTTTTAATTAACTTTCTTTGCTGTTTTATAGCTCTTTTGTTTCTTTTGCATTTTCCAAATTGAAAACCCATTTTTCACAATTCAAATACAGATAATATAAATATAAATGCCGATTTTCCTATTCACTATTTATCCCTTCTACGTAATCTAATAATCTAAGCTCCGCCCTAACTCCTCATGTTCCGTTTCGACAGCTCAAATTTCATGCGGCACGTGGTGGCGAAAGAGTAAACTAAATTTGCCTATAAGTAACATTGGGAAAACATTTCGGAGCACACAGGCGCTGTATTTTTCATTTTTAAAAAATTCAAAAAATATCGTGTGACTCTTGAGCCAAAGTTCTATATAGTGAATATAATTAATGTTCCATAAATTACCTGACAATCTATTTAAAAATGTTTTTGAAGTTACAGATTTAAGCATTGTTCAAATGTTGGCTTATTTTCTGAGAAATAAATCATATA
This sequence comes from Harpalus rubripes, assembly GCA_963082715.1. Lineage (NCBI taxonomy): Eukaryota > Metazoa > Arthropoda > Insecta > Coleoptera > Carabidae > Harpalus > Harpalus rubripes. The sequence goes on along the minus strand of OY720459.1, from coordinate 32,068,721 downwards.
ATGCAAATTCTAAACATCTAGCTATATTCAGCATTTTCTTGTGATTCTTGTGATATAAAATTTTTAACATAAAACTACTCCATACATGTCTTGGGTGCATTTATGTAAAAAATAAGCATTGCAGATTTTAATGAATTCAATATTTTTTTCTCATCAATTATATTATCTTCAATTCTTAAAAATGAGTTTTTGAAATAAATTATCTCTCCTTATTTACTCCTATTATTTTAATTTCGACATATTTTCAGTTTTGAGGAAAATAATTGAGAACATACCGCTAATTCAGTGTTTTGGCTGGCGCGCAGCCTTAACATTTCAATAAAGTTTAAAATCGCTCAGATGATTTAGAAATACACGCAAGACTATGCCTTGCCTTCCCCTCTATTCCTGGTCTAAGGCTGTGACGGTATTTCTTCCGTTATTACAATTAGTGTCTGTGTTCTGTGTTGCAGATGATGGTGTTGTCATAAGAAATGACATGTATCAAACAAATATAACCTTTGAGTTGTCTATAATTGTCATGCAAGCATATTTTTATTATACCGCAAGAAAGAATAACACTATAAAAACAAGAAACAATAAAACGACAACAAATAACCTCTGATAACTTATGACAGCAGAATGTATACAGAACAAGTTGCGACATGCGGACACATACTTGTCTTCGACAATGCGTGCTCCATACGTCGATGATATCACTGGCACCGGAAGTGAGGTCGGCGATGTCACAATAGCGGGAACGGCCAAAGTCAAATATTCGCCGCTATTTTTTTAAGATATGAAGCCGAATTTTCGAGAAAAAAAATTCGGGAATTTCTAAATTTAAAAATACTATAACATATATAAAAATTTAAAAAATCGTGAACTCCCCTATTCATTTTGATTTGTGAATTAATTCATTTCGAAAATGAATTGAAATTGTGAATTGCCCGGGAAAAAATTTCATTCATTTGTGAATTGTGAATCCATTTCTTTCATTAGTGATTTTGACCAGCTCTGTTCCACGGTAAAACTTTTTGTAATGTATTGCATTATTAATACTTTTACAAACGTCTGTAGGTATTGATTGATAAATTTATAATATACTCTTAATTCAACTTATTAATAAAGAAATTAGTTACTCATGTCAACTAAAATCTATGTACAAAGCATAATGGCACACCCAGAAATGGGTAATATGCCGTGTGATATATTTATTTATTTTATGTCAATATGTGACATCAACATCTGACATTTGACATATTATTGCAGTTACTGGTGAAACGTCAACGTCTTTGACATAACCACACACAATATATTTATTATATCGTTTGTCCCAGAATTGAGTTTACAAAAATCATATTTTTAATGAGGTATTGCAAAAAATATTAACATGTCTATTTTATTCGTTAATAGGAATATGTTAACTTCGTAGTTTTATTTAATATAACAGTTTGTATAAAAGTTTGTTTATTTGGATTAGAAAAAACAATTTAAAGTATAATGCATTCAAAACGTTCCCAACATTGTGACGTAACCGGGTACAAGCCAATGAAAAACAAGTTGCGCCATAGATCTTACATGATAGATGGATCTATCACTACGTGTTACAAATAAATACGTATATTTATTTAAAAAATTAATACATATGTCTGAATATGGCTAAATGTAATTTATATATAATTAATTTAATTAATATGGTATTCTGCATATTTAATATAATTAAATTTAAAAATTTCGATATGTTTAGGAGCAATCCACACTTTCAACGTTTGTGACTCTGTTGACAGCTGACTCTGTAAATTTGTACATGTTATATTTATAGTGTTTTTGTTTGTTATAGACTTACGGTAAGTTTGTGTAATTATTTATTGATGTAGATATTTACTAATTTGTAATTTATTTTAGATTGTGTTACAGCATCGATCCAGGCATCAATCCATCAGCAATGACTGAAAACTTTGTTCAAGCTGCATCAGACAACTTACCATCACTCGACAATGAGATGATATCAGACTTTTTTGTCAAAAACATAGATTATATTGGAGCTGAAATACGTGGAACGAAAGCATCAAGGTAATAAATTTAACTGTTAAACTTGTAATATATAATTTTTATTTTCACCTACATATTTTGTACGGCCACCAAGCAGCATTATGGAGATTCGGCTATCGGATTTGTACAGTTATTGAGGAAAAATAATGAATGTACAGTAAAAGCACGTATAACACCGGGACATAGAATACACAACAAAGACTACAATGTAACTGTAGTTATTGATGAGATCAAAGAAATGATCATTTCAGGGGCCTGCTCCGATTGTGCTGCTTCGTCAGGTGGATGCAAACATGCTATTGCTTTTATATTTTGGTTGCATCGCAAAAGTGAAGAACCCGCACCAACCTCTGTCACTTCTTATTGGAAAAGTAGTGCACTTTCCAGAGTAGGAAGAAGCAATACTTTCATGAAAACAAGTGATATTATTGGTAGACCAATACCACCACCGTTTCCAGTTATTCCACATTTCAAAGAATTAGTTTTAAGACGTGGTATCGAACAAGGTGCTACAGGAATGTTATTTAACTCTCCACCGGAATATTTAAGGAATGCTTCACTATATTATTTGGCATTATCGTTCAAAAAAAGTACCAGTGTTTCAGATATGTCATCCCAGTATTTTGAAGAATATTGTTAATCAAAAATGTCGGATGATATATGCTTACAGATAGAAACTAGGACAAGATTACAAAGTAAAACGACACTTTGGGAAAAAATTCGATTTGGTCGCATAACAGCATCCAGGTTACATGAAACTGCTCACTGTAAAACAGCTGGTGGCTCGTTGACCGAAATGATCATGGGGGCAGCATTACCGTTCCAGTCGGATGCTGTTACAAGAGGACAGCAACTAGAGGACAAAGTGCTTGCAATTGTAGGAGCACGTATGGATTTATCCTATGAAAAATGTGGAATTTTCATTGATAAATCATTTCCATTTTTCGGTGCTTCGCCTGATGCTATCAATGAGGACTATATTTTTGAAGTCAAATGTCCAAGTAAAGATAGTACAGTCATAAATTATTTGAAAGGCGACAAGCCAACTGCAAAACCATTTTGCCAAATGCAGTTACAGTTGCATTTGACAAAACGTAAGAAAGGACTTTTTTGTGTAGCTTCCCCGAAATTCGAAATAAATAATGAAGTAAACATTGTAGAAATACAATATGATGAAGAATATTGCAAAAATATAATGGATCAAAGTAGAAGTTTTTGGCAGTCTGTTATTTTCAAACTATTAATGAATTAATTTTATATTAACAACATAATGTAATATATAAGATAAATGTATACAGGGTAGACAGAAATAAATATCAGTTTTATTGTACATTTTTATTTAATTAAAGAGCTTTGCAAATTTATTATACCACATGCAACAATAACAATATTATCTAATAATAACACATGATGATTATTTATTAGAGCATGTGGTCCAAGCATTGCAAATTCTCGTATTCTGCCAATAACACGCTCAATGTGGATACGTAGAGCTGCTATGCGCTTACTTTCTTTCACTTCAGCTTTGCTTGGTTTTAATGACGAAGAAACACTTGGAGGTCTTATTAAATTGCAATTTTTTCTTGCTAATAAAGCCGCGACATGTTTAAAACCGCGGTCAGCCATTACATCAGTGTTATTTTTCAGTACTTCTAAATATCCACTGTTTTCAAATATCAATTTGTCAGATGCTCTTCCTCCGAAACCACCAGAACAAAAGTTCACATATCCATGTGGTGTACACGATACTAAATATTTTATGGTATTGCATTTTTTATATTCAGACCACGTCTGAGATTGTTTCAATGGATGTGATGGTTTCTGGATTTCAATCTCAAAACAATCAATCAATGATTCCACTTTTTTGTACCGGTACCAAAATTGAGGCGGTAATAACATCTGTATTTCTTCGGAGCTCTGCCAGAGAATCAATTGTTGGAAGCACCCTGCTATGATCGGTACACATTTTCTGAAGATTTGTCCAACTTTAGAGACACTTATTTTAAATTCATCGGCCAACCTTTGATATTGATCATTTAATTTTATTTTTTTTAAATTATTAATACTTCTAATTTCGTTAAACTAGTTTCCTTGCTGCATAATAAATTTACTACAAAATAGGTTTCTGAAGGAAGCCCACAATAAAATTTGGTATTTTTTTCCATAATAAAAATTGGATTATTTACATTACTTTTTATAGGGCTTATGGCACTTGCAACTGATGGTGAAGATGGAGTTGCTACTACAAAATCGGAATCACAATCATGTATTTCATTTACACTACTTGAACTGCTTTCTGATGTAATTGATAATTGTTTTTCACATTTTACAAAAAATGTGGTGTAATCGGACTGTGTCATTGTTGCAACACTCCTTTTGTGGGAGCGTACATTAACTTGAATCCCTTTATCACATTTTAAAGTTTGAACGCTCAATTCTCCAGATGGTGAATGTAAATAATTAACATCTTCTGAAAACGTAGCACTAGGTGATCCAGTACTTTGTCTTACACAAAGTTTTTTAGGTGTTGATTCTTCTGGAAATAATACGCGACTACAACTCGGCTTTTCCCCATAAAAATTTAGTAATGTACATTCCTTTCGCTTCTTGGATGATGATGTTATCTGAGACTCTAACGTCTGTTTTGGAGATGTCAAATTTAAATGAGGAACTACATTTTTCTTGATGATAATACTCTGTCCAATATTTTTGTAGTACATCCAATTCTCAGCATCATTTGGTAACTAAATTAAGAAATGAGATAATTAAATAATTGCTTGACAAATATATATATATATATATATATATATATATATATATATATATATATATATATACTCACATCAAAGTGATCTTCACAACAATGTAACATTCTTAATGAAAACTTTTCTCTGTTTATTTGAGAAAACCATTTTTTTCTTCTTTCCTCATTCTTCGGCACTGATACAAATACTTTTTTGCTATTTTTATTAGTATTATTACACGTAGACACAAAGCAAGTTTTCAGACTCATGTTTTCGAGTAATAACCTATATTTTTATCATGCGTTTGACGTTTAAAATGACAACAAACACCACGGAACATACTATTACCTCATTGGCTTGTACCCGTTGACGTCAGTGGGCAAGGGGAGAAGCGGTGCAATTCAGCTGCTTTCCCGAGAATACCACTTTTAATAATTATTTTCTCTTTTCAGAGATTAATTTGAATAAAAATAAAAAATACGGGGTATTTTTTTTTAGTTCTCTATCAAATAATGCAAAGAAAAAAAAAATCCTGCAATACCTCATTTTACGATGAAATGCCAAGGGATGAAAATTTTTTGCTTTATTTAAAACGCATGTTTCAGTTCGTATTTTGTCCTCCTAATAATACGGTTATTACATTCAATCTTACCTGATTTTAGTTAGCTTTGAAACAGTGACAAATGATTAAATGTCAAAAGTAATTCTTATTATCATAAAGTAAGATGGGATTGTTCAAAATACAGAGACTTTGTTAAAGAAATGGTAACACTTCTATCCCGCGACGTTAAAATCAGCCGCAAAAGGCTAGTTGACCGGTTAAATACTGTTATGTTACAGTTGGCCAAATCTAAATAAATACTTGATAATCCAACATTTGATATTATTTAATTTGGAAAAAAACATATTATTTAAAGCGGTCGTGACCGAATATAGATTTGGCGAGACAAAAATAAGCTCGGGATCTTTCACAAAGGGGAAATTGAATTTATTTAACAGGAAGAAACACTATGAAATTTATTGAAACTAACATTATGTTTAGATGAAATTAAAATAATACTTTAAGAACTAGAAATACGACAGCAACAATGAAATACAAAACAAAGAACATATAACAACTAGGAAATATAAAGTGAGCTACGCGACAACTTGATCTTGATTTTGTTTAAAAATGTAAAATAAATATGTACGAGAGAAGTAATATTCATAAAAAACGTAATATAAATAACGGACAGGTTAAATAAAATATATACAAAATATTTCAAATATTTTATTGGTTTTTAAAATGTTTTATTTTTGTGTTTTTATGCCGTATTCGCTGACTTTTAAACAGTTAACATAAAATATTCTTAATTCTATATATATATATATATATATATATATATATATATATATATATATATATATATGTATATATATATATATATATATATATATATATATATATATATATATATATATATATATGTAAATAATATACATTAATTGATATCTGTGATTGTTCAGAGAAAACTGATCATAACTATGTTCGATTAAACTATGAAAAATTAAATTATATTTAACATTTCTCATTGTATTGGATACTAATATCTGTATGATATTGTTGTTTCCTAAAATTTTGTTACAATTGTCGACAATTTTAAATTCCCGTTCAGCAGCTTTGCAGAGTTGTATAACTGAACTTCAAGCTTTTACTAATTTTCCTCTTATTTTTCTTATTTGTAATAACGAGTCTGATTCTATTGCTTCTAATTCTTTACAACATATGTCGCAAATAATTTTAATTTTTATTTTTTTAACCACCCGGCCTGCAATATACGACACTATATCACTTGCGTAGGTGGTAAGGTGCAATGCATGTAAATAAACATGATCATGATGTGTCGGGTCTTCTCTTACATTATCATTAATGTTATCTTCCACCTGCAGTGTAGAATCAATTCCCCGATCAGTTTCTTTCCATGAAGAGACGAATAATACTGAAGTGGCGTTTAATGCTACAGCATTTGCTTGAGATGCTCATTTAATTTCATTGTGTATTAAAATCCTTTTAAATGCACTCTCAAAGTGTCGAGCGGAGGGATTGTTGTTAAAACCACCACTACTTATGCTGCTTAAAAAAAATCTAAGTGGTCTTGACTTAGTTTGTAAGTCATAAGGAAATTTATGTTATATTGCTCTAAACTGGAATAAATATTTATCATGCTTTCCATGCATATGAGGAACCCTAAAAATCCAATTTTCCTATTGGATTGCAAAACTGGTTGTCCATTTATATTCAACATTAAAATAAAATTTTTGCACTCTGCAAAATATTCAGTATATTTTTCTGCAGTTTTAGTTAAAACGGTCTACGGTATATCTGCTTCGATAATAAATTTCTACTGTTTAAAATGTCGCACAAATTATTAAAAAATTTACAGTACTCTGCTTATATTTGGCTCCCTCGAATTCTTTTATTTTTAAATCCTCTTCACAAAATGTAAGAGCATCCGCTACACTTGTACTAAGTGTTTGTGCAGCCAGCCTGACTTCCATTCCATTTTTTCGTTTTAATTTAAATGGCGTCTTCTGATTTTCGTGGCTGCATGCAGTCCTACATTTTCTTGTAAATTTACAAGTTCCTCCAAATATTTCCGGGAAATAGTGTGGTGTGGCCTTCACTATTTTGAATATATTTTTTGCTTGCCAAATCATTTCTCATGAGCTGCATCATGTAGCACGCGTCAAATACCATATGAACCTTCTCCTAAGTGACAGGGTGAAGAAACCATGGTTTCAAATTAACAGGACTTAAATTTGCTACTAATATTGTCGCCACTGTAGCCTCTGGAAGGGAATCATTTTCTTCCATATCTTTGATGCCAATGTTTATGTAGCCGGAATTTTTTTCCAGTCCATTCCAGTTGTTTGCTAATAGACATTTCGTCCATTACCAGACCACACATAGGTATTTTATTTGCATTGCGGTATTCCTCGCTTTTTAATTTTAATGCTTGCAATGCTTCTGTACAAAAACCTGGTGATCCATCAACTGTCTCATACCATTTCTGAAGAGTCTTTTTATGTGGCAAGCTTTTGTTGAAAACAGTTTTTACATACTCATACGCTCGAGGTGAATAAAAGTTTAATGTGAGAGCGAATGCCCGTAGATTCTCATCATATTTTTGTGTGCCACTACCTTTCAACATTCTTTTAAATAAAGCAGCAGCCCAAACACCAACGCTTTCCTAGAAACAATAATATATTGTTGCAAATTTGTCCTAAATTAATTTCTAGAATTTTCACCTTTATTTCGTATTCAGCGCTCTCTGTTATTCCAAACTGTTTCTGCAAATGTCTAATCTTTGTTTGTAAATCAATGATACGTCTTCTCAAATTACGTTCATTTTGTCGCAATCTGTAAATATCTTTCCTTTGTTTTAAAACAACTGCTCGAGCTTAATTATAATATTTGTAAGTTATGTACACAATCATTAGCTGTCATTCTGACACAGGCCTCATATCTGCAATAAAGTTTATGAAATCCAGCATATTGTATTAGTGTTTTAACTACCTTTCAGCCTAATCACATCTTCCTGTTAAGGTCTACACTCACGTGACTGGTCCGTCCTAATGTATAAATAACCTCAAATATGCAGAACTATGCATAATTGAAATTAATATATACATATATGGCACATGGAAATAAATATGAGCTATATTCTATGAAATAATTGTTATTTTATTTACCATTCTCTAATGCTATGGTCACGTCATATTCCATATTATTTTCAATTGGAATAGTGTACTGTCTACGGTATTTTTCAAATCGATGTCTACAGTTTGCAATATATCGTCGATATCATCGGCAGGAGGTGGTGTTTTTGAAAGTCCGCCTCCTGTTCCCATACTGTGGCGCTTTAATAGTGATTTCTTTCTTCTCGTTTTCGTATTGTCCCAACATTTTTTTGAATAATAAATACCTATCAATATTATGTCATCATCATTACCGATATCTGCGAACAAAGCAGATTGGCACACCCAGCAATGGGTAATATGCCGTGATGATATATTTATTTTATATTTGTCAATATTATTTACTTAGATATGAACTTTCACTCATGGAATTAAATTCTTGTGTTAATTTAAGCCATTCTTTCTTTTATTGTGCTGCACTAACACTATTTGTTTTGTTTTTATTTTCTATAATACTCTGGTATTTTGTCACTAGATTTTTTAATGTAAGTCTTTCGTCACCCATGAAATGTTTTTTCGATGCTACTGAATCCATCAAAATTAAATGTTTTTCTATTTAAGGTTAGTTATATTTGCGCGTTCAAAATAGCTGAATTGAATAACATACAATGAACTGTACTTATTGCGCAGGCGCAACAATATCTTATGCTCATCTCAGACTCATATAATGAACTCATTTGTAACTTTTATAAATTCGGATTTTGAGATAAGGCTTCACTCATACTCAACCCATTCTTATTGAGTTCAAGCTGAGTATGATATAAGGAAGCGACTAGGAGTTTGACCCACAGACTTTATTTAGCAGTTACAACTTTGAATTTACATAGCAAAAACGATAACATTTCGTTGTTTAGCACGTATTTATAGTGTTTCTTATGATAAAGATTCTTGTCACAACGTGAGAGATTCTGTTAGAGATTCGTCACATATTTGTTATGCCAACATCTAATAGGGTTACATAATATATATATATATATATATATATATATATATATATATATATATATATATATATATATATATATATATATATATAAAATAGCTCCTTCTATCTGTTCGTGTACACTCATAAAATTTGCGCCAGCTAGCTGATAAAGTAAAGCGACGGCCGGGTCTAGGGTATGTAATTTATTTCGAGATACAGGTATTCGCGACAAATGAAATTTAATAAAAAAAAAGTAATAACTCAATTTGAAAAAAAAACGAGCATGTCTCGAAAAAAATTAGTGGGCGCCGGACTCTATAAAAAGGAAAAGAATTAGAGTAGAGTCAACTCTAAAAAAATACAGTAAAGTTTAATAAAAAATTTAATAAAATAAAAAAAAATTCTCACGCTGGAGCTTAGCTAAAATACAAATGAATATTAAAAGAAAAGAGGAGCGCACGGCCTCTCCAGAACCCGAATCGAGAAGGACTGGGGTCGGCGCTTCGGCTACCTGCCACCGGAAATGAAAAAAAAAACAAGTAGCAACTTATACCTGCCCTGGTGACTCAGGTGGAGGTTGTCACGCTGATTCTAGGGGCTGGCTGCTCGCATGCTAGCTTGGTGCAACTGCTCCTATCCGGCGCTCTGCTAAGTTAACGTTTGAGCAACTTCACCTAGGTCTCATGGCTGGCTAGGGTGCAGCCACGAATATACTGGATTTCCTCAGGGGGTGTTGGTATAATAATCCACTGAGCAGGTCTCATGTAGTCAAACGTGTAAGTTTAGCCCGAACTAGTCCAACCCAGTTACTTCTAAATTCGGGCCCAAAAAAGAAAAACAATACGAATCCTGCTGCGTGATCTAAAAAAAATCCTCGCCAGCACTAGATCTCGACTGAAATTTACAACGGGCCTGAAAAGAGAAGAAGCCAAATGGGCTTTACAACAAAAATGCAGCGCGCAAAGATTAATGACACGACAAATACTTCCTAGAGTCGAGTGTAGCGCACAAAGATACAACAAAAATAAAAAAAAATTAGCTACTACAAAAAATATAACGAGAAAAAATGAATGATTCTTCAAAGTCGGCTATTAAAGCAAAAAAAAACCGAGCCGAAAATTGAAGGGCTTGGGACGATAAGAAGCTATGCCACAAAAAACAAGTCTCGAGATATTTGCGTTTAAAACTTTCATTTAAATCCTGAAATAATTAAAATGTTATCATTTAAATTTTTTTATATAACTACTTTATTATCAAGATTTAAGTACTCACCAAATTGTGCTACGATGATTTTATAGTTAACCTATTATTTAAATTTTTTGAAAAATAATGTGGCTTAGTTCGTTATTACTGACAATAAAAATAACCTTTATTTGGCAACTCAAGGCATAGGTATAAGTTACATAACAGTTCGGTTGGTTTGCAAATAAAAAATTATAACATTTATGTTACGTTTATTTGGCAACTCGAAGTATAGGCACGAATTATATCACACTATGTTTGAAAATAAAAATTAAAAACTTTTTTAACACAAAAAATGTAATTTTAAACAAAATGGAAACTTAAGTAGGAATAAGTAATAATAAGAATATTAAAAATATTCATTTTCAGACTCATATAATCTCTCTATATTCTCTTCCTCATCGGGTACATTTTTAGGTGCAGCAGTTAAGCTATTGAAAAAATCGTGGCAAACAGGAGGTATATACGGAAGTAGCCTTTTAATGTCCTCCAACTTTTTATTGTTTATATCAACCGATTTGTCGTATTTTTTATTTAACTGATTCAATACTGGTAAGTTAAAATTTCGTAATCCTTTTTTTCATATGCATACTACTTTAAAGTCTTCATTGAACAAATGTTTCACATAAATACAGTTTGGATTACGAGCGACAAATTTAAAACAACGTACTTAAGCTCTTGTTTGTTATCACACAGTATAAGCCGCATGATTTTGCATAAGAAAGTAATAAGCCACAAGTCACAGGAAATTTATCATATTTTTCGCTTGTGCGTCACGGAAAAATAAAATAAATTATTTTAGAAAAAAAATGCTTTAATAACGAAGAGTACATTGTGTTAATATAAGATAAATTTATTGAAACATCTTTAAGAGCTTCACGGTGTCCTGGGGGTGTGGTACACCGTTTGTACCATTATGACTTTGAACGAAAATCTTGGAAACATGTTTTACTCCTTGACAAGCACAGAGGCAAATTGCATACAGTCAGTACACACTTGCTTCTTTTTTGTGCTGCAATTGACACACCGTTTTCTTGTACTACGAATTGGCTCAATTTGTCTGATAACAACCCATCGATTACCCTTCTACGGAATAGTATATCCGTGTTGTAACTTACACAGTATGAATGAATTGCAAAACACATACGTCTAAAAAATGAAAAAAAATGCGATGCCACCATTTGTGGTTCTTACGGTTTATTTCGTCAGATGCTTTGAACTGGCCGAACTTGTCAACAAAATTTATATTCGCATTATAGTCAATTAAAACTTTAGAACATGGCATTTCAATTACTTCTTCATTTCTTTGTCGCCGGCGCACAGTAGACGTATCCTTTGGATTATGAAAGTTTAATAATAAGTGGACTTTTGTCTTTTTATTTGTAGACAATCCAGTATTTCTTACTTTCCAATCGAACTCGCCCCTGGATAATTTTTTGTCTTCTTTCATAACTGGAATATTTGTCCTAGTAAAATGTATTGTTCCACATCCATGAATGTTTTTATGTTTTAATTCCAACATTAGCTTATAAGAGTTGAAATAATTATCGAAATACAAATGATGATTTTTTCCTTCAAGTCCCCGCATTAAATCTTTTACAACTCTTCCTCCTACATTTTTCTCCACAGTGTCGTTGACTTTACCTGTGTATATTTGAAATCTATATAAATATCCGGATTTGTCTGCCAATGACCAAATTTTATATCCCCTTTTTATTAGTTTTTTGGGCATGTATTGTTTTAGTGAGCTTCTGCCCTTGAACCTAATCATAGACTCGTCAATTGCCAAACACTGATTCGGATGAAGACGCTTTTCAAAGTTTTCGGACAGTCTAAGAAGGGACGAACTTTGTATAATTTGTCATATTGATGGTCGTTTCTATTTGGCAAAATGAATAATTATTATAAATATTACATATTGACAAAAATATTCGTATTAAAGTAATAAATATAAACAATAACCAAGTATATAGTTGCTTCCAAATCATCAATTTTTATACGTTTTCGTTCTTCTGTAGTTTTTTCTAATTTTTGTTTTAATGCAATATTTTCCTTCCGAAGGCGATCTATCTTTAGTCTTAAAGTATTTTTTTGCGATGAATAGAAGCTCAGTGTTTCTTCAGTTTGTCGTGATTCATCATGAGAAGATTTTTGTGGTGATAACATAATATTTTCAGGTGTAAACTGATGCGTCAATACTTCGGAAGATGTTGAAAGTTGTGGGGATTTTGGCATTGAAGAATTCGAAAATGATAAATTTGTATGTGTAGGTAAAAATCTAGGTAAAAATAATGTTAGAATTGCATCAGGAAGGAGAGTTCTTCGCTTTCCATCTTGTATTTTGTTTAAAGGAAAATGAATTTCGCAGATTTCATATTTTTGGGAAGAGATTTAATGTCGACATCTAAAAGTGCCTTATTTTTACAAGCGTCTACCCATAATTTACATCTAAAAATATTGAACAAATTAGAGCATTATAAATTATAATTTTATAATATTATATGAATTATATTACATATATACTTTTCCAAGTTTCCAAAGAACGAAAAAAAAAACCATACTTTTGATATGTTTCTCATATTTTTACAAGTTTGTATCGTACATTTGTCTAAATATATTATGGAACTCATTTTGTAATTTTTTTAGCTGTGTCTCTTTAAATATAAATGAAAACTGAACACATCTACGAGTTCGATCTTTTTGTTTCAGCCAATTTCTCATTTTAGGTGCATGTGTAAACAAGTAGAAAGTAAACTCGTTTATATAAAAAAATATATTTATCACCAAGAATATACAGGGTGATTCATCGGTCTGTCCTCTCTTTATAACTTTTTTATTTTAAGTCAGATAGAAAAACTCTTCAAATATAACTTATATGATATATTATTGTCTATCTACGTACCATATGCATTTGTATACAGGGTGCTCCGTTTAAGCGCAACAATATGTAACTTTATATTTCTTAATGGAACAGCCTATATTTATTTATTTATTTTGATAGTAAATTTGATTCCCTTTAAAAAAGTATTAAGTAATAAGGGGTCTAAAATTATAAATTAAGAAGTTATTTACGTTCATAAAAAATAGTAATTCAGAGTGGAAAAAACCATAATATAATACAAAATTTTGATCCTTTTTTATTAATAGTTATTTTAAACATTAACTCATTCCAAAGAAGCTATTAAAATTTAGTGACCGACTAAATAATGCAAAATTATAATAAGTGCTCGAAAACTTGTCCTTCAACTTCAATAGATTTTTCTATTATAAATATTATATTAACCATCTCATCTTTACTAAAATTTGTATTATTCATTTTCACATCAACATCAACAATGATAAACTAAGAGTATTTGGACAACTTGTTTGTTTAAATTCGAAACAATTGATCAAATTATCCATAGCTTACTTTGTTAATAATAACATGATATAAACATATCATTCAACGAATAAAGGTAAATAACTTCTTAATTTATAATTTTAGACCCCTTATTACTTAGTACTTTTTTAAAGGGAATCTAATTTACTATCTAAATAAATAAATAAATAAATAAATACAGGATGTTCCATTAAGAAATACAAAGTTACATATTGTTGCGCTTAAATGGAGCACCCTGTATACAAATGGATATGGTACGTAGATAGATAATACTATATCATATAAATTATATTTGAAGAGTTTTTCTATCTGACTTAAAATAAAAGAGTTATAAAGAGAGGACAGACCGATGAATCACCCTGTATATTATAAAAATAGCTATTTGTGCAAATAAGGACAAATATATTTTTCCTACGTGTTGTACAGAAGATTTTAGTTAATGGTCATATTTATAATAAATAAAGCTATTTGTTACATATTGTACCGGACAATGTATTTTAAATTTATGATAGAATGAACTTAGTTCCGAGAGCTGTACATAATATTAAAATATATATTTTTTTTATAAAATTCTAACAAATACATGATAGTTATTACAAATACAATGAATCTGTACGTAATATATTATTTAAATCTTGATCAAAATCCCGCTCCTCATTATTCCCCCTTCAACCCGAGCAGGTTGGAACGAAAATCAGCTAAGTATCGCTACTGCTTATTCTCTATACTGTGTCTCTATCCTCTACACTATCCTCATCTAAAAATTTTTCCATTGTCACTTGTAACAATATTACAAAAATGCAATTTTCTTTTAACCGCTTATCACGTTCGGCCATTTTGAAATAATTGTGGCATATTACCTTCTTGTCTGAAAAATGTCAAAATTTGTGCTATCGGCAATAAAAGGACTATGTAATATCTCCGCCATCTGTTGAGCAATAGCACAATAAAATTTTTGTGATTTCGTTCCTTATTGTTAACACAATTTTTAGTTTTATCTCTTTTTTCATTGTGGTGTGGCTTAATTCCTTATCACCCCAAACCCTTCAATTTGTCTAGTCGAAAAATGTATAGTCACACCAAAGCATCACTCTCTATGATAAGAGTCGTTAGATTACGACTGGTTTTCGTTTAAATTTTGTTGAGGCAGAAGTTTCTCTAAACATTAGGCTATTACGTGCCCCGGCTTGCTACAGCGGCTACAATTTACGGTGCTAGAATTATTAGTCTAGGTCGTACAGTCCCTAACTAAATGACCTATTTCTTCGCATTTAAAACACATCATTCGAGATACATCTCTAGCTCGACTTCTGTTTGGATACCCGAAGTTATCTCTTGTTCTGTTCCGGCTAGCTTTCACATAATTAGGGTTTGGATTTCGGGAATTAATAGGGTTTGAATTTCTGGAATAATTTGAGGTACTATTTTGGAAAGATTGGGGTCTATTATTTATTACTGCCACTGGATGGGGTATATGTTTGGTTAAATAATGAATTAATTTGTTGTGTCAGGCACTTATTAATTGTTTCTGTTAAATTTTCCTTTGTTATCATATTAATAGGATGCTGTTCGCCCCGTAATTGAAAATATATTAACTCATATCTTTTTGCCGTCTTAATAGCTTTATCCAATGTGGTTGGACTACTTGCTAATAAATCTCTCTGTAATTGCGGTAAACATCCCGTTACAAATTGTTTAACGAGTCTTTTGTCTAAACATGTTTGGCGATATGTACTCTCGGCTTGATCTTCAACAGGATCGTATAAATGCTGCCCTAATACGCGCAATCGGTCCGCGTAATCATCTACTTTCTTGCCTTGTCACTGATAACATGCTGAATACTTAGTTTCTATGGTCAAATAATCGTGGCGGGGTCGGTATCTTTCTACAAGTGTTTCTTTCAAAATTTTCCAATCTGTCGTTGATTTTAAAACGATATTTGATACAACGAATAATCTTGCTCTACCTCTTATGCTTGATTTTGATAATAAAACAGTTTTATTAGTTGGCTAGTCGCCTGCAGTGCTAATATAATCAAATTATGTTATAAAATTCACCCGGTTCTCCATGAAAGAGTGGTAATCGGTGACTCATTCCCTGCGCGGACAAATGGGAACCCACGTTTTCCATTTGTGAATTTATTCGTGCGTAATAACAAAACAAATTTGCAAAACTAAGTAGACAAGTAGCGTGATTTAAGTTTGAACGGTAAGGCGAAGAATTTGATGTTGAGACAAAAAAGAATATTTTTGAAACAAAATATATATTGAAATTAAACTTAATGTAATACGATAATATAATATATATGATAAATGAAATGTTAATTAAATGAAATAAAGTTACATATTAATAAAATTTGGAATAAATGCTTTACAGCTACTGCTTTCTTCGAGTTGCCTTCGTACACTACTGTGGCTTGATAGTCGTGGGCGCTACGCGGATTCGGTACTGCTGGGTCAGCAGTCTGGACTCCCAACAGCTCGGCAGTTCTGCGTTTCATCCACCTCGGATAAACTCTCGTATTCGGACTCGACATCGGGACACAAGGGCTTCATATGGTCAGCTGATGCTCGATGTTCGGTGGGACATTCAGTTGCGGCACTCAGCTTCACCGCTCCGTAGCGGTCACGGCGGTACTTCTTTCTTCTTGCTTCGTTTTAACTTCTTTATTCTCATTTCGTTTTTACTTTTTTTGTTGCAGTGTAGGTTTTTTTGTTTTCAGTTTTTTGGAGTGTACAGCACTCTCAAATTTGCTACTTCGTTGTTATCAGTGCGTAGGTGTAACGCGCGCTCTGTGTCCGGGTCTCGTCCTTGTTTTCACTTAAGTCACGTTTTTCCGTTGCAGTACTTGTGGTTTTCATAACTAACATTAACTTGTAATGGTTCATTTTCAGCAGTCCGTAGTTCTGGATGTGGCTGCTGTAGTCATCGTCGTCGTCGTCGCTCTTGCCGTGTTGGTGACCAAAACACATTTTCTTTGTCTTCCTGTTCACCGTTTTTTTCTTATTAGCCGTCGTCGACAAAAACACTACACACAGCACTTCGGAAGTCACTCCACGATGCACAAATATTTATTGTAAGTTAAAATATTACGCGATAAAAATGATTTTTTAATTTAGTTGTTTATTTTTAGTGAACTTCTTTTTCACTACACTACTAGCACTGGGGAATTACCCGATTTTCTATGTCTCGCAATCGGCCGACCCAGGTGGAGTAGCGGTAACGCTCCAAGGGTCCTGGGTTCGAATCCCGGATAAGGCATGGCTGTTGTGTGTGTTTCATCATTTCATCTTCATCAACGACCAATTCTACATCACCGCTTATATACGAATGTATTACAAAGTGTGTAACAATAAATAAATAAAAATGTCTCGCAATCCCCTAATGTCAAACAAAATGTATATTGAAATAAAATTTAATGTAATACGGTAATATAATATACGATAAATGAAATATTAATTAAATGAAATAAAGTTACATATTAATAAAATTTGGAATAAATGCTTTACAATTACAGCTTTCTTCGAGTTGCCTTCGTACACTACTGTGGCTTGCGACTCGCGGGCGCTGGGCAGATTCGGTATTGCTGGGTCAGCAGTCTGCACTTCCACAGCTCGGCAGTCCTGCGTTTCAACCACTTGGGATGAAGTCTCGTATTCGGACTCGACATCGGGACACCAGGGCTTCATATGGTCGGCTGATGCGGATGTTCGGTGGGACCTTCGGTTGCGGCACTCAACTTCGCCACTCCGTAGCGGCCATGGCGGTAGACCCTCTCTACTTTGTATGAGCCTAAATACTTGGTTAAAATCTTAGAGTTTGGAGCATACTGGGTACGTCCGGGTTGTTGATTGTTAATTTTGTTAACGCAGGTATTATTATTCTGTTAACCCTTTGAATTTATTCACTTACTCTTGGTACTCCGGTCGTTATACTTATCAAATTAATATTTCTCTCTTTGCAAAATTTTCGAAATTTCGCCAAATATTGCTGCTTGTTTTTCTAATTTTTGGATGACTTCTTGAGTTGTCGTCGACTTGGTGGCGTACAACTATACAAATTTAGTAAAAGCATGTGTGACTGCATCCCTTTTGTGTCAATGTTAACCCATTAAAGACATACGAAAATTAACACATAAAAATTAATATCTTTTGAATATATCCACACATGTAAGCTAATTAACATAATTTTGAAATAAAAAATGAAAATATTTATTATAAGTATGATTTAGGCCCTGTCGAAATATTCATACGCTAGGATTTTGTGGTAACATATTTATTAAAAAATACAATTTAAATTACAATGTATTTATATTTATTATTTTTGAGTGTGGTAAGGTTTAAAGCACTCAATATGAAGAGCAACATTACTGCCTCTATTTTGTACAAGTGCTCTGTAACACTGTATCTCTATAAGCTCTGTAAGTTACAGAGCTCTGTAATTCGTTCTCCTATAGAGCTACAGTAACAGCTATTCTGTACTTGCTTCTATAATGTTCAACTATGTAACTTGTATTTACAGTGCAGCTAGTTTCATATTTGTTTGTAAAATTTGACATTTTAAGTTCAGAAGTGGTGGTGTACATTTGCAATCTTTTTAAAGAGGAAAAAAGCACATAATGCAGACTTCATTGGAAATGTAAGTATAATTTTATGTTGTAAATAATTATTAAATATGTATAAATTTAACTTATATGGATAATTTATATAATATAACCTCAATGATTTGTGTCTTGTTTGTTTGCAGTAAAGATAATGAAAGGAAAAAAGGAAACGATTGCATCTACGAAAGAGCAATATGAAGAATATTTAAATTTCATGGAAAGTGATTATGTGCTACGTAGTGGGACAATCAATCCATCTTTAGATAAGTGGAAGAATTTAGCATTTAAATTGAACAATATGGAAAACGGGCCTGAACTATCTGTCGATGAGTGGAAGAAAGTGAGTATGATAAACACAATAGTACAAACAGCCATTGTCATTAAACAGTTCAATACAATAAAAATGTATCCTTTCAGAGATTTAATGATTGGAAAAATACAACAAGGGCCAAGTTCAGAAACATTAATGAAAATAGAATGAAAACAGGTAGAGGGGAAGAAGTCAATACAAAATTGACTAATTTGGAAGAAAGAGGATTAGGTATATGGGGTAAGGTGGTTGTCATCGGATCCACACTCGTGCCAGAAAGTGGAGGCCTGCAGCACATAAATACCCTTTCCTCATCTGGCGATAACGTGGTGTTAACCATTGTAGACCAGTGTGTTAACATTCCTGATAATGATGCTATAGGTGATAATATTTTACTTGATAACACTAATACTAATAAATCGAATGAAATACCATGTACAAATATTCTAGAAAATGACATTATTTTACTTGATAAAAATAATAAATCAAAAGAAACGCCATATCCATTTACAAGAAAATTGAAATCTAACGTTCGACCAAAACCGTTAACTACATTGTTATTGCAGAAATGGAGATATTCAAAAATGGACAAAAAATCTGTCTCGGGACATGCTCGAAGAAATAGCAGCATTATGAACATCAGCTTTCGTTTCCCAATACATTTTTCTATTTGGCAATTTATTATATCCTGAAACAAGTAATATGGCTAAAACTTTGTACATATCTTCCTGGGTTACAGTAAATTTATTATCACCGTATTTATACTTTGCATATTTTTCAGTTTCTTCGCAAATATATTTCACTAAATCGCTATCCCAAAACAGTTGAAAAATTGTGATGGTGAACTACGAATTTGCAACATATTTTTTATTATTGTAGGTTGCTGCCAAGAAATATTTTTTATTTTCAAACCGGCTTCTTCATTCGTGTCAGGACGTAAATCAATATTCACACAAGTTCTCTCCACTTTTTAGTATTGTATTTTTTCTTAGCTTCTGTGGCATTTAATTTTTTCTTCTTTGGTGTTGAGGATGTTGGAATTTCTCAGCTGGTGGATGGAAGGTTATCATCTTCATTTAATTTAGATTCCATAAGAACATCTTGGTTTTCATTGCCTTTTGTAAGTATTTGTATTTCAGATGTTTGTGGCAAAATACCTGTACCTAATTTTCAGGTAGAAATAATGTGAAATTAATTCCTTGTGCGTTCGCAAATTCATCATCCTCTAACTCTTCCAAAAGTGTTATTAACTCTTCTGTTGTCAGGGGTCGTCCATTTGAAAAAAAAAATAGTAAAATATATTTTTCCAGAATTACGTGTAAAGCCTAGCGTATGATATTTCATACGTTGATTTTTGAATGACTAAATTAGAGACTAAATGTTATCTTATTATTTAAAAATCAGGTTATGTTATTTACCACATTCATATTGCGTTATAATATAACACTGATTAGCATTTCTAATAATATATAGATGTTTAAAATTACAGTAAAATTACCTTGTTTCCCATTTTGTCCAATACTCTGAACGGCCCTTCAGTATTTCCTTCGTTGGTTTCATTTACAAACGCATTTATTTCAATACTTAGTGAAATATGACAGTTTACACATGAAGTTAATGACAAGTGTTGCCAACTGTTTCAAAATTAAATCACAATTCGACATACAGGTGCTAAAACTTACACGAAAAGCTGTATGAATATTTAGTCAGTAGTCTTTAATGGGTTAATGGACCAAGGTGATCGATGTGATACGTTATCAGTGGTCTGTCTCATTTTTCAACTGGGTTCAGTAATCATTTCTATCTTTCCATATGCAGTTTCTTATCGCTGTTTCAGTTTTCGTTTTGGTATCCAAAATTCTCTCTAAACTAATTCTTTGATCTTCGTTCCGAAATATCCGTTTTCATGAGCAAATTTTATTATCCCGTGCTGCATTCTCTTCAGTATCACTAATAGGTTTCTATCTTCATTTTCTCTCTGTAAAACTTCGTTTTCTACAAAGTAGTTATGGTAGAGAAGTTTCTAATAATTTCTATATCGTTCTTATATCTTCATCATCCTTCTGCGCTCTGATAATCTTATCAGTCGCTTCTTTTTTGATGATCTATACAATAGGATTTGTGCTTGATGCATCTACATGCCTCATGCCAGTTCTATCGTGTAATCAAATTCTTCAAGTAGCACTGCCCATTGTGTACTTGTGTTGCTAGATCTCGATTTTCTATAGTTCTATAGTCATTATTTTTAATTTTATTCCTAGTAAATAGACTAATTTTTCTAAATGTTTCTATGATAGCTAGAACCTCTAGTTCGTAACTACTCTATTTTTTTTCTGGGTCAGTTGTCTTACGACTCATATAATAAACCGGATGAAATTTCTTAACACAGCTCCGTATCCTAGTTGACTTGCGTCCGTGTGAAGTTCGATCTTCGCTTCATAATCAATATCAAATTAAATTGTCTGCCGTCAACTTTTTTAGGATTGCAAAAGCGTTCTTTTGATCTGGACCAAATATGAACTTTGTGTCTTTCTTCAATATGTGACTTAATGGTCTTAAAATTTGAGAATATCTTGGTACAAACTTTCTAAAATAACCCGTTAATTCTAAAAAACTTCGGATTTGTTTCAATATCGTCAGTTCTGGGAATTTTAGTACTGCTGCAAAAAGGATCAAGGAGAAAAAAGCACCAGGACCCGATATGATCCTCCCGGAGATAGTTGAACAGGTAGCGCGGGACAAACCTGCCGTCTTCCTAGGCGTCTACAACCGGCTACTCCGAGAGGGGACCTTTCCAGAAATCTGGAAGCGAGCGAGGCTAGTCCTAATAAGAAAGCCCGGGAAAACGGAAGACAGCCCGTCGAGCACCAGGACCCGATATGATCCTCCCGGAGATAGTTAAACAGGTAGCGCGGGACAAACCTGCCGTCTTCCTAGGCGTCTACAACCGGCTACTCCGAGAGGGGACCTTTCCAGAAATCTGGAAGCGAGCGAGGCTAGTCCTAATAAGAAAGCCCGGGAAAACGGAAGACAGCCCGTCGAGCACCAGGACCCGATATGATCCTCCCGGAGATAGTTAAACAGGTAGCGCGGGACAAACCTGCCGTCTTCCTAGGCGTCTACAACCGGCTACTCCGAGAGGGGACCTTTCCAGAAATCTGGAAGCGAGCGAGGCTAGTCCTAATAAGAAAGCCCGGGAAAACGGACGAGAGCCCGTCGAGCTTTCGGCCTATTTGCTTTCTAGATACAGCAGGGAAGCTGTTTGAACAACTGCTCCACAACAGGCTGTTAAATGAGCTCGACAGTAAGGGCGACCTGTCCCCAAACCAATTCGGCTTCCGGAAGGGACGCAGTACAGTAGATGCAATTAGTGCAGTAACTACAATTGCACAAGAGCAGAGGAATACAGCATGGCGAAAAAGAAAGATATGCGCCTTGGTCACTTACGATGTCAGGAACGCGTCAACACCGTTAAGTGGAAACAGGTTGTTTCGGTTCTCAGGCAGAGGGGTATTTCGGCATACATCATCGAAATGACCAAGGCGTACCTCTCCCAGAGGAGCATACTAGCACAAAGCTCGACGGGCGAAGAACAGTTTGAGGTAACACAATGAGTGCCGCAAGGATCAGTGTTAGGGCCATTGCTCTGGAATGCGCCTACCGGAGGACACCACGCTAATTGCATATGCAGACGATCTCGCCCTCGTTTCGGCGGGTATTGCGTTTACCATTAAGGGGCAGCGTATCGAACCAATGGCATCGGTTACTTATCTAGGAGTGATCCTGGGCCCTAGACTGGATTATGGCAAGCACGTAGTTGCGGTCGCCGAGAAAGCTAACAAAACCGTTATTGCCATCAGCTAGATTATGCCTAACATAAGTGGACCAAAAGAGAAGAATGGGAAACTTCTAGGCAATGTTGCACAGTCGGTGATGCTTTATGCGGCACCGATATGGGCGCACTGCCTAGAGAAAGAAAGGTTGAGGTACGCACTTGGCAGAGTCCAAAGGAAAGCGGCCTTGCGGATTTGTTCTGGGTACCTCACGATTTCTGAGGACGCGGCAATGGTGATAGCGGAACTACCACCAATAGACATTGTGGCAAGAGCAAAAGGGACAAGTAAAAATAAGGCTGAAAGGGACAACGACATTATGAAAGAATGGCAGGAAAGATGGAAGAACACCAGCAAGGGACTTTGGACACAACGAGTGATTCCTAGTGTGAAGGATCGGGCGATGATGAAGCACTGGGAGGTAAACTACTTCCTCACTCAGGCCCTGTCTAACCATGGCAGCTTCCAAACCTACCTCTGTAAGATAGGGAAAGCAGTGGAAAGAACCTGCCAATCTTGTCTCAGAGAGAAAGACTCTGCTGAGCATAGTCTCTTCGCCTTACATATTTAACAGGGAAAGACTGGAAGTGGAAAGACAGGTGGGAGAGGTTACTCCTGACAACCTGATGGAGAGAATGCTGGAAAACAAGGATAACTGGAGCATCATTACACAATGGATGGAAAAAGTAATAAGGACAAAAAAAAGAAGCACCAATGGTCAACCCAGACCGCGTGACCGAATGAGGAGTTAGAGGCTTAAATGCAACGAAACCTGCGTGCCATGAAGTAATACAAATAGTAGTACCGTGGTACGCAAAGGGGTAAGACGGGAGGGGGTTTTTAGCCAGTAGGAATCTGGCACTACCGGCGGTATCAGGATACCGCCGGTGTCTTATGAAGATTTTCCCCCTTGCCGCGTAAAAAAAGTACTGCTGCGGCCTTTGCATCTGAAGGTGTTATTGTTTTGTCCTCAACAATAATCCTAGGTACTGTCAAGTCCGACTATAACGAACCCGTTTATAGCGAACTCACGGCTATAACGAACTTTTTGGGCAAGTACAAACAACAACCCATATGCACATAATATTTTTTTTCCGTTTATAACGAACTCTGTTATAACGAACGTCCGCTTAAAGCGAACCATTTCTTTGTCGCTAGCATGTAAACATTCCGTCTATAACGAACTTGCTTAGTTATCGCACCTCTCAATAGATGCGAACTTGCATAGTTATCGCACCTCTCACTAGATTTTAATGAATACGTGCAAATCGACAAAGATTTGATCAGCACGGAAATTTTGACCGATGAAGAAATTGTTGCATCTGCCCAGATGCAAGAACAGGACGAACAAAGCGATGATGAGGATGTATGTACCAATGATAGTGTTTGTATTCCATTACTTACGATGGCCGAGGTGAAAAGACTGTTTCTGGTATTCGTCATTATTTACAACAAAAGCAGGCCCCACAAAAGATTTTGGATCGATTTGCTGATGTTGAAATGTATTTAAACGAATCTTTCATTGCTTCTCAATCTATGCAATGTAAAATTACAGATTTTTTTTAAAATAGTCTAGTGTAGTTACCTAAGCACGCATACATATTACAGCACTATTCAATCATTGTATGTATTATGTACTGTTTGTTTCTAATCTGTATTATGTACTGTTTATATTTTTCATAAAAAAAAACACGAAGTTACTTCTTTTCTTTTATTGCGAACCTCGGATATAGCGAACTGTTCCTAATGACAAGTAAGGGTTCGTTATAGTCGGACTTGACTGTATTTTATTTCCGATTCCAGGAATTAACATTATTTCCATTTTATTCGTAATCCATATTCATCAGCTCGATCAAGTACAGTTTTCAATTTCTCAATTCCTTTTTTGTTTCACTGATGGAATAATTAAGTTATCCAAGTATATCATTATAGTTCTGTCGTCAATTAAATCTTTAAAAACAAAATTAATATGTCGTTGAAAGATCACTGGTGTTACATAACCCAAAAGGAGTTTTCAGAAATTCATACTGCCCACTTGGCGTTGCAAAGGCTGTATATTTTATGCTACTTTCTTCTACCGGCACGTGGAAGAATCCATTTTTTAACTCAAGTATGGTTAAAAATTTTCCATTCGCAATTTGTCAATCTCGTCTTCAATTATAGGTAAATGGTACCTGTCCTTTACGATACTTTTACTTCAATTCAATTCAATTTATTGTGACAAAGTATATACAACTTTGATACAATGGAGCTGGTAGCTAAACTAAATGGTTAACACTGCAAAAGTATAATAGAACAATATAAATGCGAGCTAAGCTCGAGTAATAACATAAAACATGAATAAATTGTACGGTAGCTAACCTACATAAATAACACTGCCTAAGTGTAACAGAAAAATACAAATGCGAGCAAAGCTCGAAAACTAACTTATATGCATGAAAAAACTTTATATTGTAGGTGAAGGATAATCAAAAACACAGTATCAATTAATTATCAACTTAAAGAAATTATATAAAAAAAGAATCTACTAGTGCACTTTATATATACAGGGTGTTTCCTTTAAAACAACCAGCGCTTTTTTGGGCGAACTAACAACTTTAGAGAAAAATGTTTTATACCAAAAATGATCAAGATTAAGGGGATAATGTAACAAAAGTAACAAACCGAATATTTAACCAGTGGTTCTCAAACGGTAGAACAAAATTATATTTTTTTAAATGGCACCCTATATAATTTTTTAGCCCTTTAAATAGAATATTATTTTCTGATTTCAACGATATAAGTATAGCATAGGGTTGTATAACAATTATTCCGACAAAAATGGTATTAAAAACTAGAAATAATGTAATAAAAAATGGGTTTACTACTAGCGTAACTAAGCAACAGACGTAGCCCATTGTAATATAACATTATTTTTAATACCATTTTTCTCGAAATATTTGTTATACAACCCTATATCATATTTATATCGTTGAAATCAGAAAAAAATTCTCTATCTAATGGGCTAAAAAATTATATAGGATACCATTTAAAAAAATATAATTTTGTTCTGCCGTTTGAGAACCACTGGTCGAATTTTTGGTTTGTTATTATTAATAAATTAGCCCCTTATTCTTGATCATTTCTTGTATATAACATTTTTGTCTAAAGTCATTAGTTCGCCCAAAAAAGCGCTGGTTGTTTTAAAGGAAACACCCTGTATACCGGGTGTCTTAGGCCGACCGACACATGGGCGATTAACATGTAAAATTAGTTAATTGTGAATAGTATCTCCCCAGTGCAAGATATTAAGATGAAATTTTGCATGCTTATCCGGGGATACTATTTCTATGGATTTCAATTCAAATCAGTCAATTTACAAGTGTAATATTAGAATAAATTAAGAAAAATTGTAGAAGTACCATGAATGTTATTCATATCTTGAAAATAATAGTATCTAAGCAACAGCTCTGATAGAGTAGGGGTAACGTGCGCGCTTCACAATTTAGAGAGTCGGGTTCGAAACCAACCGACAGCAATATTTATTTTTAAATTTTTTCTTTTCAAAATAATTTTTATTATTAATATGTTTTTAATCTTTTATTAATATTTAATTTAATAAAGTGGATACATTGTACGTAACAAGATTTATTTATTTAAAAAATATTAAATCGTACCTACTAATTACAACATTAAAATTTAAAA
Source organism: Harpalus rubripes (assembly GCA_963082715.1). NCBI lineage: Eukaryota > Metazoa > Arthropoda > Insecta > Coleoptera > Carabidae > Harpalus > Harpalus rubripes. Next base: position 32,042,229 of record OY720459.1, on the reverse strand, counting down.
ATTATAATAAATATTCAAAATGGCCGCCGTTTTGCGCTAAGCAAAATCCGAGACGATCGTAACATTGCTGTCTCACGTTGCTTAGCTGTCGATTAGAAATAAGCCTACATTCATTCCTTATTGCCGCTTTCAGGTCTTCTAAAGTGGTCAATTCATAATGGCCGTAAATTTTTGATTTTAAATGACCCCAAAGAAAAAAATCTAAGGGGCTTAGATCAGGAGACCTTGCCGGCCAATTAATTGGTCCATTTAAACCAATCCAAGAATCTGGAAATGAATTGTCCAAATATTCTTTGACAATTTGCACGTTATGCGCTGGACACCCTGTAGAATGTACCTATACCAGTAGAAGTGAAGAATGATAAATTAGTAGACTAGACAAACTCGAAATAAACTTTATATTCAATATTATGAATCTTTATTTTATTTTATTGACAGATATATTTTATTTATATTTGACAACTTGAATATCATTTTTTTTTTTTTTCATTTTCATACACGTTCTTGATATGTATTTACAATATTAATTGTTTATTTACAATCAACACTTCTCCTCAATTAATATTGTAAACCACATCGTTCTCGTAGCGTCTTCAGTTTTGGTCCAGATAATGGTTTTGTTAGTACGTCTGCAATCATTTGGTCGGTTTGGCAATAAACACACTGTATTAGATCCTTTTCCACATAATCCTTAACATGATGAAATCTAACATCAATGTGTTTTGAACGATTAGTAAACCGTTGATTTTCTATTAATCGCAGACAACTCTGGTTATCCTCGTATATAATAGTTGGATTCTTTTCACATTGATTCAGCTCTTGTAGTATTCTTCGAATCCAGTAAGCTTCTTTGCACGCCTCTGAAAGTGCTATAAACTCGGCCTCTGTTGAAGAAAGAGCTACACACGATTGTCTTTTGCATTTCCAGCTGATTATGCCATCATTTAATTTGAAAATGTAGCCACTGTTAGATCTGCGGTCATTTCTATCTTCTGCCCAATTAGCATCTGCAAAACCAGTCAAATTTGATTTACTATTATATTTACCAAGTATCAATTTTAGATTAATTGTTCCTTTCAAATACTTCAGAACTCGTTTGATTTCTTTCCAGTCTTCTGTATTCGGACACGATACTTTCCGTGCTAAAATTGATATGCTGGCTGCAATATCTGGTCTGGTATTAATAGCTATGTAAAGTAGACAACCAATAAGTTTTCTGTACTGTTCATTGTTCTGTAACGAATCAGTTTCTTCTCCTTTTCCATAACTGACACTTAGCGGTATTTCAGATATTTTCGACCTTTCCATGCCAAAGTCTTTAAGTACCTTTTGTATATAAGCTGATTGGCTGATTGTGAAACTACCTTGAGGATCTTTTGTAACCTGTAAACCTAAATAATTCTTAATTTCACCCAAATTATTAATTTGGAACTTCGATTTTAGTTTCTCTTCACAATATTTCAGCATTTCATTTGATTTACTGGCAACTAAAATATCATCGACATAAATTAAAACATAACTAATCTGATCGCCTTGTTTAAAAAGATACAAGCAGTCATCATTTTGGCTCTGTTTATAACCAGCTTCAATTAATGCAGAATGAATAGTTTGATTCCAATTTCTAGCAGACTGCTTTAAGCCATATATACTTCTCCTCAAAAGACAAACGTGTTTTTCTTTGCCTTTTGTTATAAATCCCGTTGGTTGTCGCATGTAAATGGTTTCATGTAAATCTCCGTTCAAAAATGCTGTTTTAGCATCAAGATGTATAACTTTTAACTTCTCCTTAGCTGCTACAGATAGTAAAATTCGGAATGTTGTCTGTTTCACCACCGGTGAAAACACTTCGTCATAGTCAACTCCGAATATTTGGGAAAACCCCTGCGCCACTAAACGTGCTTTAAATCTAATGACATTTCCATCTGTATCAGTTTTCGTTTTGTAAATCCACTTGCAACCGATTGCTTTACGATCTTCTGGTAATGGTACGAGATCCCATGTACCATTTTCTTTCATAGATTTCATTTCTTCTTTCATTGCAGAAATCCACTCATCTTTGTAAACGCTTGCAATTGCTTCATTATAGGTTTTTGGTTCTATTACTTCTTCTTTCACTATTTTTATTTCTTCATTAAATTTTATTGCAGGAATACCTTTATTTATACGTGATGATCTTCTTAAAGGTTCTTTTTCTTTCTCATCTTCGATAGAAATTGTATCAATTTCCATCTTAGAATTCTCGTTGCTGTCACATTCTTGCATTTCCTTTTGTGTTTCATTGTCATCAATTGTTACCTCATTTTCACTGTTACTTGGCAAATTTGTAGGCCAATTACTATTTTTAGTAATTAATCGAATGTCCCTGCTAATTATTATTTTTCTTGTTGAAGGAATATAACATCTATATGCTTTTGATGCTTCATCATAGCCAACGACCAATCCATATATAGCCCTAGAATCTAATTTTTGGCGTTTTTCTGCTGGTACCAATACATAGCACGAAGAACCAAATCTTTTAAAATGTTCGATACTTGGTTTCTTTCCGTACCAACCTTCAAATGGTGTCGTTTTTATTCCTTTACCAGGTAAGCGGTTCTGAATGTAATTTGCCATGGTGACAGCTTCACCCCAAAATTTCTTGTCAAGTTCTGCATCGGTAAGCATACAACGTGCCATTTCTATTAGAGTACGATTCTTGCGCTCAGCTACACCATTCTGCTGTGGCGTATACGGAGCTGTTCTTTGATATTGTATGCCTTCTTTTGCTAAATATTGCATAAACTCATGCCCTGTGTACTCACCTCCGCGATCAGAACGAATTAATTTTGGTTTGTGTCCAAACATCGTTTTACATAATTCGACATATTCACGAAATTTCACAATTGTTTCTGACTTTTCTTTTAATAAATAAATTTTACAATATCGTGAAAAATCATCTATAAATGTCAAAATGTATTTCTTTCCTGATGGAGTTATTGTTTGCATTGGCCCGCATATGTCTGAATGTATTAATTCAAGAACTTTATTTGCTCGATTTTTCGATTCATCTGGAAACTTTAATCTTGTTAACTTACATTCTAGACAAATATTGCAATTTAAGTTATTATTGCAATTATTGCCACATTTTCCAATATTTGCACCGTTTACAAGATCATTAAATGATAATGTACGAACTACTTCTATATCTCGGTGACCAAGTATTTTATGCCAAACATGAATACAATTATTGTTCGTTTGTTCATTATTGTTCAAATATATTAATTGTTTTTCCTTAAGCTTATATAAATTGTTACAAATATCACCAAAAGCAACCTGTTTACCACTGTTATTAATCTCAAAATTATATTTCTTGAATATTACTGTATACCCTTTTTCAGTTAAACGTTTTACTGACAAAAGATTACCACCGATTTCCGGAATAAGCAGTACATCAGTAAGTTCAACTGCGTGTATTTTATTGGCTCTATTTATAAAATCTATGCGAATTGTACCTTTCCCGATAGCAACTACCTCTTGTCCATTTGCTACAGACACTTTTTCATAATGATTTGGATTGAACTGTATGAACTTCTCTTTTGAACTAGCAATATGACATGTAGTTCCCGAATCTACAATCCAACCACTATTAATCTTTGACGTAGCAAATACTGTAAATAATTTCTCTGTACTTTCTTTCGCTATATTGACTATTTGTTCTTTATTTCTTTGTTTTTGTAGCCATACCTTATATTTTGTACAATCTTTCTTAACATGACCAATCTTCTTACAAAAATAACAGCTTACCTTCTTTTTAGGAGTCTCTTTATTTACCTTTAAAACCTTTTCGCTTTCTCCGTTATAGCTTAGTCGTTCTTTACGTCGCTTATATTCATCTATTATTTTAGAACGGACAAAACTGGATGTTAATTCTTCTTCTGTTCGAGCTTCTAATGCCGTTACTAAACTGTCATAGCTTTCAGGTAGTGAACCTAATAATGTGGCACTCATAAAAAATTCTGGATTGATTTTGTCACCTAATGCCATTAATTTCTGAAACAAGTCTGTTAACTTGCTAACATGTAATTCTACATCACCTCCTTCGTCAACTCGCTGTCTCATGATCTGCCGCAGTAAAAATACTCTGTTTGCCGGTGTATTGCATTCATGGAAATTTTGTAGAGCATCCCAAGCCGATTTCGCAGACGTACAATTCCTGATATGTTGAATCTGATCGTCTTCGACCGTTAACGCAATGATAGAGTGTGCAAGCTCATCACTACTCGTCCACGTTTCAGTAACTTTTTCAGGTTTTTCATCTCTTATAACATGCCATACTCCTTTTTGTTTGATAAGCATTTCAACTTTATATTTCCAGATAAAATAATTTTCGCCATTTAATTTAGTAATTGAATACTTAATATCTGCACTGGCCATTTTCCTTTTTAATATCTGCAAAACTGTAGAATGTAGAGTTTCAATTTATCATATTACTTCAAATCAGAACTGGGCCCATAACCTGTAGAATGTACCTATACCAGTAGAAGTGAAGAATGATAAATTAGTAGACTAGACAAACTCGAAATAAACTTTATATTCAATATTATGAATCTTTATTTTATTTTATTGACAGATATATTTTATTTATATTTGACAACTTGAATATCATTTTTTTTTTTTCATTTTCATACACGTTCTTGATATGTATTTACAATATTAATTGTTTATTTACAATCAACACACCCATCCTGTTGAAACCATATCCTCTCCATATTTAATTCTGTAAGTCTAGGCCCAACTACTGTTTCCAATAAATCTAAATATTTTGGACCGTTCAATGTCCCTTCAATAAAATATGATCCAATAATGTGTGATCCCAAAATTCCCGCCCAAACATTAACCTTCTGGGGATATTGGGTTCTTGATAAATTTTGAAGAGTTGGTTTATCTTTTGACCAGTGGCGAAAGTTTTGCACATTCGGTTCGTTATGAAGAGTAAATGTGCATTCATCGGTATAACAGAGGGAGTACAAAAAGTTTCTGTTTTGTTTCACAATAAGTTGCTCTTCTTTCTTCGTCGCCGTCTCGCAATTCTTGATGGTTACCTACTTTGTAACTTCTAAATCCATTTTTCATAAGTATTCTAGCAATTTTTGTTCTACTTATTCCACATTCCATTTGTAAACTTCTTAAACTAATAGTAGGCTCCACTTCAACCCGCGCAATTATTATTTCTTCAAATTCATTTTCAATTGGTTGTATTTCCTGCTTTGTGTGATTAGCAACACACCCAGTTTCTTCAAATCTGTTAATAATACGCCTTACACGGGATTTATTAACTACTTTTTCTGGATTTTCGGCAGAAAATACATCAGCAGTTTGCTGTAGGCTATTATCAAACAAATGATACAGATTCTCCAAATCTTGGGTGTTACATAACGTGCAATTGCATTTTGCATCTAATTTATACTGTATACCCTTAACAAAAAAGGATGGGGCATATTTGTACGATAGCCTAATTTGTGTTATAAGTCTAAGGTTAAAGAAAGGTATGCTATATTAAAGTGATTTGCCCTATCTGGTGTTGATTTTATCAGCTTATAGAAATAGCTATATCTAGAATTTTGTAAAGCAGACATATCGGATTCTTGCGTTTTAAAGCGTAGTTGAGTTAATAAAATTTCTATCTTTTGACGTGACAATTTTTCTTCCTCCATAATATTGGCGCAATTTAGATTATTTAAAATCATTTTAAGCTTGGACAGCCAATTGTACTCTATCTTATTATATTCATATGCATCAAGTTCTAAGAGTCGGTTAAAAAGAATTTTGGGAGTTCTTGAATCGTCCATTCGACGTACTTTTAATAACCAGTTTAATGCCCGTTTTAGGATATCGACTGAAGTATGTTTACAACCGGTTTCTAACCTTAGCATAATATTTGGAGTGCTCCTTGGGCATTGCAAAATTAATTTTAAAAACTTGATTTGAGGTGACTCGAGTTTATCTAGGTATATTAAACCCCATATTTCAGAAGCGTACAGGGCAGTTGAATTGACTACAGCCTCCATTAATTTCATTTTTTCGGCCCACGTATTAGATTTACCGTTTGTTAAAATAGTGATTACTTTACTCACCGCCGCGGTAGCTTTGGCTTGAGCGTGGTTATTCATTTCTAGGAATTTTCCGGAATTTGAGATTATTACACCCAGGTAACAAAATTTGTTGACTACTTCAATCGTTTCATTCTCATATATAAACTGTTTTAAGTGCCTGTTTGCTTGACCTCTCCGGAAGTTAATTTTTTTTGTCTTGTTTGTATTAATTTTTAAGTTATTTTTCTTTGCAATATGCCTCTAGGGTGTCTATTATACTTTGAGTATCAAAGGAATTTCTACATAAAACCACGAGATCATCAGCATAAGCTAATAATAATAGATCTTGCTGACCATTTATATTTAAACCTTCAGCATTATTTTTGCGAAGAAAATTCTCGAGCTCGTTAATAAAAATAGAAAATACGAGAGGTGTAAGAATTTCACCTTGAAGTACCCTGATTGCCACGTTAATATTGTACCAGCTATGGGCACACACAAAAGGGGCGGGCAGACCACTCTGCTGCCACACCAAGGTAAAAATACTATAATAAGTTAAATTGTATAAGAGAAACAATAAACGTAAACACAGGTTTAAATAATTTCGAAAAGGTTGTAATGATGTTAAGAACAAATACAAATGCGACTGCTCGCAATGATGGATATAATACAACTAAAAATAATATAATACAAGATATATTTTCAAACTCGAAAATTACGTTTTTAAAAAGTTTTATTTGACATTGAAGCGATACAAAGCACGTACAAGGAATACACACTCTAAACATGTTACATATGTCTTATATAGGGTTTGCAGCGATTATCTCTGTGAGAAGGTGTCCATTTGCACCTTTCCACGCTTGAATTTTGTTATATTTGCAGTTTATGGGGCGACGTCTCTACTTAACTCTTCCCCCCTTAAGTGGAAAAACGAAATCGTCAAGAGTTGAGTTTTTGCTACAATTTGGCTGTGGCTCTAATGTGTTCATTTCGATGTCTTTAGAATTATTCCCGGAATTTTTTCTTTTATTTTTCTTTGAGAGATAATCCTTGCATTTCTTAAAACTATAAAATATTAACAATAAACTTAAAATAATTAATACTATATAAATGATTGTATAATGAAGAAAACTGTTCGATTCGTTTGTATAAATTGGTTTTAAGAAAATATTATTTTCTTTATTAATTTGGAATTCAGATAAATTTTTAATTTCGTTTCCCAAATGAACAATCTGTGTATTTGTAATATTATTATTTAAATCTATGAGATGTCCGAAATTATTTATTAGTTCAATTTGATTATTAATTACACAATTTTCGGTATGATATATTCCTTCTAGCTCTTGAATTTCCATGTTATTATTGCAGAGATATTTTGCTTGTTTCTTGTTTGGGAAGTATAAATAATTTAATTTTGAATTTTTTATTTGAATGATTGAATTGATTTTTGATATTTTATTATATTCGCAGAATTGAAAGTCTTTATAACAAATAATATTCTCTAAGCATTTTTCGTATTCATTAGTTTGTAATAAACAGTAATATTCATTATTATTTAATTGAGTACATTTATCTAACATCTTAATCTTACAATTATTCTTAGAATATAATCCATTAGCTACGTTTAGTGTTTCGTAAATATTATGTAATTTTGTGGGAATAGAAGTGACTTGTATTATTTCTTCAACTCGGGTGTTAGAAGGGATTTCAATAAGGATTATTAGATTGGGATTTTTATAAGAACAGTATGTCTTTATGATGTCATTGTTTAATAAGTTATTTATAAGGGCGGACTGTAGGTATTTGTCATCGATTTTATTTATTTCTACCAGAAGTTGTGCATGATTAATTACGCCAAAATGTAGGGTATTTAGTTTACAAAATGTAAGAGTTTCTTCCAATTGAATGAGAGAGAGATATATGTCTTGCCCGACTTGTATAAATTCATTTATAAGATTTTGTACTTTGATAGTATCTACTTCTTCCAGAACAACTCCAATTTCTTTTTGAATATTATTTAATTTTTCGTTCAATAAATTATTGTTTTCATTTATTATACTGATTTTGTCATTAAACTGTGCCGTGATATTGTTATTAATTTTTATTATAGTATTAATTTTGTTTGAAATTAATTTTTGGTTGCTATCGATATTTTCTATTATCTGGTCATATCTATCTTTGTCGGACTGATCAAGATTACCCGTTATGCTCTTAATGATAGAGCCTAAGCCATTGAGAATTCCTCGTTTAGCCCTTTTCATATTTAATAGTTGAATTTTTTCTTTTATATGCAACATTAAATTGTTTAGGATATTCCGGTAAGTTGCTAATTTATTGTAATTATTATAATTTTCTAAATTTTGGAATAGTTTAACGGTATTCTTTTCTAGTATGTCATATTGTTGGAATAAATTTTCGAGGGAAATTTTAAGGGTAATTATTTGTGTGTTTACCTGGATATGAACTGTTCCCAGGTCGAGGATATTGATTCCGGGGTTTTGTTCATCTCGTATAATTTGTAATATTCCATATGGAATTAATCTGTAACAATACGAGGCTTTTTTAATTGTGACAATTTATGTTTTTTATTCTGTTCGTCTAAAATTTGGCCTCTTTCGTTTATGATTTGTTTAACATTTACTTGTTTAAATTTTGGTTTCTCGATTTTTTCCGAATTTCGTTTATGAATTTTGACGTGGGCTTGTTTGGGAATGTCGAAGTGTTTTTCTTGGGGTCTAGCGTATTTTAATTTACTCTTTTCTATATTACTCTTTACTTGTCGATTTACTTCTTTAAGAACTTCCGCATGTTTTTGTACGTAGTCTTCGACCATTACTTCTTCAGGTTGTAAATTTGATTCGAAGTTTTGTCCATATATTATTTCCAGCGGTGTTCGTTTTGTAACGGAATGAATGCTATTGTTGTAGGCTAACAATGCATAATTTAGTCGTTCTTTCATTTTTAGTGATTTAAGAAGTGGATTTTGGTTTATTATTCTCATTTGCTCAATTAATGAAGAGTGCAAACGTTCGACAATGCCATTACTGTTAGGGTTATCTACGGAGATATAGTGGATATTAATTTTTCTTAAAGTTAAGTAGTTTTGAATTATTTTATTATTAAACTCCAACCCGTTGTCGTATACAATTTCTTTTGGAATAATAAAATGGGTGAAATATTTTATTAGTTTATTTAATATCGTGACAGCATTTTTATCTTTTATTATGTAGGGCATGGCGAATTTTGAAAAAGAATCTACGATAGTAAGGATTTTTACTTGTTCAAGTGATAAGATATCAATGTGTAATTTTTCAAATGGTTTTTCAGCGGTGGGTGTTAGAATCGGTGGAATTTGAATGGGTTTCCGTTCATATTTTGTGATTAGACAAATATTGCATTTATTTATATAATTCTGGATATCTTTTAACATATTGGGCCAGTAATATGATAATTTTAATTTATTGTAAGTCTCCGTTATCCCTCTATGATTTGTCTTGCTCTCATGATAGTTTTGAATTGTTAATTGTTGTTCTTCTTTGTCTTCTAAGTCTTTAGTCATTGTTTTGCACGATACGAGTTTATAACTTCCGCTGTCAAAGTAGGTTTGAAGTATAGCATTAAAATGTAGTTTGAAATTTTCAGGAATAATACAATAATAGGTTATACCGAGTTGTAGATAATTTTTTATAAAATTTTTGATTGTTTCGTTACAATTTATTTTATTTAAGTATACGTAAAAGCGTTGAGTTGAATGTCCGAAAAGTTTGGATATTTTGATATCGTTTTTACCTGTTGTCTCTTTAACAACAATTTGATTTTTGGACGTGTTTATGGAAGTGTCTAAATAGGTTAATCCGTTAACAGGCGTTTCGTCATCCGAGTGACATGTTTCTGTAGTTTCGGAATGGCCGGTAAGAGTTGTTTCATTTTCTGAACCTGTTTCAACTATAACGGAATCATTGTCTGTATTTAAATTTAGTTCTAAATTTGAGGGTTTTTCATAAATGTGAAAAATGATTGAAGAATTTCCGAAAATTTCTTTTATATAGTTCTCGATTTCGGGCCAGGGAATTTTATCACAACCGGAACAAATACGTGGTAAATCTAATTCCGTGATCTCGTTTTGAATGCAGTATTCCAACAATTTTTCTAGACATGTTTTAATATTTTCAGATGTTGGTTTTTCATAATATAAATTTTTCGTGACAAGATGTAGTATTAACCTTGGGTGTTTTTGAATAAAAATTTTGTTATCTAAATTAAAAAGATTTTGTAGGGGGTAATGTGATTTAACTTGTTCTGCGAATCCCTTAGATAGTTTTTTATCTTTGGAGATGCAGTGCACTAACGGATTATTTGATTTAAAAATATCAGAGTTTTTATACCGAATTTCAAATTGTGGTCTAATTCTAGAAAGAGCATCGGCTACGTAATTTTGGCAACCCTTTTTATATTCTATAGTATAGTTGAATTCTTCAAGTTTTAGTCGCCATCGTATTAATTTCTCATTTGGCTCCTTTAAGGAATTTAACCAAACAAGTGGGCGATGATCGGTGATAATTTTGAAATTACGGCCTAAAAGATAATTGCGAAATTGTTTAGTAGCCCATACGATAGCTAATAGTTCCTTTTCTACCGTACTGTAGTTAATTTCATGATTGTTGAGTGTACGTGATATATACGCGATTGGCAGGTCTTTATTATTTTTATCTCGCTGTGATAAGACAGCTCCGATTGCGTAATTGCTCGCATCGGTAGTGAGGAGGAAATCTTTTGATAAATCAGGATATTGGAGTATGGGGTCGTTGGATAGGAGAGTTTTGCATTTCTCAAAACAATCTTTATATTCTTTATTATTTATGTCGATTTTACTATGTTTCTTTAAACAGGTTGTGAGAGGTTTTGTAATTTTGGAAAAATCATTAATAAATCGTCTGTAGTAGCCAAGTAAGCCTAAAAATGATTTTATTTCTGGTTTTGTTTTCGGAATTGGGAAGTTTTTGATAGTTTGAATTTTGCTTGGATTTGGTTTAACGCCCTCTGTAGTGATAACGTGTCCAAGATAAGCGACTTCTTTACGGAGAAATTCGCACTTGTCTAATTGAATTTTCAGATTGGCTTCACGTAATCTTTTTAAAACTTTCTCAATGTTTTCCAAATGTTCCTGAAGGGATGTTCCTAAAATTATAATATCGTCGAGGTAGACGAAACAAATTTTGTTAACTAAGTCTTTTAACACAAAGTTCATCAATCTCTGGAATGTCGAAGGGGCATTTTTGAGACCGAAGGGCATTCGTTTAAATTCATAATGGCCAAAATCTGTTGAGAATGCAGTTTTAGAGATGTCATCGGGATGGACTTCGATTTGATGGAAGCCGGAAGTAAGGTCTAGGGTGGTAAAATAGTTTGATTTGCCAAGTTTATCGAGGATATCGGTTATGTCTGGTATAGGGAATTTGTCGTCTACTGTCTTTTCATTTAGTTTGCGATAGTCTATGACAACGCGATATTTTTGTTTTCCGGAGGCATCTTGCTTTTTGGGTACGACCCATATGGGCGACGACCACGGTGAATAGGAATGTTGAATGATGTCGTCTTCTAACATTTTGTCAATCTGAGATTGCACCTCTTGTTTGTAGATTTCCGGGTATTTATACTGTTTTGCGTGAACGGGGATGTTATCAGTTGTTTTGATCATATGTTTTATTTTGCTCGTAAATAATAATTTTTCATGTTCATTTAATATTAAGTCTTTATACTTGTTAAGAGTATTAGATAATGAGCGTTTTTCCTTATCTGTTAAATGCTCGTCTCGTATTTCTTGCCGGTTTATCTCTATATTATTATTGTTAAACTTGCGCTGGTCTAAATATTGAAATTCATATTTATATTTATTAAGAAAATATACTTCTCCTTTTATAAAGTCAAATTTTGTTTCTAATAATGTTATTCCAGGTATGCCTAAAAGTATATCGAAGTCTTTGTGGAAATCAAATATGTAGCTTTTTATATTTAAATCTTTAAACTTGAAAAATGTAAATTCAGAACCGGTTGACTTTCCATTACATGTGTGTATAGTAAAATTTTCGGGAAATGTAGTAGTATTTTGTTTAATTAATTTGGGATGGATATAATTTTGTGTTGAGCCTGTATCTAAAAGAATTTTGTAATCTGATACCTGGATAAAAGGTAGTTTGCTAAAATTGTTTGTTAAGGATTCGATGTTTGTGACTCGATTTGTGGAAAATTTTGGGTGTCAATATTTTCAATGTATTCATCCTCGGCTTCAAGTATTTGTTCGTTCCCGATTTGTTCCGCTTGTTCTTGATATTCATCGAAATTTTCTAAATTTTGAGTGTATAATTCTTGGAAGTTAGGGTTTCGAACAACGGTTTGTCTAGTTTGAATACTCATAGGAGTAGGATTTCGAAATGATGCGTTACGAGCATTTGCTTGTGGTGCGAATCTTTGTTGGGATTGGGGTGGAGGGTGTGCTCGGCTAGCAGGTTGTTGTGGTGGATGATGCATTCGGCTAGTAGATGGAGCAGGATATTTATGCATGGGTGACTGATATTTGGGGTAATTAAATTGTATTTGATGTTTAGGCGGTGGTGGCAAGGTTTGTTGCTGTGTTTTTTGTTGTGTATGAATATATTGCAAGTCGTTAGTTACCAGATTTAGTATGTCTGTAAGTTTTCGAGGATTACGGGCAGCTAGTTGACTTCTAAAGGGTTCTCTACAGTTATTTATAAAACATTGAACAAAGTATTCAATTGAATTTTCTACGATAAATTTGCTGACAGCCGCCACGAATTTACATTCAATTTTGCTTTTGTAAATGAGATATAAATCATTAAATTTGTTAAAATAATCTAAAATGTTTTCTTTTGTTTGTTTGTAATGACTTGCCTCGTACATAAGTGTGTGTTCAGACCGTGTGTCAGAAAATTTTTGTTGCAGGTGTTCTTTTAATTCTGACCATTTAGTGAAACTTGACATGTTTAAACTTTGTGCGGCTACTCCGCGAATTTTATTTTTCAATGTTAACATTACAATTTTTTTTGTAATTTGTGAAGGGTTTGTTTGCTCTATGAGCGTGTTCATATCATCTATTGTATTAATAAAATTTGATAGAGACTTTACGTCTCCATCGAATGTTGGTGCTAAGTCTAGCATTTTTAATATTTCATTATTTAAGTTTTGGAAAATATTTCCTACTTCCTCAGGCATGTTGATTAAGGTTAAATTTGAAAGTGCTTGTGTGAGAGAATCCAGGCTTAGATAAGAAAATATAAATTTTTTATATAACTTACAATAGTAGAATTATTGCTCTTATCATAATTTGGTGCCTTCTCTCTGTTGATGGGTGAGTGTTGACGGTGTGTCGACGTCTCGGCGATGATCGGCTGCTGGCTCGATGCGGCTGCTGGGCTCGCTGTACCTGCTGGGCTCGCTGTGGCTATGGGCTCGGTGCGGCTGCTAGGCTCGCTGCGGCTGCTGGGCTCGCTGCTGGCTGTGGGCTCGATCTCGGAGATGTAGCGACTCTGGTGATCCTTGACGTGAAGAGACTGGAGTACTGACTGTTTCGACGACTCAGTCTACTTCTTCGGCTGTTTCTTCGTTGAATTTTGGGATGTTTGTGTCGACTCGCGATCACAAATAGTTAAGTTCTCAGTGAATTAACCGTTAAAACGGACGATTGCGGATTTTAAACGGATTGAATTTTTAGGAAATTTCCGAATACGCAAACTTTCACTAATCCTACAGCGACTGCGCCAGATATATTTTCAAACTCGAAAATTACGTTTTTAAAAAGTTTTATTTGACATTGAAGCGATACAAAGCACGTACAAGGAATACACACTCTAAACATGTTACATATGTCTTATATAGGGTTTGCAGCGATTATCTCTGTGAGAAGGTGTCCATTTGCACCTTTCCACGCTTGAATTTTGTTATATTTGCAGTTTATGGGGCGACGTCTCTACTTAACTTACATAACAACGTAAACAAATAACATATAACAATAACAATGATAAATACAAATACAAAGAATAAAGTAGGCCTGTGCCGATGGAGGCGGCGCGATCGCAATTCATGGGCGCGCCGACTGCGTCGGTACAGTAGGTCCCCCCCCCCCCGGCGAATGGAGTCGACCACTAACGAACTTTGGCGAAGCTTGCGATGTTTGACGACTTCCGTGGGATCCAAATATGCCGGTTTAAGCCTGTCAATGGAGACTGTTTGGGTTTTATTATTGGTTTGAATTGTGAAAAACTTATCGTGGCGTTCTATCACACGAAACGGACCTGTGTAAGTGTGTGAGAGTTTGTGTTTCGCGCCATCTGCGCGAAGAAAGACGAATTGACAGGAAGGTAAGTCTCTGTGAATGAAAGGGGTGATTTGACGTTTACGTGGGTTTTGGTAGGTTGTGTTTGCGAACGTATTTCTTAGATTGGTGAGTAATTCGTGTTCGTTTAGTTGCGAAGAAGGAGTTTGGACGAAAATTTCGCCTGGAATTCTTAGATTTTCTCCATATACAAGTTCGGCTGGAGAACATTGGATGGGTTCTTTGATTGCAGTTCTGAATCCTAATAAAATTAAAGGTAAGTGCTCTAACCAATTGTTAGTAGTTATTTTAGCTATAATAGCTGTTTTAATTTGTTTGTTAAGTATTTCAACCGTACCATTGCTTTGAGGGTGGTATGCAGTGGTTCTAATTCTGGCTGAGATGGTTAGAGGTACGCCGAATCTAGGTATATATGGTTCATAAAAGGTTTTCGCTATTTTATTTGCTGACGCTTCTTTTAAAGGATATGCTTCTGGCCAACGAGAAAATCTGTCAACTATGGCGAGGATGTATCGGAGGTTATGTATTTGAGGAAGGGGGCCAATTACGTCCATGTGAATGTATTGGAATCGGCTTGTTGGATTTTTAAATGGTTGAAATTCAGAGCGGGTGTGTCTGGAAGTTTTTGTTTTTTGACAGCTGGTGCATTGTTTGCACCAGGTGTAAATATTTTTTGACATATGTGGCCAAAAATATTTTGTAGATATGAGTTTGTTTGAAGTTTTGTAATATGAATGGGATAGATTGTGGAATTTATCAAAAATTATTCGGCGTAATTTTGGGGGTAAATAAGGTCTTGGGGAACCTTTACTTGTTTCACAAAAAAATTTGATATTGAGTAATGGTAAACACATTTCTTTCAAACAAACTTTAGAATTCTCGGTTTTTGAGAGCAAATTTTTTAGTTCGTTATCAGAAAGTTGTGTTTGATGAATATATTGTGGTGTGATTTCTTGTAAGGAAATGGTTTCGATACGTGAAAGTGTATCAGCCACTATATTTTCCTTACCTTTAATGTATCGAATGTCTGATGTGAATTGTGCTATATAATCTAGATGTCTAAATTGTCGGGGGTCCTCTCTGATTTAACAAATAATGAGGTTGAAAGTGGTTTATGGTCAGTTAATATGAAAATTTTTTTTCCTTTTACGAAGTGTCTGAAATGTTTAACTGCCAGGAAGGCTGCCACTAGTTCTCTGTCAAAAACTGAATAATTTATTTCTGCTTTTTGACAGTTTTTTTGAAAAAAAGGCTAGGGGTTCCCACGTATTATTGTAAAATTGTTGTAGGACTGCGCGTACTGCAAAAGAGGATGCATCTACAGATATAGACAACTGAGCTGAATTATTTGGGAAAACTAAGAAGAAAGCAGATGATAATTGATTTTTGGCGTTTTTGAAGGCGTTAAGAGTTGATTCTGTCCAAGGTAAGGTGTCATTTGGTTTTTTGTTTATGATCATTTCGTAAAGTGGAGTTAGCGATGGTGCAAAATGGGGTATGAATCTGTGGTATTAGTTGATCATTCCTAAAAATCTGTGTAGACCTTTGCATGTTTCGGGGGGTGTGTAATCAGAAATAATTTTAATCCTGTCGCTTGCAGGTTTGATGCCGTTTTTTGTTATATTGTGCCCTAAAAAGTTTAGGTTGGGTACGTTAAATTCACATTTTTCTGGCTTGATTTTGATACCAAATGAGTTTAATCGTTCAAATAAAATTTTGAGGTGTTTGTAGTGTTCCGTTTGATTTTTGCTTGCAATTAAGATGTCATCAATATAAACAAAAATGAAATCGAGATCTTGTAATATGGCATCCATGAACCTTTGAAACGATTGAGCCGCGTTTCTAAGTCCGAATGGCATTCGTGTGAATTCATACAACCCGAATGGTGTCGTTATAGCTGTTAAATAGACATCTTCTTCTGCGATTGGGATTTGATGATATGCTCTCACTAGGTCAATTTTTGAAAATATTGTGCAGTTTTGTAGATTATTATGGAATGAGTGTATGTGGGATAGGGGGTATCTGTCTGGAATTGTTGCTAAATTTAAAGCCCTATAATCCCCACATGGTCTCCAAGAATTTTGTTCTTTCTTGGCGACCATGTGTAGGGGTGAGGAAACTGAGGATGAAGAGATTCTACAAATTCCTAGTTTGACCATATCATCAAACTCTTTTTTGGCGATTTTAAATTTTTCTGGGTTTAGCTTTCGTGGTCTGGATTGTGGTATTTTGCCGTTTACGGCTATGTGGTGTTTCGCTTGGTGAATTACAGGTTCGTTGAAATTAATGGGGGAGGTTAAGTTTGGAAATTGTTTGATTAAATTTATTATCGTTTTGTTAGAATTAATTTTTGGGGTATTATTAATTTTGATGTTTGCTATTTGTGATTTTTGAGATCTATTAGAAGTTGAAAGTTTGAAATGAAATCAGCTCCTAAAATAGATTGATTGATATTAGCGATAATAAATTGAAAGGTAAAGGTTTTGCTTAAGATCTAATGTAAGTGTTTTCGAACAAAATGTTTTAATGTTGGTATTATTAATTGCAGATAAAAAAAGTTTCGGGTTGGGGCGTTTAATTTGGTAAAATGAGTTGGGGAGAACTGAGATGTCAGCTCCTGTGTCAATTAGAAAATGAATTTTATTAATTTTGTCGAAAACCTGCAAGCGACTTGATTGGTGGGTTACGCTACTTGTCGCTAAAGTAGGTAACCTTATTCGTTTAAATGATTTTGGGGTTTGGTATTGCTGTGAAAGGTGCAAGGTTTGTTACATTTGTATGCTCTGTTTCCGAATTTAGAATGATACCAGCAAATGGTTGAATTTGGGTCAAATTGGTTTGACGTGAATTTTCGTTTGAATTTTGATGTGTCAAGATGTGTCAGTTTGGTGTCAATGTTTTTGATGATTTCATGGAAGTCAGATCGTAGTTCCTGTAATTCTTGTTTGACTGAGGTAATGTCGTTTGATTTTTCAGTGTCATTGTTATATTTGTTTTGGAATTGAGAATCTTGTCGTTTGTTAGTGTTGGTTCTGAGAGCAGACAAATTGGGTTTTCCTATTTCCCAGATTTTGTCTGCTATCGAGAGAAGTTCCGAGATTGGTTTATTTGTGATAGGAATGAGTGCGATATTGATTGATGATGGTAGTTTTCGTAACCATAATTTAAAGAGAAGATCATTGTTGAGGTATTTTTTATTTTCTGCTAAAGCAATGATTTTTCTATAGGATTCAGATGGTTTATCAAGATCAAAATCAGTGTTGGACAAAATTTCTTCCAAACTCTGTTCTTCTCCTTTTGAGCCCTCGAAATTTTTTATGTTAAAAGCAGCATTTTCATACAAATTTTGTAGAATGCGAATTATTTTTGAGCTGATTCCCGGGTCAGTAAAGTACGCACGCCCTATTTAAGTACAAAAGATATATTTTTTATGGAACATTAGTATCAGATTTGTATTGTTTTGTAACACTAAAACGAATATAGCAAGTCTTATCATTTTTTGGTTATTGCGTGTGGTAAATGGCGTGCTAACTTCACACCTAGCACGCCTTTATGTAATACTAATTATAAGAAACTTACTATAAGTTAGTGTTCCTTAAGTAGACTTTTGTGACGACTCTAAAAAGATATCTCCCCTCAACCTTTTTAAATTAATACATGTGGTAAGTGGCGTGCTAACTTCACACAGCACGACTTTGCACAGTACTATTTATAAAAGATGTACTATAAGTTAGTATTCATTGAGGAGAGTTTTGTAATGATTCTAAAAATTTATCTCCCCTGAAGCCTTTCTACTCCTTGCGTGTGGTAAAAGGCGTGCTTACTTCACACCTAGCACGCCCTTGTGCAATACTAATTATAAAAGATGTACTATAAGTTAGTATTCATTGTGGAGAGTTTTGTGATGATTCTAAAAATTTAACCCCACCCACCCCTTCTAACTTATTGCGTACTATAAAAGGCGTGCTAGCTTCACACCTAGCACGCCCTTGTGCAGTACTAATGATAAAAGATGTACTATATGTTAGTCTTCATTGAGGAGAGTTTTGTGAAGATTCTAAAAATTTAACCCCATCCACTCCTTACTTATTGTATGTAAATAGCGTGATAACTTCACATCTAGCACGCCTTTATGTAGTACTAATTACAAGAGAGATACTATAAGTTAGTATTCCTTAAGTAGACTTTTGTGACGACTCTAAAAAGATATCTCCCCTCAACCTTTCATCATACTTCATACTTAGCACGCCCTTGTGTAGTACTAATTATAAAATATGTACTATAAATTATTATTCCTTGAGGTGAGTTTTGTGACTATTCTAAAAATTTAATGGGAAGCATTTCAAATAGTGTCGGCAGCCCCTTCATGTAAGATGTTTTATTTGAAATACAAGCTTCAAACACACCTAAGACAGTACTAAGTAACTCTAATAAATTTTAAACTGGCACCTCACCATTAAAATTTCCAAAAAAAAACGAATAAAATTTAACTTAGCTCCACCATTATATTTTTCCATATTGTAAAACATACACACAATGATCACTAAACTAGCACCTGTATGCTCCATCGAAAATATTTAAATAAAACCAAATTTTTAACTATATGTCATTGTTTATTAGCTAAGTCGATATTGGCCCCCCTAGTGTAAAATTTTTATTGGAAAGCTAGCTTCGGATACTTTAGATCCAGCATCAACTAGCTCCAGTGGTATGTGATCTAGCACCGTAAGTTTATATCTACTCAAACGGCTTGTTATTAATTGTCAACCCCCTTTACAAATAAATGATTTAACGCCATCTGTTTATAACTTGACGTATTAATAATAGTTTCAAAATCTACCGAGTTCGATCTCGACCGACGCCAAATATTTCGAATTTTAAATGGCACGAAATTGACCCCTGTGTTGTACTCTCCATGCCAGCAATAAGTACTCGTGAGGTGACGCCTGGTAAACGCCCGCACGGTACAAATATGTCATCATCAGTACCGATATCTGCGAACAAAGCGAATTGGCACACCCAGCAATGGGTAATATGCCGTGATGATATATTTATTTATTTATTTGAAAATCTAGCTCCGGATAGTTCAGACCTAGCATCAGCTAGCTCCAGTGGCAACTGATCTAGCGCTATCTGTTTAAACGACGGGAGTTTTATGTTATCTAATGGAAACAACGAGTTAGAGAACAAATAAAATTTTATTTTTCAACATAAGAACCATTAACACTAATACACCCATTCAAACGGTTTTCTAATAAAGCTGTACCTTCAAATAAAAAATCTGCAAAATACGACTCTACGGCGTTTTCCAAGTCATCATTCGATAAGAATCGACGCCCTCTCAAATATTTTTCGAGTTTTGGAAAGAGATAGTAGTCACAGGAGACGAGATCAGGACTATAAGGTGGATGTTGTAATTCCTCAAAGCCGCATTCATTGAGTAGTGCGTAAACAATTCGTGCTTTATGCACCCTGCAATTGTCGTGCAGAAGCAGAGTTTTTCGAACATAATTGTGGGGTCTTTTTTCGCGTATAGCCGCTTTCAAGTTCTTAATTGTGGCTTTGTAGACATTCCCTGTTATTGTAGTCCCTTTTGGTATATACTCAATTAAAAGAATACCCTCCGCGTCCCAGAAAACTGTGCTCAACACTTTCCTCGCAGAACATTGTTTCTTCGCCTTCTTGGGTGGCGGAGAGTCCTTATGAATCCATTGCATGGACTCTTGTTTCGTGGGAGGTTCAAAGTGGTGTACCCAGGACTTATCCCCGGTTATAATTCTGTAGAAAAAGTCGTCGTCTTGGGATAAAGCAGTCAAATTCTCTTCGCAAATTTGTCGTCTACACAGTTTTTGTTCGGGACTGAGCACTCTGGGAATCCATCGTGCCGACACTTTGCTTATTCCCAAATCTTCGTGTAGAATTTTAAAAACACTTGTTTCTGATATTCCTATTTCCCTAGCGACAACTGAAACTTTTACTCGACGGGCAGACAACACCAAATCTTCAACTTTGTTGATGATTTCTTCAGTTCGTGCTTTCTGAGTACTTCCACACTTTGGGTAATCATGTGTGGATTCCCTGTCTCATTTGAACTGTTTGCACCAATATTTAACTTGGAAATAGGACGGGCTCACGGGCTGTTTTCTTCATACATATGTATGGTGTAGTGAATTATATTAAATGTACAATCTACGCATTAGTGTAATTTTGAGACACAATAACAATATGTAGATGGAGTAAAACTGTAAATTACAATAATATAATATTAATATTATTAAATTTACAGCAGTGTTTACACCAACTTGACATTTGTATTGGTCGAAATGCGCGGTAAATTCAAAATTAAATTATATGAATTGTTCTAATATTATATTATACTTCTTTTTAATATTATCCCTATATGTTAATCTTTAATAACAATTAAAATAAATATTTAAGTGACGGGCGATATAATTTTTCAGTAATTAATTCATACAAATTGTCCTGCCGGTCCAGAGGATAATATAGTCATTGCATTTCGTTAGTAACAATATAGGGATAATATCAGCAAAATTAGAAAATAACACTATCTTTAATAACAATGAAGAAATTATTTGTCACGGGTGATCGAATTTTTACTGTAATTAATTCATATAAATTGTCCTACGTCTTCAGGATAATATGGTTATTGCATTTTGTTAGTAACAATGTATGGATAATATTAAAAAAATATAATATAATATTAGACCAATTCATATAATTTTATTTTAAAAAGTTGATGTAAACACAGCCGTAAATTTACAGTTTTACTCCATTTACATACTGTTATTGTGTCTCTAAATTACACTAATGCGTAGATCGTACATTTAATATGATTTACTATAACACACTTGGTTTTGGTTGTTCCGAATCGGCTGCTAATTTCACCCTTATCTCCGGAGTGTACTTTTTAAATTTATGAGCGCGCGAAGTAGGAATTTGTATGGAAAAATAAAGGCCAGGCTTGTAAAGGGCGATCTGTGTACATTATGACATTGTATTCCTACCCCATGCCTTAACTTAAATAAAAATGCAACGTTCTTGTTTTGATCTTGTCTTATCTTAAGTACAAAAATATTCAAGAAATTACTTGATCCTTGTAAGCTGGTGGCGGTTCTGGAATATCTGGTCCTAGCTTTTTAAATAAAATTCATTTGTATAGAGGGACTAACAATTATTAAACCGTCGGAGTTATAAACAGTTGCCGCTAGAGCTAGCTGGAGCTAGGGCTGCAGTTTCCGGTACTAGCTTTTTAAATAAAATTAATTTGTATACGGGGCCACAGATCGGGGCTAACAATAGGGGATTCCACCATTTTTTAAATATAATTTAATATAAAACTAAGACTATTGGTGAAAATCTGGTGAAAAAATTCCTATTAATAAGCGAGTTATGGTCCCCCGAAGTTTGAAAATATAGATGTGACGTCACGAATATAAGTTTTTATATAAAACTGTTTTCTTCGTGGATCTAAAATGTTCTTGAAATGTATGCTATTTTTAAATAATATTTATAAAAAACAAATTAATATTGTAACACTGTACAAGTCTATATGCTTTATAATTGCAAGTGTATCAAAATTATTAAGTTTAATGCAAGAAATTTATATTCAAATAAAAACTATTCGAGAATTGCAGTACTGAACTGGTAGCCACGTCTCCGCTATTTGAATTTGTCTACTTCCATTGGTAGTAGACTGCACCCCCAAACTCGGTATTCGTTATATACTTATAAGTGGTTTTTGAGTCGCCAATCAAAATAATATATATGGATTTCATACAAGTGACGAGCTGCTAAAACAAAAACTTCCTTATTTCCGAAGTATTTCAATTGTATCATTTTATTTCTTTATTAATATTCATTATTAAGTATCTACTTTCACTATTTTTTATTAATTTTTCTTAATTCGATTGAGCTGTAATCCCCTATTACAAAGGCGCCGGAGTTATAAAGAGATGGCACTAGATCAGTTATCACTGGAGCTAGCTGATATTAGGTCTGAACTATCCGGAGCTAGCTTTTCAATCAAAATTCATTTATAGATGGGACTAACAATTATTAAGACCTCGTATTATAAAACAGATGGCGCTAGATCGGTTACTACTGGAAATAGTTGGTGCTAGGTCTTTTTTCAAGATAATATTAATACGTCGAGTTATAAACAGATGGCGCTAAATCATTTATTTGTAAAAGGGGTTGACAATTATTTTCAAGCCGTTTAACTAGATATAAACATACGGTGCTAGATCAAATACCGCTGGAGCTAGTTGATGCTGGTCTAAAGTATCCGGAGCTAGCTTTCCAAATAAAAATTTTACACTAGGGGGCTAATATCGACTTAACTAATACCCCTCCCCTCAATAACATATAGTTAAGAATTATGTTTTATTTAAATATTTTGGATGGAGCATACTAGTGCTGGTTTAGTGATTATTCAGTGTATGTTTCACAATATGGAAAAATATAATGGTGGAGCTAAGTTGAATTTTATTCTTTTTTTGGAATTTTAATAGCGAGTTAGGGAGGAATTACAGCTATTTAGTGCTGCCTTGGGTGGGTTTGGAACTTGTATTTCAAATAAAATATCTTACATGGAGGAGCTGCCGTCGATGTAGCACACCCATCAAGCTTAACTGGACCCGTAGAATTCAAAAATCGAGGTGCTGAGTTAGTTTCTACTTTTATTTTTGGGTGTGATATCATTTCTGGTTACAGCAATCTTCAGAAAAAATAAATGTTGTAGAACAAATGTTGCTTACATAAAATTACACAGGGGGGGGGGGTTGCATAAAACTTTTCTCAAATGTTTTTCTTATAACTCTACGCCTGAAACTATTTCAAATGCTTCCCATTAAATTTTTAGATTAGTCACAAAACTCACCTCAAGGAATAATAATTTATAGGATATCTTTTATAATTAGTACTATACAAGGGCGTGCTAAGTATGATGTAAGCACGCCTTGTACAGTACGAAATTAGAAAAAAGGGGTGAGTGGGGTTAAATTTTTAGAATCGTCACAAAACTCTCCTCAATGATTACTAACTTATGGTATATCTTTTATCATTAATACTCCAGAAGGGCGTGCTAGGTGTGAAGTTAGCACGCCTTTTACAGTATGCAATAAGTAAGAAGGGGTGGGCGGGGTTAAATTTTTAGAATCGTCACAAAACTCTCCTCAATGAATACTAACGTATAGTACATCTTTTATCATTAGTACTGCACAAGGGCGTGCTAGGTGTGAAGTTAGAACGCCTTTTATAGTACACAATAAGTTAGAAGGGGTGGGTGGGGTTAAATTTTTAGAATCATCACAAAACTCTCCTCAATGAATACTAACGTATAGTACATCTTTTATCATTAGTACTGCACAAGGGCGTGCTAGGTGTGAAGTTAGAACGCCTTTTATAGTACGCAATAAGTTAGAAGGGGTGGGTGGGGTTAAATTTTTAGAATCATCACAAAACTCTCCACAATGAATACTAACTTATAGTACATCTTTTATAATTAGTATTGCACAAGGGCGTGCTAGGTGTGAAGTAAGCACGCCTTTTACCACATGCAAGGAGTAGAAAGCCTTCAGGGGAGATAAATTTTAAGAATCATTACAAAACTCTCAATGAATACTAACTTATAGTACATCTTTTATAATTAGTACCTACTGTACAAAGGCGTGCTATGTGTGAAGTTAGCACGCCATTTACCACATGTATTAATTAAAAAAGGTTGAGGGGAGATATCTTTTTAGAGTCGTCACAAATGTCTACTTAATGAATACTAACTTATAGTATCTCTCTTATAATTAGTACTACATAAAGGCGTGCTAGGTGTGAAATTAGCACGCTATTTACCACACGAAATAACTAAAAAATGATAAGACTTGTTACATTTGTTTTAGTGTTACAAAACAATACAAATCTGATACTAATGTTCCATAAAAATATATCTTTTGTACTTAAATAGGGCGTGCGTACTTCACGGACCCCAGATTCCCACATTATATAATTTTTGCCAAAGTTTACAGTGACTAACCGAGTCGAAAGCTCGAGTAAAATCTACAAATATTGCATAGAAATTACATTTTTTTAGACGCATTTGTAAATGTATTATAGCAGTAAGGGAAAATATGTTATCTACTGTACCACGTGACTTACGAAAGCCAGATTGATTATCCATTAAGATATTATTATTCTCTAAGTAGTTCTGTAATCGGCAATAAATAATATAAGTAAAAATTTTACAAAAAGAGCACATAAGTGCGATGCCTCTGTAATTTGTTGGGTTCTGTGTGTCCCCTTTTTTATGTAACATAAGTAGCTGAATTCGAGACCATGTTTTAGGGACCTCTTCCTTTGAAAGTATATTATTGAACAAATTTAGCAGATAGTGTAACCAATTAGGTGGGAGTTTTTAAAAAATTCACTCCCTATTTCATCTACGCCCGGTGATTTATTATTTTTTGCATTATTAATGCTTGTTTAGAGTTCCTCCAGTGTAATCGCATAATTAAAATTTAGATTAAATCTGTCAAAAAACGTAAGACTTATTTTGTTTACATTCTGGAATTGTTGCTTATAAAAGTTTTCCCAGTTAAAGACTGACTCTAATGCAATGACATTGACCCATGCTAGGTCTATTATACTGTTACCGTTTCGCCCAAGGAAGGTGTATGTCGCAAGTATGTCTCCTTTAGTGCGCCCGTTAAGGACGTACAGACCATTTTCTTCCATAACTCGTCAAAAGTTTTTCCTTAGAATCAGCAATATCGGACAGCGCCACTTTTTCCTCGTGCACTTGCGTGTTAACGAACATCTCTTCATAGAACTGATTTAAATGACCGACCTTTGAGTTAAAATCCCCCATCATTATCACTTTATGGTTCATGGAGTTACCTAAAATGAATTGCAATGTATAATCCAATAACTTTATACATTCATTAAAATCTATAGATGGCTTAAAATATATTACTCCGACTATGTATTTATCAAATTTGGTATGTAATTCTAAAATTACAAATAAATTATTACATTCTATTACATTTAGTTTTATGAAACAATTATCCTTACATAATACCAGCAACCCTCCACTCGCTCTACCTATTTTTTTTTTGTTGGTAGCCTTTACTTCGAAAATATTATTTTAAAATTTTTGCATTTCGCAATTTGTCAATCTCGTCTTCAATTATAGGTAAATGGTACCTGTCCTTTACGATACCTTTATTTAATTTCCTGTAATCAACGCATATTATTGTTTGACCGCTTTTCGTTTTCACCAGAACAATTGGACTTGCAAATTCCGATGAACTTGGCCTTATTATGCCTTCTTTTAGCCATTTATCACTTTGTTGGGTTACTTATTTCTTCTCTGGGAATGACAGTCTTCTTGGGTGTTGGTAAATTGGAGTTTCATCTGTTAAAATTATTCTTGTTCGTACTTTAGTGTCTTTCGTCTTTTTTTGGTGGGTAATTCTTTATTACCGGCTTTATTTCTTCTAGTACTTCACTTTTTTCATCACCCTTAATTTCATTTTTCGCAATGTTTGTAATCTTTACCTCTTCTTTGTTTATTTTCACTTCGGCGTTGTCTAATAATTTCCTTCCAATTATTAGAGTAAATGGTGTTGCGGTTCTGATATTACTTTTGTTGAAAATTCTTCGTCATCAATTTTTATTACGGAATATTCCCATTGTTTTGATATCGTTGCGCGTGCCTAACTCACGTAGGTTTGTGACCTCATCGTCTTTGTTTACAATATTCAAATAAGGGAATTCACTACTCGTGATCGCATTTATTTAGCTTCCTTCATCATTTAAAGCTGTTATCTCGTGGTTGTTTATGCTTACTGTCTGTAGCATACTATTTTTTCGTGTAGTAGTCTCTATTACCATTGTACTTTCTTTCCGGCTTATTTTAAATTTCTTTCTTTATTGGCTTCTTTTCTTTTTCTGGGCATGCTGTTGCAATATGTTCAAATTTATTATAACTGAAAAAAAAATGTTTCCTCTTGTATTTGATTGACAATCGTTTGACTTATGACCTTGCCCTCCGCAAATATAACATCGTATTACTTTTCTCTTTTCAAGCTTATCATTGTTTCTGTTATCGGCTTTATGACCTACTTCTCGTTGAAATGATGATGGAGTTTTGTTCTTAATTTCGATGTAGACCTTCAACTTCTGTTTAAATTCTTCTATCGTCGTTGCGCCATACAAATTCATTTTATTACTCGTAAAATCATGTATGCCATCTATCACGTATTGTATTAGAAATTCGTTCTCTATACTTCCTCAATTGGCTAATTCCTGCATATTCAAAAAATATTCTTTGACAGTTTCTTCTCTTCTTATTTTTTAGTTGACAACATTTGGTGTAATTAAACGCTATTTAATTTCTTCGAGAATTCTTTGAATAAATAATTTTGCTAATCATTGAAGCTTTTTTTATTAAAAAAAAAATAGGCGTTGTATTTCGGTTAATCCAAGTAATTGGGTTAAACCGTCGAAATCATTTATCCACTACCCAACTGGATAAGCGCTTGTACCGTCGAAGGATCTTACTGAATCTTCAATATCTCTGAAGTTCATTGGCATCGCTGGCCTTCCCGGCGAACTTGGACTTATCGGCATATGTTTTTGATTAACTTTTCTTTGCTGGTGTTGTAATTGATCAGCAGTATATTTGCAATCGCTTGCAAATCTGCTATCGATGAATTCAATTTTGTTGTATTCATTTGAGTCTGCCTCAAAATGAAATCCGCCGAATCTTCTAATTATTCTTGTACATGATTTGAACGGTGTGTGCGATTACTGGTATATCTTGGAAAGTTGTGATCTTGGATTCGTCTTTTCTTCTTATTCTTCTTTAATTATTTACGTCTTATGTCTTCTCATTACAAATTAACATGCAAGTTGTTATTTTGCCAAAAATCTTATGGTTATGTTAGTAGAATAAGTAATTTTTATTTATCTTTGATTGGTGTGTTGTTGGCCCTTGGAATCTCGCTGGGTCTCAGCTCGGTGAATGTCTTCGTGCTTCTTTCGACTTCTTTACATCGTTCTTTTTAAAGTTGTCTTCTTACTTCTTTCTTCTTACTTTCTTCTTGCTTCGTTTTGGCTTCTTTGTTCATATATCGTTCTTACTTTTTTGTTGCAGTGTATGTTTCTTTGTTTTCAGTTTTTTGTAGTATACCGCACTCTCGAATTTGCTACTTTGTTGTTATCAGTGCCTAGGTGTATCGCGCGCTATGCGTCTGGGTCTCGTCCTTGTCACGTTTTTCCGTTGCAGGACTTGTGGTTTTCTCAACTTACATCAACTTGTAATGGTTTATATCCATCAGTCCCTAGTTCTGGATGTGGCTGCTGCAGTCATCGTCGTCGTTGTCGCTCTCTCCGTGTTAGTGACCGAAACCCGCTTTCTTTGGTTTCCTGTTCACCGTTTTCTTCTTATTAGCCGCCGTCGACAAAATCACTACACACAACACTTCGGAAGTCACTCCACGATGCACAAATATTTTTTGTAAGTTGTTAAAATATTACGCGATAAAAATGTTTTTTTAATTTAGTTGTTTATTCTTATAAACTCTATTTTAAGTGGTTACATTATAAGCTCTGAATACAGACTGCCTAAGAAGCTGCAATTCCTCAAAGAGGAAAACTACATTACATAATAAATCTAAACTAAGCATAATAGAGAACTATGAAATGGGATGTCTTTGCAGTATAAAGCGGCATTGTAACTCTTCCACCCTTAGAAGGAAGTACCCCCTGGAAGTTGAATTTCAATGTCTTCAGTTTTCCTCGCTGAATTTCGGTTTTATATTTGTATTCGCAGCCATTTGGTTATTAAATAAATTATTATTATTATTGCTTCATCATCATTACCGAAATCTGCGTTCAAAGCAGATTGGCACACCCAGCAATGGGTAATATGCCGTGATGATATATTTATTTATTTATTTATTTATTTATTATTATTATTATTATAGCTGCAGCGAAAGGACCATCGTCCAAATGTTGGGAATGTGGACGTACCCGTTGGTTTCACTGTCCTGGATTGGTGTTATTTGCTTTAATGTTATATCGTTCAGTTTAAGAGGCGATAGGTTAATTGAAAAGTTTGAGATTTTATTAATTTTTAGTTTATAGTTTAATTTAGGCGGCATTAAAGGGGATCCATGTGTTTTATCGAGGAATATTAGTTTTTAGGTAGATACCGGTCAGTGACTAGATGCTGGATCTTTTGGGGCAATTGATGGTGATTTTTTCTTCCTTGGGAAAGATGGCTAAATACTGGTTAATCTCTGGCAGTAGTTCGAAGTGGTTTTCCTGAATTTCTAGCCTGATATAATGCCATTGGCTTGTGTGTTGTTTATTAAAGATTTATTTTTCGCCTGGTAAGCGCCCGCACGGTACAAATATTTCATCATTACCGATATCTGTGTATAAAGCAGATTGGCACACCCAGCAATGGGTAATAAGCCGTGATGATATATTTATTTATTTATTTTTCGCAGACGAGGTTGATGTGTGCATTGAATTTATTTGGGCACTGATATATTCCACTCTGAATGTACATGTCGCTTAGAGGAATGATACCTTTGTCTGTTTGCAAAATGTATTTTGACTCTGGGATAATAGTAACAAATTCTGATCCGTATTTTGTTGGGGTTGATATTAAATGATAAAGATCGTAATTATCTTCAAAGTTAATAGGAATAGATATGAAATAGATAATTTGTGAGGGTTGAATTTTATAGTTAATTTTTAATAATTGTTCGTATTATAGAATATTTTCGAGTTTAGGTTCAAATAGTAGTTCAGTTTTATAGTTATCTGAAATTTTTACAATTTCTAATAATAATTTGCCTGGTTGAATTATATGTTCAGATTGGATTACAAAGCATAATTTATAAGGTTGGCAAAGTGTATTAATTTTGTTTGAAACAAATTTTCATTATGTTGTATATGCTGCAGAGTACTATTGAAATTGTTTATTATTTGATTGTTGACTGAATAGAATAGTTTTAATTGATTTTCTATCTTATGTTGATTTTGCTCTAAATCTGATAAGATTTTATTATATCGCTTGCCGTCTTCGGCATCCAAATTCCCTGACATGAATTTGAAAACATTTCCTAATCCATCTACTTGGCCCCTTTTATTTCTTTTTGTTAAGGCGGTTGAATGAAAGCCAATGGTTACAATTTTATTGTTAATACTGCTTCTAGTGTAATCAATGATCTTTTCGTAATTTTTTAATTCATTGACATGGGGAGAGTTATTTCAAATAATTGTTTTAAAATTGTCATATTGGTCATTTAAATTATTGTACTGCTGGAAAAGTGGCTCCAATTTATAATAGTGGATGAATATATGTAAAGTTTTTTCAAGTTTTGCCTGCCTCAGTTTAATAGGAAGTATTCCCAAATTTTCTCTTTTGTTTTGGATAATTGATCCGTAGCTGACGGTCAGGTGTATGGAAGAATTTTGAAATGATTTTTCTTTCTGGGACATTTTATATAAATGAATTTTCTCTACTGTATTGTAGTGTGTTGGTTTTAGTTTCGTGGTTTTTAATTTTTTATAAATTGTTTTTAAATTTTTTAGTTTATATTTATTTTTTGTTTTGGCTTGTTTTTGTCTATTTTTGACATAAACTTCGCCAGGAATTTCCAGTAGTTCTTCTCTTGTTTCATTAAACTTTCCGACATTTTTTTCCTTATTGTGATTCATTTTATTTTTAATTGACTCGTATAAAATTTTGGTTTTGTTTTTATGATTTTCTACGTAATTGTTTATTAGTTGTTTGTATATGTCTATGTTAAGGGGAGAATTAGTTTCTAAGTGGACTGATATAATTTATGTTGGTTTAAATTTTGTTACGGAATGTATTGCTTGATTAATGCTAGAAGAGCGCAATTTACTTTTATTTCGATGGGTTCCTTTTTATAAATTTCTTGGTTATTAAATAACTTAATATCAAGGTAGAATGGAAACGTTCAAAAATTCTATTTGATTCAGGGTGTTCTGAATTTATAAAATGTATATGAATTTTGTGCAGAGCTACCAATTCTGTGACAATCGAGTTTTTGAATTCTTATCCGGTATCTAAAATTACTGGCCACGAATGCCGTGATGGGTAAAATATTTGACTAAGTTATTAGCAATTTCGATACCTTGACTCGAATTTAATTTATAGGCCTGTGCGTACTTTTAAAATAAGTCGATTATTGTAAGAAATTTGTTTTTTTCAAGTGTTATACTGTCTACATGATGTATCTCAAAAGGTTTCGACGCGGTAGGTGTAATGTTTAATTTTAATTTGGGTGTATTCCTGTCGTACTTTGTTAATTGCCGTATTTCGCATGTATTTATATAGGTTTGTACGGATTTACGTAGTTTAGGTCAGTAGTAATTTTGTTTGATACGTGCCTCAGTGTCGTCGGTACCACGGTGATTCGTCTTGCCCTCATGGTAATTTCGAATAATTTTTATTCTTTCATCTTCGTCTGTTACGTCATTAAGGAATTGTGTACATTTGATTATATTAATTACTGAATTTTTGAAATAATTTTGTAAAATGAAACTAAAATTTTCGTAAAGGTAATTTTTTAAATGGATATAGTATTTTATCTAGAGTACTATAAATTGTTTAATAAAATTAAATATTTCCTTTTTAAAATTGTTTTTAGAATTTTCTGCCAGAAATCTTTGTTTTTTAATTTCATATAGTTTTTGAATTATTGTCTTTTTAGGACTTTGTTCTATTTCTGAAATAATTATTTGAATTTTTCTGTAATTCACTCGACATTATCGGTATGCATGCTATTGAGTTTTCCTTATTAGAGTGAATTGTTATATCACTTTCGCTAGGAGTTTCCTCGTCATTGTCAGTATCGCCACCTGTTTCTACAATTAAGGATTGGCTGTCTGGTTGTATGTGCTTTATATTTTCTAATTCTTTGTTAAACTGTTCCATGTGTTTAATAAAACCTTCTATGTCGTTTGAGTCATTATTATATTATCGGAGTAGTTATACTGAATATTATGTCAGCCAAATAAACTAAACAAATTTTGTGAATCAAAGCGCGTAATTCATTATCCATAACTCTCTGAAATGTTCAATTGCAAATGGCGAATCAGTCAGATCCCCGTTGTTTTGAGTGTAAAAAAGAACTTAATCCAGAAGAAGAATTAATTGTAACATGTTTTGGAAAATGTGAGAATACTTTTCATACAGTGTGTGTTTCTGTTCAAAAAAGTAAGAACAACTGTATCTCAAGAAATAAAAGACATATTTGTTTGTGACACGTGCCAAGCTAATAAGAGTGAGACCGATGTTGAACATATATTAAATAAATATTTAGAAATATTTCCAAATCTAGAGAAAATTATTATTAATCTCAATGAAAAATTAAAACATCTTAAATCGAGCATAAATAATATCAATAATAATTTATCTGATATAAATTCATCTTTATCGATCAAGGCTGATTTAGCTACAAATAAACAAGTATTAACTGAAATGCCGGCGGATGAAGGTTCTGATATCTGTAAGGTAATCTTTACCTTTTTCGCCCTGTTTTTGTTTCCGCCGAATAATGTCCTCCTCCATCCGCAGGGAATAGTCCTCACCCACGTAGTAAGACTGGAAGTCTACCAGGAAGTCGTTCCACGTCTTCCAGTCGTCTCGGTTGTTGCGCAGCCACTGCAGTGGACTGCCGTGAAGAAGTTCAGGTAGCGCGATGAGGAGCTGTTCGCCGTCGAGGCGGTAACAATCCTGCAGCTCCGTCACCCGCTCGAGAAACGACATCGGATCGGTCTTCCCGCCGAAGACCGTATTCCATCTCCTGACGGTTTACCTATTGGAACGGCGGCTACGGTCTGAATGGTCGACAGGGTGGTGGTCTCGTGCTTGCCTGACTGTGCTGGTCCCTGTTCGGGCGCCATTTGTGACGCAACCCCCGGGGGCGGTTGCGTCATATTGGCGTCGTCTTCTTTGTTTCGGCGGTTGAGTTGCTCGGGCGCCAATCTTGCGGCGGCGGTGTCTGAAAAGAAGACGGCTGGGTGCCGGGATTGCTCTAAGTGGAGAAAGGACCAGGGGGTTGTACAGAAAAGCACGATTAGCTTAACTAATATTTAATGTTAATTAGGAAAAAAATATGTACAACAAAATATGAAATGTAAAATAGAAAATATAAACCATGACTAACTGTGACCATCTATCTTTGCGGCGGAGACACGGTTGGCCGTGAAGCGACAAAAGCAGGTAAGATCAAATGAAACTACTTCAAATGAAACATAGAATGATTCTATAGAACGGCGGTTGTCAAGCGGCGAAACACTATCGCCAAACCTGACTTAGAAACATCGGCGGCGGCGGAATATCTCAGAGACACGGACACTTTAGAAGAAGTCGGCTCGAGGTAGTACTCTTGAACCAGAGAAGTCAGCAGCTGAACTGTCTCTGGGAGACTGATTTGTCTGTGTGATGTGCTGACTTTTATACCATAATTTGGTGGAGGTGGAAATTGACAAAATTCAAATAGTGGGGCACTAGTGGGGATGTCTTTGTAAAACTTTGAGGTCGCTGCTATCGTTTTACAATAAAAAGAATATATTTAATTTAATAAAATGTGCAAAAATAATAGATGGTCATATTTTTCCTACAATTACAATATTTACACACCATACAATTTACATTTCAATAAATTACAATTTACAATAATTTATAAAGTTGTCAGTGCTGCCAGTCGTGATGACATTTACAAGTACAATTGTCAAATGTCATATTTACAAGTCGTAGTACAAAACAAAAGTATTGTTGTTACATTGTTACAACCAAGTGTCTACAAAAACAATTACAATATCAGGAAACATTGTGCCAAACGTGTGGGTCGACTGCCCATAGTTTTCATTACATCATCGGTAAGTTACACAAACTTTTCGTTGTACTTTGCTAATAAGGTTAACTTTGCAGGTCAAAATATTACAATTGTTTCCTTATCCCCTGAACAACTAAAACACAGGTCAGTACCTTGTTCTTGTTTAACAATCGTACAAATGTTATACTTTGCAGGTTTTACAAGAGAAATGTGTGACTGGATCACTCAGATCATTCGCACCAGCTTTAACAACTGGATAAAACATTTAACACTGAATTTAGGTTTTCCAATGTCAACTGCGGCTTTATGGTGTATAAATGATTCACCCAAGTATTTCTACTGGAAAAAGGGCCACTTCGTCATATGTAAAAAGAAAGATTCGATAAAAAACGAAAGCCAGCTAGAAAATATGAAGAAAATGATTTAGTAATATTCGAAAAACAGATTATTGGCGAAGGCGTTAGTAAGAAATTAAAACCACCATACGCGGGCCCTTTTATAGTAAAGAAAGTATTGCCGAATGACAGATACATAATTTGCTCTGATACATAAATTTTGAAACTTACAATAACCCAATTTACTTGTGAATAGTAAAAATACGTTTTTAATAAATAACATTAACTAATGACAGCACGGCATGTTCTATCATGAACATTTTTAAACTTAGCCCAGACTTAAATTGGCGCGGCGGTTTATGCACTGCATAAATAATGAAAACAAAAGAACATTCAACTTTGAATGTTACTATTTTAAACTTAAAAGTGTTAAATCATTTTCCCACTGATTTACACTATTACCAAAAATAGTTTTAACTTTAAACGGCAACTCAAAACGGAGTTTTCAGATAAACTTTATGGCACAACAAAGAAAGTTTATCAGATAATGAAACTAAATCCAATAAGAAAATTTAACACCGAAATATTTAAATCCAATAAGACAATTCTTAACCAAGAATAATTTCAACAATAATAGAGATTTTGAACAATAATAAAAAAACTCAGAATAAAGAAAATTAAACATGGAAATATTTAAATTCAATAAGAAAGTTTTAACCAATAATAATTTTAACAATAATAAAGAGATTTTGAATAATAATAAAAGAAACTCAGAATAAAGAAAATTAAACATGGAAATATTTAAACCCAATAAAACAAATTTTGTACGTTTTAGGGACGGACTTGTGCTGGGTTGCTGCCTCACCGTCTCGACTGCTCTCGTCGCTCTCGGCGGGATCGGCGCTTACGAGGTGGTGCGTTCGGCTGCTTCACCCACGTCCACATGACCCCACCTCCTGGGCGGTTTCCCAGGACCTTCACCCAGCGGTCTCTGAGCGTCGGCTGCGGCGGCGGACATGAGGACGTTGGCTCCGGCAGCGGAACAATCCCGTCCATCACTCCCACCGTGGAGGGACCAGGGACAGCAGCTGGGTGGACACTCTGCGCCCGTCGTGGGGATGTCGTCTTGGCCCGCAAGGCCCTACGGCTGGGTGCCAGACACGGTGTCGGCGGTTGTACCCTAACCGTCGGCGAGACCTTGGGGACCGGACTCGGCAACCCTCCGGTGGACGTCGGTGACGGTCCGAACAGGGTGTCCAGCAGCTTCTGGGGGACCCACTTCGGCGCCCGTGGAGTGACAGGCCTCTCTGGAGTAGTCGGCAGCGGCGAGGTATCCAGCAGCAACTAGTCAGTTAGTGACCGCGGAGACACGGGCGACGAGGTAGGTGACACTGGAGGAGTTGACGACCTATAAACATACGGACTTGCGGCGGACGGCGAGGTCATCAGCTCCTCGGCTGGGCTCTGCAGAATCCTTGCCCTAGAGTCGGCTGGAGCTGATGTTTGGTTTTTAGGGGACGCCTCCGGCTTCGACTTGTGGTGGAGGGACGTCCGTGGATGCAGCTGCCAGCGTTCCCAAGTTAGGGGTTTCCCCCTAAATTTGGGGTATTTTTCTGACTTTAGGGGCAGTTTAGGGGGTTTTATTATTTAGTGGGTTTTATTTTTGGGTGAAAAAATTAACAAAGAGACAGTCAATATAATTTTTTCGCATTATTCAAATTATTGGAATAAAGATGTCACCACTGACTGTTCGAATTTCGAAGGAAGTGAAAACAAATGTATTTATCTCGGGTAGTATAATTTGCGCCAAGGTCAAACCAAACACTCAGATGTTGTATAAGTCACGCTCTTTTTACCACTTTTTACATGAGATCTTAGTTCACCTCAGCTACCTCAGTTGCCTCGCTAATTTTGACCGTTCTTTTTATCCTAACAGAGATGAGATAAAGTGAGACCGAAGTGAGAAGAGTTCCACCCCCCTTCCCGATTCTAAGTCACCTCTGGAGGTTGTGCTCGTTGAGTTTTTAATCTTAGATGAATGGTGGGGATAAATGTTTTGCCGTCACATACAATTAGTTTGGTTATTATGATTATTTGTTTATTCCTTTAATAAATATTATTATTTGAAGAATAAATAAATATGCAGACAATTCCGTCGAAAATAATATAGTAAAGAGACGTAAACTTCATAGAATTGAAAATCATGTGAAAGTTATAGTACTGTATAATTTAAACAATTTAGAATGTGTTGCACTATATGTTATTATGTAATCGACAGAATAATAGAAACCTAAATAATGCCCACTCATAGTGGGCGATCCAAAATAATACCTGAAAATATCATGGTTAACCGAAAAGTATCACAGACATCCAGCAGACATCAGTCGTTCAAGTTACCAACAAAATTTGTCCTTTGTCGTTCTTTTTACTTCATAAAAATCTGACTTGATCTCAACTCAGTTCATCTCAAACTCATCTCACTTTGAGATGAGATGAGCTGAGGCAAATAATAAAAAGAACGCGACTATAGTCGGAAAGTCCGAATAGTGAAGGCTTTTTCTGTCTGTATTTCTTGTGTTCACTTTTCTAGCATTAGTAAAAGATATTATTAAAATTAAATCCAGTACTCTTATATTGTTAAATTGATAATATAAAAAAATTGAAATAGATATTTTAGGGTTTTCTTTCTAATCTAGGGGGAAAATGGCCCCTTGTTAGGGGATTTTTCATACGATGACCTGGCAACACTGGACGCGACTGCCTGACTTCACAGAATTAAGGGGCGCATTTAAATATTATAACATACCTATATCATGAGATGTACTCTCTGGAGGATTCGGTAAATCGGACGACGACATATTGCAAATCAGTGTTGAGTCTTCAATGTTGTTCAAGGGAATTGTGGATGTTTCCATTGCTTCATAAAAACAGAAAAGCTTTTTGATAATATAAAATAATTTATATAATAAATACAGGGTATAACAACTAAACGAGCTATCTCATATAATATATATATATATATATATATATATATATATATATATATATATATATTATTAAATTTAAGTCCAGTACTCTTATATTGGTAAATTTATAATTAATATAAAAAATTGAAATAGATATTTTAGGGTTTTCTTTCTAATCTAGGGGGAAAATGGCTCCTTGGTAGGGGATTTTTCATACGATGACCTAGCAACACTGGCAGCTGCGTTGCGGGTGGCAACTGCGAACGCCCCTCCGGTCGGCGGGCTCTCAACAGAGGCGACCCCATTTGGTGGATGCGTGGACGATGGCGGCGGGACGGCGACCTGTGAACATACGATGACGTGGCCATGGAATGGAGGGCAGATAAGGGCTTGCAGCTAAGCTGGGCGATCTTGGCGGGCGATGCTAGCAGTACGACCGCACGTCGTACAGTGCATATTGTTGCCCCGAAGGTCGTCAGCGCGTCCATCCCTAATATCATCGTATGTGCCAGGTTGGGAACACATTGGAAGGTTAGCTGTCTTCCGATGCCGTCTATGAGACAGCTAAGCTTCAGTGCCCCTTGTGTGGGCGTCGTCGTCCCGTCGGCCAACTGGACCTGCTGGTGTTGGGCGCGCCGTATTTGGGCACGCCGGCTTGTCAACCCCTTGGCCGTGAGGTTATTCAGATAGGAGTGCATGGCGCCGGTGTCCACCAGCGTCTGGAATTCCTTACCCTTTATTTGGACCTTGAGGAAGAGGCGGTTGTCGCTAGCGCTCTTCTCTCGTATGCCAGGGGGAGGGGCTGGCTGGCAGGCTCGTCGAAAATGGCCCTGCTGGCCACACCTCCAAGACTGTAAGGACGCTTCGGCTTTCGGCGGCGTCCGGTTCACGGCGGGTGGAGGTGCGGTGACGGCGTGGAGTTGGGTCACTGGGGGTGTTGCCTACATGTCCACCTGCAGGCGCTCGTACACGTCCATCTCGCGGACAAGGTCGCGTATGCAAGTGACGTCGCGGCGGCGCATGTACTCGCGGTACGCAGGCAACATATTATTATAGGCTCGGAAGAGCTCCTGCTCCGTGGACAAGCGACCATGCCGGCGGATGAAGGTTCTGATATTTGTAAGGTAATCTTTACCTTTTTCGCCCTGTTTTTGTTTCCACCGAATAATGTCCTCTTCCATCCGCAGGGAATAGTCCTCACCCACGTAGTAAGACTGGAAGTCTAACAGGAAGTCGTTCCACGTTTTCCAGTCGTCTCGGTTGTTGCGCAGCCACTGCAGCGGACTGCCCTGAAGAAGTTCAGGTAGCGCGATGAGGAGCTGTTCGCCGTCGAGGCGGTAACAATCCTGCAGCTCCGTCACCCGCTCGAGAAACGACATCGGATCGGTCTTCCCGCCGAAGACCGTATTCCATCTCCTGACGGTTTACCTATTGGAACGGCGGCTACGGTCTGAATGGTCGACAGGGTGGTGGTCTCGTGCTTGCCTGACTGTGCTGGTCCCTGTTCGGGCGCCATTTGTTACGCCACCCCCGGGGGCGGTTGCGTCATATTGGCGTCGTCTTCTTTGTTTCGGCGGTTGAGTTGCTCGGGCGCCAATCTTGCGGCGGCGGTGTCTGAAAAGAAGACGGCTGGGTGCCGGGATTGCTCTAAGTGGAGAAAGGACCAGGGGGTTGTACAGAAAAGCACGATTAGCTTAACTAATATTTAATAATAATTAGGAGAAAAATATGTACAACAAAATATGAAATGTAAAATAGAAAATATAAACCATGACTAACTGTGACCATCTATCTTTGCGGCGGAGACACGGTTGGCCGTGAAGCGACAAAAGCAGGTAAGATCAAATGAAACTACTTCAAATGAAACATAGAATGATTCTATAGAACGGCGGTTGTCAAGCGGCGAAACACTATCGCCAAACCTGACTTAGAAACATCGGCGGCGGCGGAATATCTCAGAGACACGGACACTTTAGAAGAAGTCGGCTCGAGGTAGTACTCTTGAACCAGAGAAGTCAGCAGCTGAACTGTCTCTGGGAGACAACGTTGTAGCAGTCGAGCTGAGCGGACGTGTCTTGCGAGCTCTGTGTGCGCTGCGGTCTGTTCAGTCTCGTCGGTAGAGCACGTGGCTTTCTGAGTGTCTGAAAACTAGTTTTTCGTGTGTATCTCGCGAGTGGTTCGAGTGAACTGGTGCGTTCAACCTAGTTCGGAGTGTGTTTAACTGTGTGGTGAGTGAGAGTGGTTCACCAAGCGATTGGATAGCTGCTTTCCAAAGGTAGGTGGCCTTGCCACATTTTCTTGTGTTTTCCGTGTTCTGTTTTCCTGCTGACTGCCTCAGGGCGGCTTAGTTACTGGGGATAAAGGGGTATCTGTCAATTTTCCGCTGTCTGTAAGGGTGAAAACCACTCTTTTCAATAGTAGCGCGTGGTAGATTTCTAGGTTAGAGTAGCTAGTTCGGCTAGTGGCCACACGCCCAGCTCCGCTACTGTCCGCTAGAGGGCAGAGCGGCCAGCTTCGCGGTGATGGCGACAGGTGGCGAGGAAGTTGAGGCGGTTGATTTGAATCCAGTTGTGGAACTGGTTAGGATGGAGGAGGAAACACCGCGTCCTGGTGGCTCCGCGGAAGGGGGAAAAAAGAGAAAGAGGAATAAGTCCGACAAGTGTGGGGATTTATTGGGGGAGTATACGGCTGCGATGGGGGCCATTATGGACATGTTCAATGTGGGGAGCTTGAAAACCAAAGCGACGAAGGATGAGATGGGGGAGGTGAACAGGAGGCTGAGGGGGTTGGAGCAAATGTTCTTAGGGGCGGTCGTGGAGTTGGAGAGGCTCAGGGGGCAACTTGAGGAGCACAATAAGTTCCGGGATATTGTCAGGGTATATGAGGAGGAGAGGGCTATGCTCATGGGGAACATCCTGGACAGGGGGGAATGGCCGGCCCTGGGGGCCACGGGACAAGGGGGGACCCTCGGGGGGCCCTCGGGGGGACTCTCGGGGGGACCAAGGGGGGAATTTTTGGGGGGACCGTCGGGGGGGACCTCAGGGGGACTTTGGGGGGGGGGACCTCAGGGGGACTTTTGGGGGGGGGACCTTGGGGGGGAACTCAGGGGGGACCTTTCGGGGGGACCTCGGGGGGGACCTCAGGGGGAGCTTCTGGGGAGACCTTGGAGGGAGCCTTGGGGGGAACCTCGGGGGGACCTCAAGGAGGTGGAAGAAGGGTGAGAGAACCGCGCACCAGTTACGCGGTCATAGTACGGTCGGACGGGGCGGAGCCACTAGAGGCGGACGTCATCAAGGCGAAAGTCCTGGGGAGCATCAGCCGGGAGGTAACGAATGTGCGGGTCAGCGCTGTGCGTCGTGTCCACCAGGGGTTAGCAATTGAGGTAGCGTCAGACAAAGAGCTGCAGATACTGAAATCGGCGTCTAAGTTCAGAGAGTTGGGGCTGAAGCTAGAACCCCCGAGAAAGATAGGGCCGAAGCTTCTTATTTATGACGTGCCGGAGTTACAGGGCGACAAAGTAGTTGAGGAGCTTTTCTTCAAAAACCTCCAGGGTGACGTCGAGATGACTGAATATCTCGCCAGGACGAGGCTTATTAGCAACAAGGGAGGGCGCGTTATAGTGGAGATGTCTAACGCTGTGGCGGACAAGCTCCTTTTGTTGGGGAGGGTTTATATAGGTTGGAGCCGGTGTAGGTTACACGAGGTGGATGCGGTACAGCGCTGCTTCCGTTGTTATGCGTATGGGCACATGGCGAAGGAGTGCAAGATGACGAATGCGATTTGTCGCCAGTGTGAGGAAGAGGGGCATATCGCGAAGGCATGCACGAAGGGTGAATGTTGCCGGAATTGCGTAGTTGCAAAAAGGGGTAATACAGCGCATGGTGTATTATCCAGGGAGTGCCCGGAGTACATGAGAGCGGCGGCGAGAACGAGGGCGCGAATCACGGCTGACTAATGGGTAGCATGCGCATTATTCAGCTTAACTGTGGAAGGGGTAGGGAGCACACGTCTGACGCGGGTCAGGGGTTGTTGGTCGACCGCATTGGGGTAGCCCTCTTGCAGGAGCCCTATGTGGTCGAGACACGTGTTTGTGGCTTGCCAACCTTTATGCGGGTGTACTCGCATAGAGGTGGGGGACCACCCAAGGCGGCAGTGGTCGTTGTGGACGACACACTGGACGTCATGGAGATCCCCGAGCTGGCTACAACCACGGGAGTTTGTGTTGCCATTGTTGGGCCATTAGGTAAATTTCTAGTTTGTTCCGTGTATTGTCAATTTGGGGGGGATATCAGACGTGAGCTAGACTACCTCCGTAGAGTGATTGAGTGTGCGAATGGTACTCCGTTAGTAGTAGGGTTAGATGGGAACGCCGTTTCGCCGTTGTGGTTCAGCAAGGGGGACATTCGGTATGGGGACAGGGTGGAGCGCGGTCGGCTGCTTGAGGATCTCGTCGGAGAGAAGGGGCTTATCGTGCTGAACCAGCCGAGTGAACTGTACACGTATTGCGGACCGGGCGGAATGAGCGATATAGATTTGGCGGTTATTAATAGGGCAGGGGACCGATTTCGTTGGACATGGGAGGTTTTAGATGGCTGGGGCATCTCAGACCATAACGCGTGTTTGATAACGGTTTCGGGAGGGTGCGACGATGCACGCGACGCGGTTAATCGTCCAGGGTGGGTGACAAAAAATGTGGACTGGGACTCGTACGAGACGAAACTCAAGAGTGTCGTCGATGTCGCGGAGGTCGACTTTGTCGAGTTGCCGGTAGAGAGGCAGTCGCAGGTTTTGGCGGACTGGGTGGCTAAGACTAACGACTGCCTCCTGCGTAGGAGACCGAGAGGTCAACGACGAAGGCAGGTCCAGTGGTGGACGGACGACCTAGCGGTATTGCAACATGACTTGAGGCGCAAACGCAGGCTTTTCCAGCGAGCCAGACGGGATCAGTCGCAGATTTTGCCACAGAGGGAGGTAGAGTTCGGTGCGGACATATCGTCGAATGCTTAGGGACGAGAAGGATAAGCATTGGCGGGAGTTCGTACGGGAGCAAGGTCGGGACGATCCGTGGGGGGGGCGTTGTATCGTATCTGTAGAGGGTTACGTGGGGACGCGGATATTCCTAGGATTAGGCAGGGAGATAGGGTTGCCGAGTCGTGGGATGAAAGCGCGGAGATTTTGCTCTCGAGTTTTTTTCCGGTGGCTGAAGAGCCTACGAGGGTTGTGGAAGTCAGGGAGGAGGCAAGGGAGTTTAGCTGGGAAGAGGTGGAGTCGGCAGTCTTTGCCATGGCTGTCGGCAAGTCACCCGGCTTAGATGGGTTCGATGCTGTTACCCTGCGTCACGTTTGGGCGGCGCTAGGGTTCTACGTAAAATCGATGTTCGACGCCTGTCTGTCGAGAAATCGCTTTCCACCATTGTGGAAACAAGGTCGTGTGGTGGTGCTCCTCAAGTCGGAAGACAGGTTGAGGGACGATCCTAGCTCGTACCGCCCTATCACCTTGCTGAGTGTCTTCGGCAAGGTCTTGGAGCGGATGCTGGTCGGGAGACTCGCTCCCCTGTTGGACGGCTTGCACGGGCACCAGTTTGGCTTCCGGGCAGTCGAGGACGCGTGGCACCTGGTCAAGGAAACAGTGTCGGCCAGCGCGGAGAAGTACGTGTTGGGGGTATTTGTAGATTTCAAGGGCGCGTTCGATCACCTCTCGTGGGACACAATCCTGGACCGATTCCAGGAGTTGGGTTGCGCGGAGACCGGATTGTGGGCGGATTTTTTCCGGGAGAGACGTGTTTGCTTGATGGGTAGAAGGGGTGTAGTATGGAGGGATGTAGAGCGGGGTTGCCCGCAGGGTAGTATAAGTGGGCCTGTATGTTGGAATGTTTGCATGGATGTGCTTTTGTGGGAACTGGAGGTCGCAGGCTGCAAGTTTGTGGCCTATGCTGATGACCTGCTTCTTCTCGTGGAGGGTGGGAGTCGGCTGGCTCTGGAGAGGGAGGCCTCTCGTTTTCTCACACTCGTTCGCGGGTGGGGGGAGCGGGCTGGCGTGCCCGTATCTGGAGCCAAGTCGGTAACCATGCTCCTGAAGGGCAGGTTGTCGGTTATCCGGCCCCCAGTGGTACGAGCGGGAGGGATGAGTCTGCGCCATGTGTCCAAGGTGAGATATCTGGGTGTGAGTGTGAGCACGGGTATGAATTTCAGAGTGCATCTGGAGGAGTTGCATGGGAAAATTGTCAGGGTGGTAGGGATGATGCGACGGGTGTTGAGAAGGGATTGGGGTTTAAGTAGACATGCATGCAGGGTCTTGTTCAAAGGGTTGTTTGTTAGTAGCGTTCTTTATGCATGCAGTGTGTGGTACAGTGTATTAGAGCATGGTTATGGTAGGGATTTAGTTGTGAGCGGGTTGCGTTATATGCATGCATTCGGGTATGTAGGACTGTTAGCACCGAGGCGATGCAGGTGCTAAATGGGCGAGTTGCCGTGGTGGCTTGAGGCAAAGCGTAGGGCTTGTATGTACAGGGTGAAGCATGGGGTAACATTAACACCCATGGACCTGGCTGCAGATGGGGAGGTTAGGGGTCTGAGCCTACTCCAGGTAAAGACCCTGTTGGCGGGAAAGGCCATAGAGGCTTGGCAGCGGGAGTGGGACGGATCGGAGAAGGGTAGGGTAACCTATTCCTTCATCCCAGACGTCTCATTTGCCGGCCGGTGTCGGTGGT
This sequence comes from Harpalus rubripes, assembly GCA_963082715.1. Taxonomy (NCBI): domain Eukaryota; kingdom Metazoa; phylum Arthropoda; class Insecta; order Coleoptera; family Carabidae; genus Harpalus; species Harpalus rubripes. The sequence continues at coordinate 31,998,899 of OY720459.1, read as the reverse complement.
TCGATCCCAGCCTAAAGCTGAACTTTCTGCTAACAGGCCATGGGAGCATGAGGGCGTTCTTGCATGCTAGGGGTTTGGAGGATGAAAGTGTGTGCGACTGCGGTAGTGCGGATGAGGACTGGCTGCATGTTCTCTGCGACTGCGTCCTGATGGACGACGCTAGGGACCTCGCAGCAATGGGGGTGGTCGTGAGGGGAGGGACATTGGATGTGTCAGGGATGTTAGGGACAGAGGACAGGTACAGGGTGGCGGAGGGGTTCGCGCTCGAGGCGTTCGGCAGGAGAATGAGGAGGCGGGAAGCCCGGGACGCCGGAGGGGTGTAGCTGCCCGACGTTGGTGAATGGTTTGCAAGCTACGTGAATGGTGATGCGTGAGGAACTAGGTGGGCGACGGGGTGAGAGAGCGGGAGCGAGTGGTTTGAGTCCTGAATGGGTGTGTGCAGGGGTGGATGGGGGTGTGCAGGATACCACCATGCTGCAGTGGTGGTTACTGCATACTCATCGGGCCAAGGGTGCGGAAGCTGGGCGGTACTGGACGGATTAGCTTCGTCTTCTCCTAAGGGCCGCCTGGTGGAAGCATGGAGGTGGCGACTCCCCCTCCTTGGAGCTGGCGATACTTATGCCTGACTTGCACGAGTCTAATTAAGGAGCTGTTGGGGTTGGAGCGGCGGCACTGCTGTGCGTCACCAGGGATGGTTGCGTCGGTGCTGCTGCCGCCCCCGCTCTGTATCAGCGAAGCCTCCACCAGAAGGCTAATCTGGTACTCCGTGGGGCTGACCGTACCCGGGGTATTTATACCCGGTCAGAGTTTGGGATGGTGCGCTGTGGTCTGCAGTACGCGCTATGGCGGAGGGCTTTGGTTTCAATAGGCATATGCTGCTCAGGGGTGCTATGCCACCTCCACGGGTGAGCTGCGTGACAATACAGCTCGGGTGCTAGCCTGCATAGCTAGTAGGGTTTTGGATAGTGACCCGCCCCCACCAGTGGGCCTTAACCGGGCTTGCACCCGGGGACAGGGATCGCTCGGCAGCGAACTGGTAGTCTTAGCTTCGGCTCTGACGCGTCTGATTGAGCGTTATTTAATCCCTGTTTTTATGGTTTGCCGAATGCAGTGCCTAACGGCGGAACATTACTGACTTCGTGTCTCTGGGAGACTGATTTGTCTGTGTGATGTGCTGACTTTTATACTATAATTTGGTGGAGGTGGAAATTGACAAAATTCAAATAGTGGGGCACTAGTGGGGATGTCTTTGTAAAACTTTGAGGTCGCTGCTATCGTTTTACAATAAAAAGAATATATTTAATTTAATAAAATGTGCAAAAATAATAGATGGTCATATTTTTCCTACAATTACAATATTTACACAACCATACAATTTACATTTCAATAAATTACAATTTACAATAATTTGTAAAGTTGTCAGTGCTGCCAGTCGTGATGACATTTACAAGTACAATTGTCAAATGTCAAATCTACAAGTCGTAGTACAAAACAAAAGTATTGTTGTTACATTGTTACAACCAAGTGTCTACAAAAACAATTACAATATCAGGAAACATTGTGCCAAACGTGTGGGTCGACTGCCCATAGTTTTCATTACATCATCGGTAAGTTACACAAACTTTTCGTTGTACTTTGCTAATAAGGTTAACTTTGCAGGTTAAAATATTACAACAATTGTTTCCTTATCCCCGGAACAACTAAAACACAGGTCAGTACCTTGTTCTTGTTTAACAATCGTACAAATGTTATACTTTGCAGGTTTTACAAGAGAAATGTATGACTGGATCACTCAGATCATTCGCACCAGCTTTAACAACTGGATGAAACATTTAACACTGAATTCAGGTTTTCCAATGTCAACTGCGGCTTTATGGTTTATAAATGGTTCACCCAAGTATTTCTACTGGAAAAAGGGCCACTTCGTCACATGTAAAAAGAAAGATTCGATAAAAAACGAAAGCCAGCCAGAAAATATGAAGAAAATGATTTAGTAGTATTCGAAAAACAGATTATTGACGAAGGCGTTAGTAAGAAATTAAAACCACCATACGCGGGCCTTTTTATAGTAAAGAAAGTATTGCCGAATGACAGATACATAATTTGCGACCTCCCTGGACAGAAGCCGCCGGGCTAAATACGAAAATACAGTGGCCGTCGACAATTTAAAGCCGTGGACCTCTCCAGGAGGTATGTCTTCGGACTCGTCGTGTGAAAGTGGTAAGAGTGATGGTTGGACACAGAAAATAGTTCAAATACCGATAATTAAATTATTTATACACTTTAAACGCCTCCTCGAGGATGAGGAGATAGTCAGGATAGGCCGAATGTAAGATTCACTTTTCGACTGAGCGCCACTGGTTTAGAAGCGCTAGCTTACGGCATAAACACTTGAACATGTCTCATCCCTTGGCGATCGCCCGTCCCTTAGTTCTGATATAACCGCAGTGCCGTGCGCGTGTGAAAATGTCCATAAGAAAAGATTAGCTGCTTGCAGTAATTATAGGTGAGTGGTAGAACTCGCTGTCATAATTATTATACAGGTATAGTTTGGCGTGGATCACCGGATGCTTGATTGATATGTTATACACTGCTTGTGTATTTGATATGCATGGTATATGTGAAATATACATTTGTATTATTAGTTTGTGGCCGCAAACGTATGTAGTAGTTTTCTAATTATCCGAAGAGTTGTCTGGGACAACTCTAGATCCATGGAGCTATATGTTAGAAACACCACCTGAGAGGCTGAGATACACGAGAAGGTCTGGGACGTAAAGGATAAACCTGGGGTTTATCATGATAGGTCTGGGACATACACACGTGTGATCGTAAGCTAAACTCTCATAATGGGTCTGAAACCCATTGACCTCTGGGAGGTCGAGTTCTGGGAGCTCAACATGTCTGAGACATGCGTATGTGGCTACGGTACCGTTAGTGGCTCAGAAATGACTATTCACGAGAGCCGTATTCCAGCAATTCGTCCATGCACTGGGTGTATACTTTTTGCGAATGGGGGTACAGGAATACACGAGGTGTTAGGCCGCATTTAATATGCGGGGCGCCTGCCCAAGTCTGGGACTTGGGAGCAACCTTATTCCTGCCCCCCTCCTGTCTATCTTACTAGATGATAATGCACGTCTGTGATAATTGTTGTAAATTGGAATGACAATGTGTATTTTATCCCACTTAGGAGAACGCGTCGTAGAGGGCCAGTCCGTCGCTGACGCATGTGGAAGAGGACACCGATAACAAGTGAAAAAAGAATGTGAATTTTACATATTAGATTAATGCCTGTATTATCGCCCATATATTCTATATAATAATAAATGGAAAAGATTAATAAAAAAATATATCTTATGGTGTGGTGTGTTAGTATATTTTTGTAATTCTAACAATTAAATTTTAAACTCGTTAATTTTTCCTTCATTTCACTTAATGGGGGTTGTTTTTCTTTTACTATATTCAAAATAATTTCTTTATTCGGAAATTGGTTTGAGAATTTTCTGTTATTAATCCGGCAATTTTGATTTTTTAGTTTGTAAATCCCTTTATTTTTTACAATAATAGTTTGCATAGGACACTTAATTTCTTGTGGTTCATCCGTTTGTACTACGTATACTATGTTCCAGTTCTCGATTTAAATAATGTAATTTTCTTGGTTTACCTCGCGATTGTTACAATTTTTATTGTCGTGTTCTAGCAGAGTATTTGAACATACGTCAGTCATTTCGAATTTTGTCTTACAATAATTTTCTGAATTTACATTTGTGATTTTATCAAAGGTTTATTGATATTATTAATTTTATAATTGTTAGTTTCATAAAATTTAATTCCAATAATTTATTTTTATCCAGAAATGGGATAGGAGTGATTTGTTTGACAGGATATGGAGATTTTGAGAATTTTGGGATTATTATTAAATATCTTAGTTCATTGTTTTTAATATTACAATAGCTATGAATTAGGGTTAAATAGTTTAAATAATCATCCTGTTGTATATCCGCGTTTGTTTTGATTATATTTATTAGTTCTTTAATGTTTTCATTTTCTATTAGTGACATGTGAAATGTATTTGTGCTGCAAAATGCTAAGGTTATTTCTATATTATTAATTATTTCTTCTAATTCTAATGTATTGTAACATGGGACGCCCGCCGTTGCCGCCACTGTAAGCGAGTGTCTATTTATAGCGGTGACGTAATCGCGCTAGTAGCCGGCCGATGTAAACAGACTGGTCGCGACGTGTTTAATTACTTCCGGTCGCCTGAACCTTTTATGTTCATTCTTATTACGTGTTCGAATATTCTAGACTGTTCTAGAAAATAATGGCAGCTGTATACAAGGGACGTAGCTATGCTCGAGAGTTAGTTAGTTCAGTTGAGTGCCTGATCATACAACATTAGTTGTGTGATCGGGGGGTTGACTGACAGTTAGTTACATGGAGAGACATAGAGATGTTCATATAGAGTGTTAGTGAGTTTGAGAAGCACAGCAGTATCGTGGTGAGCGTATGCAGTTGGTGTCGAGTAGATACTCGGGAAGTTACTGGTATACTGGGATAGCTGTGGATGTGAATACTCGGACGAGTATTGTGAAGCTAGTTATACGGGGACAGCAACGACAAGTGGGAGTGAATACTCAGCATTGGTGTTGAAGAATTGTGGCATACAGATAGTTGGTGATACTGAGGCTGTGGAAGTTAGAGAGAGAGTTACATAAATAAACAGACAGTTAGGTGAAAGGTGTGACTTCTGTCCGAGCAGTTGAATATACAGATGCTGTTGAGTCAGTTGAATATATAGACGCTGTGGAGGTCGGTAGGCGGACAGTTGAACATGATATAAGTATATAGTGATATAAATATAGTGATATAAATATCGCGTAAACAGTCTACAAGATTCTGCAACAGACCGGCAGTCTAAGATTGGGACGCGTAGTGAAATAAATAATTTGTAATATCGTGGAAATAAATAGTAGTGTTAATTGGTTAAATAAATAGTGTTAGTGTTATCTAGTTAATTATAGTTTTAGTCTTAATTAGTTTTTAATAATTGTTTAATATTAGTAATAGTAACTTTCATTATAGTTTAATAAACACTTGATTTTAATTAGTAATAATTGTCTAATATTTACACTTCACCCAGATAAATAAAACGTTACAATTGGTGTCAGGTGTGGGGTTAATAAACTGTGAAGTGTAAATTAAAAATAAATAAAATGAAACTATTAAAATTAAGTAAACTGAAAGTACGTGATCCCAGGACGGAACTGGAAGAACGTGAATTGGAAGCAACAGGAAAGAAATCAGAGCTTCTAGAAAGACTGCGGCAAGCTTTAATCGATTCTGGTGAAAATCCCGACGATTACTTATTTGAGCCATCCGACTTTTGTAAATTTGCAGAAGACTTAAAAGAAGTAATAAGAGAAAGTTTTAGCAGATGTGATCCAAAATGGGAATAAAGTTCTAGAAGTGTGGAGGAAAATCCCGGCGCACCGGTGGAAGAATTATTGGAACATTCTAGAACATTGGGAAAGGAATTCGAGGAAAGTTCTAGAATAACGGAGGAAAATTCCGATGCACTGGAAGAAGAAGTAATGGAACATTCTAGAATATTGGAAAAGGAATTTGATGAGAGTTCTGGAAAAGTAGAGGAGAATTCTAGAATTATGGAACAAATGTTGGAGCGAAAGTTGGAGAAGAATTCTAGAAGAACTGAGGATGGCCTTCGGGAGTTTGGGGCCGACGTAGCTCGTGTGGTTCATCTCGCACATCCTGCGGCTATTGACAGCGAGTTGGAGTGCCTGGGCACGCAAGCACTCATCTACGCAGTTCGAGACAGTAAAACTCAGCAAGCACTGCACTTAGCTTGGCCAAAAATGATTGGTGACGCAATGTCATACGTATTCGATCACGAAGCTGCCAAACAAGCCTCACGCAACGTATTGCGAGTACGAAATAATTATGCTGAGAGAAATAAGAACACCGAAGCCACAGAAGAGAAGGTGCTACGAACTACAGGGACAGTCTTTATTAGAAGAAAGAAACTCCGCTATTACAAAAGAAGAAGAAGAAGAGAGAAGCCAACCAGAAATGAATAGTCCCAGATGAGCAGCTACAATCACAATCTAAGTAATTTCAAAACTGAGTCAGAGGACAGCGAGGAAGACGCGTGTGGACAGCTCGAGTGAAAAAAAAAATGGAAACTCGAATCAGATGACGACGATGACATTATCTCTCATCGCAAAGAAGAAAGTCAAGAAGAAGAAGCCCGAGAAGAACAGGACGTGTGGAAATGGTGGGAGGAAGAATGCGCTTGTCAAGACACTGAAGAAGTCGTTCTGTCCGAGCAGTTGAATATACAGACGCTGTTGAGTCAGTTGAATATAGACGCTGTGGAGGTCGGTAGGCGGACACTTGAACATGATATAAGTATATAGTGATATAAATATAGTGATATAAATATAGTGATATAAATATAGTGATATAAATATCGCGTAAACAGTCTACAAGATTCTGCAACAGACCGGCAGTCTAAGATTGGAACGCGTAGTGAAATAAATAATTTGTAATATCGTGGAAATAAATAGTAGTGTTAATTGGTTAAATAAATAGTGTTAGTGTTATCTAGTTAATTATAGTTTTAGTCTCAATTAGTTTTTAATAATTGTTTAATATTAGTAATAGTAACTTTCATTATAGTTTAATAAACACTTAATTTTAATTAGTAATAATTATCTAATATTTACACTTCACCCAGATAAAGAAAACGTTACAGTATTATTATTAATTAATTAGGTCTAGGGTGTGAGTTATTATAAATATATTTTCCCAATTTATTTGTTCATTTAAAATGGATTGTATATTTTTAAATTTTGAGTATATGATTATTTGGTTGTCATGCATAGATCTAATTGTTCATCGTAATTCTTAGTAGCGTCATTTAAATGATATACGACTTTCTTCGTATTTTCATTATTTATTTTTGTGTTCCTTAATGTCGTCCAGAATTTGGTTATATCTCTCTTTGTCGTTGTTATCTAGATTTCCTGTTAATTATAGATCCTAAATCGTTAATTATTCCACGCTTTTGTCTTCTAGGAAATAGTGTGTTTATGCGTGTTTGTAAATTCTTGAAATGTCTTTGTGTGTGTTGGTTCTTTATATCGATCTCGTTTTTGAATCTTAGTGATACTTGCAGAGGATTCTTTGAACTTCCCTACATGTTGTTCTATAATTTCATATGCGTTTATAATTTTATCAATTTTATGTGTAATGAGCGTATACTTTTTCTTCGAATATTTTCGCGTCTTTTAGTTCTATTATGCTTATTCCATTGTTGTCGGTCTCCAGTGCTTCCAAGATCGCCAGGGTCGTTGCAAGTCTGTAATAATTTTACTATTTAGTTTGTCAATTTTTACTTTCCTGATTCTTTGCTGTCCTATTACTTCCGCTGTTTGGTGTTCGTCATCTAAATTTTGTATACGGACTTTTTCGTAAATGGGATTTTTTTTTGTATTTCGTTATTAATCTACGGTTCTGTTTCAAATATGCTATATTTGTTTTAAATTTGGGTTTTGTATTTGGTTTATGTCTCCGTTCTTTGTCGACATGGATGTTTTGTTTTATTTTTTCTTTTGATTTTTGGCTTTGATAATTCTCTAATTTTTCTTGATTTGTTCTTAGTTTCTTGGGATATTTGTTTGGATAGTCTTTTCCAAAGAGAATGTCGTTAGGGTACATTTGTGTGGTGGTGTTTATGCTATTATTATAAGCGTAAATTGCTTCATGCAGTATCTCCTTTAATTTTTTATGGGCATTTATCTTAAAAAGGATTCTTAAATGTTCTATTAGGGTGGAGTGGAATCTCTCAATTTGATTTGATTTTGGATTATTGATACTTGTAATATGTAGTTTTTTTTTCGTTATTATGGCAGAATGTTTTCATTTTAGTATTTGAAATTCTTTGCCGGGGTCACATATTATTTTTCTGGGATATTGATAATTTTGGAAATGTAATATTAGAGTTTGCGGTCATATTTACAAGTCTTGCAAATTTCACAGTTGTTAATGAAATCTGAAATAGTTCTTATCATGTTAGGCCAATAGTATTTTGTTTCAATTAAGTTTCTTTATATCTCTATGGTTTGTTTTTCCGAAGTGATATAGGTATACTATTTCATCTTGTCCTTTTGGGTTTTCTATGTCATTTACAAATTTATCTACTTAATCAGGTTTATGGAGAACTGTTGGAAATTTTCTTTTATTACTTGATTTATTTCGTTCTGCAATATTTTATTTTTAAAGATGCAAAAGTATCTTTGAGACAGTGTATGCTTTTAAAAATTAAATTATTTCTTCGTTCAAATTATTTCTATTAAAGATTATTTCTATCCTTTGTGTATTATCGAATAACTAGCATACTTGTATTCTTTTTTCGTTGTGTACGTCAAAAATAATTTGACTATTTGCAATATTTAATCTATTTTCTAGTATTTGTATTCCGTTAATAGGGTTTTCGTTGTCTGAATGTTTCGTTCCACTGCTGTTGCTATTTAATACAGATTCTAGGTCTTGGTATGAGTTCATAAGATTTGAATTGAGTTCGTATAACTTTATTTGAATATTTGTTTCAGAAAAACTGTGGTTTAGGATTTTTATTAATTCTGGTTTTTCTAATTTATCTAGGCCGCGTGAAAAGTAAGGAATATTAATTTACTAAATAGTCTCTTAAGTCAATGTTTGTTTGAATAGTTTGATATTACAGTTTTCGTAGTAGCTTTCTTTTGAACATAGGTTTTCCCAGTACTGCGTTTATCATTCTTTGGAATGTTGCGGGGGCATTTACTAATCCAAAAGGCATTCTTACGTATTCGTAATATCCGAAAGATTTTAAAAAGGCGGTTTTTTCAATGTCTTTTTCTTCCATCTCGATCTGATGAAAGCCACTGTGTAATTCTGGAGTTGTGAAAAATTTGGGTTTTCCGATTTTGTCTAAGAGGGTGTCGATGTTCGGTACTGGGAATTTGTCTTCTTTGGTTTTTGCGTTTAGTTTTCGAAAGTCAATTACTAATCTTGTTTTTCGTTTGCCGTAGGCGTCTGTCTTTCTAGGTACGATCCAAATAAGTGAATTATAAGCGGAGTAATGTTTTCTAATGACTTTTTCTGTAAGCATTTTAACTATATGCTCTTCTATATCTTGTTCATAAATTTGTGGTAATTTTTAATTTTTCGTATGTATGGGAGTTTCATCGGTAAAGATAATTTTGTGTTTTATTACCTTCGTGCATGATACTTGTTCTCCTTCTTTTGGAAACAAATCTAAATTATTCTGTATAACTGTTCAATTTTTGTTTGGTGTTGTAGTCTAAGTGGTCGTCTCGTATTTGTAAAAAGTTTTGTGTTGATCTATTATTATTCTTAAAATTGTATTGTTTGCCTAGCATTATTAATTTGTCGTTTTTAAAATCTAGTTTCACATCTAATTCTTTTAGTATGTTGATACCAAAGAGTATGTTACATTATTTGTGAAAATCATGAATATAGAAATCAAATAAGCAATTGCCAATTTTTTATTTTGTCTTTTCCTTAATTGTAATTTTTCCATTTGCGGTTCTATTTGTAATGGGTTTCTGAATTCTTTTTGATTTTAATTCGTTAATTAGCTTATTATTAATAAAGTTTATGTCTGAACCTATGTCAATAAGGATTTCGAAGGGTCCGTGAGTAATGGTAAATATCTGTCCAGAGTCATTACGTATATTCGTTTGTTTCGTAGGGTTCTATAAAATTTCCAACTTCAGTGGTATCATCATTTGATTCTAAAGTTTCTGTTTCTAAATCAAATTCTTTTTCGGGATTATTGTCTTCGTTATTTTCTTCTATCTCATTATTGTAATTCTGCTTAATTTGAATGAACATAGGTTGTGTTGTGGTTTGTCTGGTTTGAGTTGCCATTGGGGTTGGTTTGAATGTACGATTTGTGTTTTGAAAATTCTGTATATTTTGTCTGGCAATTAGATTTCGCCCTGTGTTCATGGCTTGAGGTTGTGTTGGGTTTTTGGAATCTTATTGGTTGACTATGGAATTGTGGTATGGGGAATTTCCTTGGTGGTGGTATAAATTGGAAATTCTTTATATTTGAGTTTTTATTTTGTGTTATGCGTTGTCTCATTGGAGTTTGGTATAATAAATAATTAAATTCGTTGTTTAATAAAGATTCGTATTCTTCTATCGTTTTAGGATCGGAGTTTATAAATGATCCTTTATTATTTATGGGTAATAATTCAATGAAATGGTGAATAACTAATTTTTCAACGTGGTCCAAAAGGAATTTAGTTTTCGTTTTATTGGTGTTTTGTGTCTCTATTTGTCCTTTGTATTTGCCAAAGTTTGATATCATTTCTATCAGGATTTTGTATATGCCATATGTAATTTCATATGTAACGTACTATATAATAAAGTTTCAGGTTTTATTCTGTCTTCAAAATTGCTTGTCAAGTACGATGTTAGTTCGTCTTAATTTTCAAAATTGGGTTCAGATATAATTGACTGGGCGTTTCCTTGAATTTGGGATTTGAAAATTATGAATATTTTTTTTTTTTTTTGATAGTTAATGTATAATTTGTTTCTAGAATGGTTTTTACATCCTCACATTCTTTGACGTATGCATGTAAGGTTTTTACGTCTCCCGCATATGTGGGAATTGGATTACATAATGTTTAGATATCGTTTAAACTGATAGTGGTCATTGTTGTGTTTATTTTTAAATAGTTTAATGTGATACTCAGTAATTCTATTGATATGTTATTGTTATTGTCTTTACGGCTAGTGGTACAATATATGTGTACTTACAATATTAAGATTTACATAAATTCGCTTATCTTAGCGGATGTCTTGACAAATTTCCTGTAGTCTTCAGTCTGCTTGTGGAGATCGTGATCGAGGTAAACAGCAAGATTCTCTTGGACTGGATTTGGACGAAAAGACCGTGATCGTGGTGTTCGAACAGCCAGGCACTTCTTTGTAGTTGTCCGTTATAGATGGGTCGTGATAGACCTCTGATGTGCTTTAGTGTAGAAGCCGTTAAGTTTCTGGATGCCGTTTTTTGAGAATAAAAATTCCCTTGGCTAGAACGTATGAAAATTTCTGATTTTCACGTTAAAGCCTTTTTGGCATCTTACCTACTGCGCCAATTATGTTTTATTCAACGAAGAATAACTTTTAAAAAACTTTATTTGTTACTACAGAAATTGATACAACTGTCGTTGAGTATCGAACAAGAATCACACCGAGTTATTCTAAGTCTAAGCTTATATACTATTTTGTTTTGCTAAACAAGCGATAAGAGTTATAAATAGAATTATGTCGTAATATCATACTTTGATAAGCCATTTTGGGGATGAATTTATATATATATATATATATATATATATATATATATATATATATATATATATATATATATATGTATATATATATATATATATAATTTTGGATCAATGATAATAATAATAATAATAATGAATTTATTGTCCTACAGAACATCCAATTACAGGACAAACATAACTAATGAAAACAATACAAAACGATACATACGAGGGGCAGTAGAAAAGCAATCTACCTAACTATGAAAAAAAAAAAACAATTGAAACGCACAAGCTTATTTGTCAAATAGTGGCATGTATTCTAACCTCATCTGCAAAATTTGTGTTTATTGTGGTAATTAGTTTCCAATTTATAAAGTGAACTGTAAGGATAAATGAGAAACTTAAAATTAGAGTATCGCAGTGTTATAAAATTTTTGACAAAAGAGGGCAATTTTGGACTAAATAGTTTCGATGAGGACGTGAATCCGTCAAAGATGATCCCCGAAATGGAAGACCCAAACCGGCAACAAATGACGAAATAACTCAAAAAGTTGAAGCCATGGTCCTCGAAGATCTTCGTGTGAAGGTCTCTACCATTAGTCTGGCATTGGATATATCTGAACCCAGTAAGTTGTCAGCCAGGTGGGTTGCACCACTGTTGACACCTGAACAAAAATTGCGCAGGTTAGAAATTTCGGAGAGTCATTTGAAAATTTTGACCAACGATTCTGACTTTTTGGCACAAATTGTGACGCGCGACGGGAGTTGGGTGCACTATTGGGATCCTGAGACAAAAATAGAAAAGCAGTATATTCATAAAAAAATGCACGGACACAATCCTCCGCTGGGAAATTGATGGCAACAGTTTTTTGGGACATCAGGGGTATCCTTCTCATTGAATATATGGCAAAACGGACAACATTAAATGCGAACGTATATGCGAACACGTTGAAAAATTTACGGAAAGCAATTAACCAGAAATCGGGAAGTGTTTCTGCTGCATGACAATGCGACCCTGTATAAGGCTGCTAAAATTAGGCCAATTGTGCAAGAGTGCAGCTTCGTTGAGATAGACCATCCTCCCTATAGTCCGGACTTGGCTCCGTCTGACTTTTATCTCTTTCGACTATTAAAGAAAAATCTTAGAGGACGCCGCTTTGACTCTGATGATGGCCTAAAAGCAGCCATCGACAATTTTTTTGGGAGTCAAGAAGAAACATTTTTTTTTCTATAAAGGTATAAGTTCACTGGAGGAGAAATGGCGCAAGTGTATTGATGTAGGGAGAGATTATATTGAAAAATAAAATTATCAAATAATTGAACGTCCTTTGTTTCATAGCTAGGTAGATTACTTTTCTAGTGCCCCTCGTAACATAGACAAACAAGAAACATAATGAAACATTTACATAAAAATTTACATAAATATGTCTGGATACAAAAAAAAGCAAACAGCAAAATCAAGAGCCCCATTCTAAGCCCCCATATAGGTCTTTGAATTATTAAAAAATCTTACGCCAAAGCGACGATATTTAACTTTAAATTTCAAAATCGATCAATGTTACGTAACCTTACGGTACTTTTTTTAATAACGACGATAGAACCTCTCTAGGCCTGAGCTGGTCCAGCTGGAGATGATCCAACCAGTGCTGATGCAACTGCAGCTTCGAATGTTTCACAAGTCCAGTTAGTGGTACATTGTTTAATAAGAGTAGAAGCTGCAATGAATAGAAGTATTGTAATACTTGTAAAACATTTATAAGAGATACGTACCAGTATTCTGATGTAGCTTCACTTTGTCACCGGTGGAATTTATACACAAACTGTATGAACTGTAAATAGAATAACTTGTATACATTTATGTTAAGAATAATTATAAATAAACCTACAATCTATACAGAGATATCAGCACACTGTATAATGTATTTCTCTGTTTATACAAATATTTGTAAACTTTTGTGACTTGTGCAGATGAAACGGCATGTGCTATAGGTGCGTATTCTTGACAGGAGCGCTGTAGTGCGAGTCAAGGCCGATAGCAGTGCTTCACGTTCGTGATATAATTATATTTATTTGTAAAACGATTTATTAAATGTCACATGATGTAAAATAAGTTTAGAACACAAAACTGTGATCGTGGGAAATTAACAGAATTTTCGGGGAAATAATTTTTATTGTAAACTACAACAGCGACGTCTTTTTCTCCCACTTTTGGTGTCCGGATTCACACATTCCCTCAGTATAGAAGCCCGGTTTCACAGCTATTCAAACAGTTCGAGTTCGACTCGGTTAAGAGTACAACTATTGGCTATCTTGAACGGAGAACGAGGAACCCAGTGAGAGTTCAGTTCACCTCGTAGCATTCCCGGAGTTACCGCCGCCGATGAATTTAGTTTTGGTGAGTTGTCGCATGGACGAAGCTTCACTCCGCCGCTCTCGTGAGTCAGTGTAGAGTTTTTGCTAGAGATTTATAGAGTTTGTCAAAGTTATTTTCACAGTAGTCATAGAATTTACTACCTACGTGTTCACTGCCGTGTCAAGGACACGGAGACCCCACCGCCTGTCACAGTAACATAGGGAGGGTTTTATTTATTAATTGTATTTGTGTACATGTCATTAAAATCTGTGTTACGTGTAACAGTGTTTTCTGTACAAATAGCCTGGCCCGCACCTCTGCACAGCTACCTGCAGCCTGCTCTTTTTCCCACAGATTCCGTTGGCGCCCGAGATCTACATACCGCTGAGGGAAAAATACCATTGTCATACCGACCCCAGATACACCACTGCAGGATCGGCGGCGCAGTAATATCTGTCAAATTGCATTATACTTTTGCAGATATTTCAATAAAAAGCCATTCAATAAGGAGTATTCAGATACTTTTTGATCCCAAATTAAATAATCATTCTAACCATATCAAAAACTCGTACTATACTCTTGCGGGACAGATGATTTTATTTTATTTGTAAGTACAGGCCAATTCAACAGGACGATAGTCCCAATAACTGAATAGCACTAATATTATTTACAGTATGATATGTGACAGCAATTTTGAAGCATGTGTAATGAAGATATTTACAATAATGAATAATGTATAGTACATCAAAAAGTAGATATACCTTAGCTTAAAAACGATTTATCATCATTGAAGGCATAATTTTAATAGCCGTTTAAATCTTATCATATTATGATGAAAAATGTCAGGAAATAAACATTGTTCAGAATATGTTGTAAAGAACGGGTAATCGACTTAATGGATCAATGATGGCGAATTTGTTTTTCCGGATGATGAAAATAAATTTGAACATCTTATACTATAATTTGGTATTCTAATAGAAAATTGACGTAAGATGTAAGAGCAATCAATCTGACCATTTAAGATTTTAAACAAAAAATAAATCAAAATAAATTCGCCTTTTTTCTAATGACATATTACTACTTGTATTATAGTGAGGAAATCTGTAGGTAAGATAGTTACAGAATTTTGTTTGAATTTTTTAAATTCTATTAATATATATATATATATATATATATATATATATATATATATATATATATATATATATATATATATATATAGGGTGTTATATTTTAATGGACCCAGCAAAAATCTCGCTTATTTATTAAGTAGGTAATTTTTTCATATAACATGATTTATACAGGAACATGTAAGCTACTTGATGACGGATGTACATTCCTGATACCACTTCCGGTTTATGAGTAATTAATATCTAATTTGAAATTTCAAATGGAACATACTATATTTTTTACAAATTTGAAATGTACATCAAATTTGCTTTACAATCATCTAAAATAATCCATATGTTACATTATTAAAAATTAAAATGGCGGGCACTTTTTTATACACCTAATTGGAAAGAGAATAGTGAGCCATAACTGTGGCTTGTGTTCCTTATTCTTATTTTCTGTATTATTATGACAAAGAAATATTATTTCGTTTAATAATAATAGTTACAATTGTTTTAGGTTATTGTTCTATTTCATGCCACAGTCATGGCTCACTATTCTCTTTCCAATTAGGTGTATAAAAAAGTGCCCGCCATTTTACTTTTTAATGATGTAACATATGGATTATTTTACATGATTGTAAAGCAAATTTGATGTACTTTTCAAATTTGTAAAAAAATATAGTATGTTCCATTTGAAATTTCAAAGTACATATTAATTACTCATAAACCGGAAGTGGTATTATCAGGAATATACATCCGTCATCAAGTAGCTTACATGTTGCTGTATAAATCATGTTATATGAAAGAAATTACCAATTAAATAAGCGAGATATTTGCTGGGTCCATTAAAATATAACAGCCTGTATATATATATATATATATATATATATATATATATATATATATATATATATATATATATATATATATATATATATATATATATATATATTGAGTAAAATGGTGACCAACATACTGATGCAAAAAAACCTAAAATTCTGTATGATTTTTTGATAATAATGTTTATATATTTGTCAAATAAGAGTTTCGGGTCCAGAGTTACTCCCAGATCCTTTACTTCGTGTACTTCTTTTATAGGTAACCCTACATAATTATAACTGTTATCAGTTATATTTCTATTTCTAGTAAATGTAATTTTTGAGCATTTTCAGGAATAAATTATTTTCTAAACTGTAATTCCAGAAGCGGTTAAGGTCTGATTGTATTTTTTGACAATCATTTCGTGATCCAACTTCTAGATAAATTATCATATCAGCAGTGTATAATATAAAATTACAATATTTAAAACATTTTGATACGTCGTTTATAAATAGTTTAAAGAGAAGAGGAGCTAAGTGAGAACCTTGTGGCACTCCTGATGAAATTTTTTCCAATCTTGATTGATAACCTGTTAATATTACACACTGACTTCTATTTAATAAGTAGAATTCAAACCATTTTAGTAGGTTACCATAGACACCGACCTCAGCAAGTTTGGAGAGTAAAATTTGATGGTCAATTTTATCGAATGCTTTACTGAAGTCGGTATATATCGCACAAGAATCAAAACATTGATATAATAAAAATGCATTATATTTCATTTTAATCTTAATAAAACATGATTGAGATAAAATGAATATCTGTATGTGTATGTATTGTGTTTTTCTGTAAAAGTACTTCCATTGAAATTAGTATTATATCATAATAGAAATTTATTTAACTAATTCATCCATATTAATATAATACATAATATCTTTAATATAAGTCGTAATTAATTCATAAATAAAAAAAAATATTAAAAAAACTGTCTTGACGGAAATTCGAACCCAACTTCTAAACGTCCTCTCATTCCACAGTCAGCTACGTTAACCATTCACCTACAATGACAATTGCAAATATTTTGATATTACGTAATAAAATATTGAAAGAAATATTTATTGACAGATATTTATAATTTGCTCTGATTTACGCAATGATAATAATGTAATTAATATTAAATAAGGTACACGAGGTAATGTACAGTGTGTCCACTGTAAGTGGGCCACCATTGCTAACTTTCTTATTTGAAGAGATAGAAAGACGATTAAATGGACAAAGTTGGGCGATATTATACGACAAATTTAACGGTGGAAAATACAAAACAATTGAACATCAAATTCACGACTTATTCAACAAAATGACATTTTTTAAATGGAATGCCATATTGAAAATGGTACCATTTAAAAGATTTTTATTATCTGAATATAAAAGTTCATTGTCACAATGCCTCTAAAATGAAAAACAGAAGAGTTATTTCAAATAGAAATTTAAATATTTTATTTCATATTTTAATACACATATATCATTGTTGCTATGGAAAGAACAAAAAAAAAATAACGAAATTAATTATTAACCAGTGTTGCCAGGTGTAGGGACATGTCCCTAAACATAGGGACATTTAATATAAATATAACCGTGTAGGGATGTAAGGACGGATATGTAGAAAATTTCCATTTTGTAGGGATATTTACTAATATGTGTATGACATGTCCATTTTTGTTGTTTGTTGCATTTATCATTTGATACCTACATTTGACTAAAACGTAATATGATTAAATGATTTTATTTAATTTAGTTTCTCGGTTCCCGCTTAGAATTTAGAATTTTTGCCAAAGTGCTGCCATCTATACATAAAGTACCGCTGACTACAATGCAAGATTGTCGGTAATATTTATTTGAAGTTTGGTTATGGTGTAACAGTGTAATAACTGTAACTATAACCTTGTCAAAGTCAAAACGGAACGGAGGGACGACATTTGAGAATTATTGAGAGTGACATTGCTTCAATTTATGGTCTGAGGTCTGTATTTATACATTATACAACATATCTGTGAAAATATGACATTCGTTTTGCTCATTTTCAGATATTGCGTTTCAAATATAAAAATGTCATCAGAATCATGACCTTCGACACCCAAAAGAAAAAGAAAAATTCGTGGCGAATTGTCGAAAGAGGAAAAGGAACGTTCCCGCAAACAAAAAATTAGACATGCTTGGCTAGAAGAAGATAATTTTAAGGCTTGGCTTTTGCCACATCCAAGCGATCCATTCAAAGCAAAATGCAAAGTTTGTAATACGCCATTAATCGCAGGAAAATCTGAATTAAAAAAAACATTCTACAATATCAAGTCACATGGAGAGAATGAAATCTTTACAAAATAATAATATATCTAATTATTTCACTTTCAAATCTCAGTCGCATGTCAGTTGTAGTCTAGATAATAAGGTAAAATGTGCTGAAATTCGTTTAGCAGCAGTATTTGCAGAGCACAATATTTCCATGAATTCAGCAGATCATATTTGTGATGTAATTAAAGATATATTTCAAAAAGAAAGTGAAATAGCACAAAATTTGTCTCTTTATAGAACAAAATGTACCAGCATAATAAAAAATGTGCTTGGTAAAGTAGAACAAGATAGTTTATACAAAGAACTAAAAACTGTACATTTTTCGATTTTAGTAGATGAAGGAACAGACATTTCAACGGAAAAGTTATTGGCTTGTATTTTCAAATATTTTTCCGTTAGTGCAAATAAAATTGTAACTAGACTTTATGAAGTTTTCACTTTAGATGCTAGGAACTGTACTGCAACTGCATTGGCAGATGTTATTATGAAATCATTTTCAGCAAATGAAATACCTTTTAAAAATCTTATAGGAATGGGTTGTGATAATGCCAGTGTTATGATCGGTGAAAAAAATTCTCTAGGAAGTAAGCTGAAGGAGATAGCTGATGAATCATTTATAATTATAAAATGCATATGCCAGTCAATGCATATTGTTGCAAGTAAAGCTGCTTTAAAACTACCATGCGAATTAGAAGATCTCATAAAAAATATTGCTGGTTATTTTAGCCACAGCAGTAAACGCCAGGCACAACTAGTGGAATTACAAGATTTCATGAAAGTAGAAAAACATAAAATATTACGATTAGCAGACACACGTTGGTTGGTTATGTACCAATGCGTTGATCGCATCTTAGAACAATGGGTTGTATTAAAATTATTATTCTTACAAGCTCATGCTGAGGACAGAATTATAGCTGCGGAATTGATTTATAATTCATTAAACAACGATATTATCAAATCATATTTTTATTTTATGAAGTATGTTTTAAATTATTTCAATAAAATCAATGGCTTATTTCAAAGTGAAAAGAGCTTAATAAGTCATATACAGGAAGAAGCCCTAAGACTTGTTAAAATTTTATGCCAAAATTTTATGAAAACGGCACATACGACAACGTTGCAGACTTAAATCCTCTGTATCCACGAAATTTATTACATCTGGATGATGTATATCTTGGCATTAAATGCCATGATTTATGGAAAACCATTGAAAATAAAAATAAGGTAAATAATATGAAATTAAGATGTGTTGAATTCTACCAGACATGTATAATAGAAATTAAAAAAAGACTACCTTTAGCCGACGCCTTTTTTAAGGAAACTAAATTTATTTTGCCTGAAGTTGCTCTTTGTATTGAAGCAAGACGCAATCTCAAATTTCCGCAAGAATCGACAAATAAATATAATGCCACTGCCCTCCTTCTTTATATCAGAATTGATAAATAGAATAAAACTATAATGCGTTGCTCTGAAAACAAAGTTTTTATTTTAATTTACAATACCTTATACTATACAATACTATTTACAATATTTACAAATAAACCTTTACCTGAAAACAAAGAAACGACGTTTAAAGTTTATTCTTCAGTTTTCCAATAATTATTTACAAAATTTATTATTTAACCTTTATTCAGTCTTTAGCCTCAATCTTAACCTTTTTATTCCACGCCTGCTTTCTTGACCTCTTCTTCTTCTCTGCTCTGTCAGACGGTGAATATTTTTCCTAGGCGGAGCGCGGCAAAATTCAAATTAAAGAAATACATTTTCTTTACATCTCCCCTCCCGGGGTGTTTACAAGATTTTCGCTAGAGGTATTTCATTTTTCTCTCTCCTTCTTCTTCTGTATTCTCTTCTTCTCCATTTTTTTCTTCTAATTTAAGAACTGGAATAAGTTTTGTGATATGGAAAAGGTTTGATTCTGCTTTTTGTGACCTGTATTTATTTTGTATATTGAGTCTGAAATTTGTTTTTCGATCTCATAAGGTCCAATATTTAGTTCATCTAATTTCTTTCTGTTTAGTCTATTTCCATTTTCCACGTACACCATGTCTCCTGTATTAAATTTATAGTATGTACGATGTTTTTCAAATAATGTTTTGTTGTAATTATGCGATTTTATAGTGTTTTCGAATGCTATTTTTCTGTCTCTGATCCAATCACTATTTGTTTTTTTTTCCTTCAGTTCATTCGGTAAAATTGAAACATCTGTACCATAAAGAAGATACCGTGGTGCAAAGCCCGTGACTGAATGATCAGTATCATTAAATTTATTTATGCATTCCTGAGCTATTGTTGTCCAGGCTTTCTTTTTTCACTTTTCATTTATCTTGCATCTGATTTTGTTTACCAATGTTTGGTTCAGCCTTTCATTTAGGCCATTTTAAAATGGTGCATTTACGGCAGTGAAAACAATGGGTATCGACTTGTCATTCAAAAATTTCTTGAATTCTTTCGAATTTATTCCTGGGTATTGATCTGTGAGGAGCATACCAATGTCCTCCGTTTCCGTTGTGTTAGTGACTAGTTTAACAAAATCATTTGCACTCTGAGTTTTTGAAGTTATATGGAATGCATACCTTGTAAAGTGGTCTACTAGTAGATGTAGGTATTTTTTTGTAGATCTTGAGCCTCCAAAACCTCCAATTGTGTCTATCGAGATTATCTCGAATGGTTTTGTGGCAGGACCTAATTGAGACATCAAGCAAAATTTTTCATTTCCTCTTGATTTATTTATTATGCAGATTACACAACTTTTACAATGTTTCTTAATGTTTTTTGTCAAAATCGCTGTATATAATGGGCTAATCTTTTTTTGCATTTGTTTAATGCCAATATGGCACAGATTCTCATGTATGCTTTTTATAAGTCTCACACTGAGCTCTTCTGACAGTACAATCTTTTCTTTCTTCCTAACTTTTTTGTAATAGACGTTATGCCTTGATATTAGTCTGTGTTTATTATTTTGTACATCTTCATTTTTTTTTCTGATCTGTCAGAATTTCATTCAGGTTTATTAGATTTACAACTTTCAATTGTTCTTCTTTATTTTCATTTGATTCCAATACTGGGTTTCTGCTGAGACAATCCGCTTCTATGTTATTTTTTCCTGGAGAATATATAATCTTAAAATTATATTGCGATAAGTAATATGTTAGATCCCCTAATTCTTCGTCGGTCCTAGATTTGATGTTCATGTTTTCTAGTGGTTTGTGGTCTGAGTATACAGTAAATGATTTACCGATGAGCCAGTATTGCCAGTATCTCACTGCTTCCTTGATAGCTAAATATTCCAAATATATTGCTTTTTTCATCTTCTGGACTTCATTGAGTTTCTTCGAGAAGTATGCCACCGGTTTTTCTCTTCCATCTGGTTGTGTCTGCTTCAAAATGGCGCCAACCCCTTCCAAAGATGCGTCTGTATAAATATTGATTGGTAAGTTTGGGTCAAAAATATCTAGAATCGGTTGTGAGCACAGCAATTCTTTAATTTTCTCAAATGCTTTTTGACAATCTTCAGACCAAATAAATTTCTGGTTTTTCCTCAGTAAATTATGCAGTGGATCTAGGATTATTGCAGTTTTTGGTATATATTGGTGATAAAAATTGATCTTTCCTAGGAATTGCCTGATATTCTTCTGAGTTTTTGGTACCGGAAATTTTTTTATTGAGATTAAATTATCTTTTATTGGTCTGATTCAATTGTTCTGTATTATATGACCAAGAAATTTTATTAGGTCTGCTGCAAAAGTGCATTTTGTAAATTTTAATCTGAAACCTTTTTTTATTGCTTCCAACAACTTTGTCAAATGATTAATGTGTTCAGAAAAAGAATTACAGAAGATGAGAATGTCATCTATGTAGTTAACCGCAAAGTCAGTAAGATTATACTTCCTTAATATGTTGCTTAATATTCTCTGAAAGATTGCTGGTGCAGTTTTTAGACCAAAAGGTAGGCAGGTCCACTGGAAATGCCCTTGTGTTATGAATACCGTGTTTTTCCTATCTTCGACTCGTAGAGGTATTGACCAAAATGCTGAGTTTATATCTAAGGTTGTGAAAAATTTGCAATTCCTCGTCTTTATCATTAAGTCTTCAATTAGTGGGAATGGTTGAGCTTCCGGTACTATTACTTTATTCAAGTCTCGAAAGTCTATACATAGTCTAGATTTTTTATTGTCTTCTTTCTTAAATGCTAAAGTGACCGGTGCAGCAAATGGACTGTAGGATTCTTCTATCAGGTTTTTCTTTAGTAATTTTGATATTTGTTCTTCTATTTCTTTTTTGTCTTCTACGGTGCATCTGTAAGGTCTTTTAGTACAATATTTGTCTACTAATAAGTCTATCCTGGCTTCATATTCTTTTACGGTTCCAATATCGTATTTGTCTTTTGCAAAAATTGATTTATATTTGTAAATCAGTTTTTCTATTTCAGATTTTTGGTGATAATCTAAATGATCTATTTTCATTTCAAAATCTTCTGTTTTTACATGTTCATTAAAATTTATTTTGTATCTTTTTGTAGTATTATCGTTACATTTTATATCTATCCTTTCCGGATTTGTTTCTTCTTTTGTAGAAATTTCTTCTACTTTACATTTATTATTATTTAAATTCTCTATTTGAGTTATTTCTAAATTTTCATTTTGGATTAGTTTGAAACTCTTTATTATATCTAATCCAATCAAAAAATCATATTTGAAATTTTCTTGATCCAAAATGTATACATCAGAATTTTTTTCTAATTCAAAAATTTTTATTCTTAAAGTTGTCAAACCACTTGTTTTTTGAACACCATTAATTGTTTCTACATTTGCTTTATTCAAACTGTTTCCTTTTCCTTTTAGTTTCAATAATTTAGAATTAATTAAAGAAACATTCGAGCCTGAATCATAAATTCCATATATTTCCAATTTTTAATCCAGTAGTAGTTTGACTTTTATTAATGGTGTTATTGCTCGTTTTTTTGATCAGTCTCATTTAATTCAGCTTCTATGACTGAATTATTTACATGTTTTATGAAAATTTTCTTTATCTTGTCATCCTCCTTTGTTTTAAACCAGCATGTAGTTTCAGGGTGATAACGAGTACCTTTGTTCAATTTTTCACAAATTTTGCATGGATTTTTATCTTCATTTCTGCTATCAGTGTTCGGATTAACATTCTTTTTCTTTACCCAAAAATTCTTTTTATTTACCATGTGTTCGTACCTGCTAATTTAATTGAATAAATCTACTGTATCCCTTGTTGTTTCTCTGTCAATTTTATTAAGTATGAACTCTGGTAAGCCAGCTGCAACAATATCTACCAAGGTATATGTGTCAATTGACCTTCTCATATCCAATAAGAGTTTTTCTTTTCGCATTGCATAATCTATCAGTGAACCATCCTTGTATTTGTATAATAGTGCATAGGTGACTGGGTTCCATCCCTTGTTTGCAAATGATTCACAAAATTTGCTTTTCCATAATTCCCATTCTGAATTTATTGTTAGTTTTATAACCATTGAGCTGTACCAATCTACACAGGACTTATCCATAAACAATCTGAGTATTTCTATTTTTTTTTCATCTGCTGTCACATTAAAGCGTATGCATTCTTTTTCAAAAATATCAATCCATTGTTTTGCATTAGAATTTTTGCTTGTAAATTTTTCAATTACAAATTTTTCTGCTATGCTTTTCAAACTTTGTTGTCCGTTAGCCTGTGTATTTTCCACTAGTTTTTCTAAGAATTTTTCCCAAGTGGTTGTTTCTTTTGGATGAGCAGCAGCAAGTTGTTGATCTTTATCTATTTCTTCCAAAAATTGATCTCCAAGTTGTAAATTACCATCCTCATCTATGTAAATCTTCCCAAGTTCGTCGGTCATTGTTATCCAAATTCTTCTAATCTGGTAACGTTTTTTTATGCTATTTTTTATTTTATTATAAGCAGCTGTTTTTATTATTTCTTTGTGATAACTAGCTGGTTGAAGATCATCTGGTATTGCATATATTTTATTATCACATGTGGCAATTGAGGTTATGGAGTACACATTTGATTTACCATCATTTGCTGGCAATAAAGTAAATTCAAAACGAAGTTTCTCCATTTTTTTCTCAAATTCTGTGACTAAAAATGTCGTTTTATAATGCCACTGCCCTCCTTCTTTATATCAGAATTGATAAATAGAATAAAACTATAATGCGTTGCTCTGAAAACAAAGTTTTTATTTTAATTTACAATCCCTTATACTATACAATACTATTTACAATATTTACAAATAAACCTTTACCTGAAAACAAAGAAACGACATTTAAAGTTTATCCTTCAGTTTTCCAATAATTATTTACAAAATTTATTATTTAACCTTTATTCAGTCTTTAGCCTCAATCTTAACCTTTTTATTCCACGCCTGCTTTCTTCACCTCTTCTTCTTCTCTGCTCTGTCAGACGGTGAATATTTTTCCTAGGCGGAGCGCGACAAAATTCAAATTAAAGACATACATTTTCTTTACATAAATATAAGCATCTTCTTCCTGATTTTTCGTGTACCGAAAATGAATGGCGAAGCTTACCTGCATACTTTTCAGAAGAAGAAAGTGAGATATTAACAAAGAAAAGTCCGGATGACTTTTGGAGCTATCTAATAAAATTAAAAGATTTCCAGGATAAGTGTCCATTTGAAAATATTGCAACACTTGCTCTGTTAATCTTAAGTTTGCCCCATTCGAATGCAGACACAGAACGAGTGTTTTCGATGGTCGTTGACACCAAAACAAAAAAGCGCAACAAAATGGGGCCCGATACATTAAATTCCATACTAACTTTTAAAAGTAGTTTAAATAGTCGCAAAGAAGAGTGCACTAAATTTCAAGTTTTAAAAGAACATTTGGATAATCATAGTAAAAATATGTATAAATAAGTACCTTGTAATGTTCCTCTGAATACAAATTTATGTTTTTATATTATATGAAGAAATTTAATCTTCATTTAAAATTTAGTTCCATAGTTAATTAAATTAAAAAGATAAATTTTTGGCAGCAATGATTTAAATGTAATAAGAACAAAAAAAAATCGAATTTGTTCATTTAATTAAAATTACTGGACAACTAAATTTTAAGTGAAGATTAAATTTCTTTGTAAAACTAGTCCTTAGTGTTTTTTGCAATAGTAAAGCGATATTTAGTTAGTATTAAGTTTTGTTTGTACAAATGGACAATATAATTATTTTATGTTAATTTTGGAGATGACATGTATAATCATTATCTGCCAAATAAATATAGATATATACAATCAATTTGCATGAAATATTTTTTATATATGATATGTATAACTATAACAACTAACTGTGCTGAATGTGGGCTAATAACATATTTGCCAACCATAGAAAATAATGAACTAATTTTATGATTTTGAAGTAGGGTCACATAGCGATTTTTCAACACAAATTATAGGGACAAGTAGGGATTTTTCAATTGAAATTGTAGGGACAGTTATAAAAACTAGTTGGCAACACTGTTATTAACTAGTAAACTTAAAAAAAATTGTTCAAAATGTTAACCATTTCTTTCACGACAAATGTGTGCTCTTTTTATCACAGACTTCATTGTTTTAGTCAACATCCTTTTTGATATTAGAGCACAGGCAGCAGTAATTCTGTTTTTTAATTCATCAACCGTATTCACTGGTGTTTGATATACTTTATCTTTAATAAAACCCCAGACAAAAAACCCTAGGGGCGTAAAGTCAGGTGACCGTGCCGGCCACGGAACAGGGCCATATGTGTCAATCCATTTTTGAGGAAATCTATCATTCAAATAGTGCCTCACTGCTAGCGCATTGTGTACTGGAGCACCATCCTGTTGAAAGAACTTCATATTTCGTGCAACGTTTAATGGCATATTATCAAGATAGTTCTCGAAAGTATCTTGAAGAAAATGTAAATATACTTCTTGAGTCAAACTTCTTCAAGAAAATAAGGGCCAATCAAATATGTATCTAATACACCTAACCAAACGTTAACACCGAAATGACCTTGAAAACTTCTGTTGGGTCCAAAAATTATTTTGATCACTCCACCGATAATGAAAATTACTATTAAAGAAGCCATTTTGCGAAAAATAAGATTCATCGGACCATAATATTTGATGGCTAATTCTATAATCCCGTCGATGCTCGTTTAATATCCACTGGCAAAATTCATCTTTCAAAATCACGATCTTGTAAATGATGAATTTTACGATATTTATATGGTTTGAATTTATTTTTCTTCAAAAATTTTCTTACCGATTCTTTATTAACATTAGTAGTAATTTCAATTTCTCGTTATGATACTTCTTCAGTATTTTCCATTTCGTGGTAAGTATACGTCAAAACATTTTCTTCGTTTCCTGTCACTTGATCACGTTTTCTTTTTTCTTCACGTAATTTAGCGGTTTCTCTTAAGCGGATTTCAATTTTCCTAAAATATGTTCTATTGGGTTGAGGTCTATTGGGATATAGTTCTAAATACTTTTGCGCACTGGTTACAGAATTTTTATTGCACTTTGCATAAACAAAAAGCATATCAACTAATTCATCATTAGTATATTTTACCATTTTGTTGACAGCGTCTATCAATAAAATGTCAATTGTTATTTGTTTAATGTTAGTTTCTGTTGTTTCCATAGCAATGATATATGTGTATTAAAATATGTAATAAAATATTTAAATTTCTACTTGAACTAACTCTTTTGTTTTTAATTTTAGAGGCATAGTGATAATGAACTTTTATATTCAGATAAAAAAATCTTTTAAATGGTACCATTTTCAATATGGCAATCCATTTAAAAAAATGTTATTTTGTTGAATAAGTCGCGTATTTGATGTTCAATTGTTTTGTATTTTCCACCGTTAAATTTCTCGTATAATATCGCCCAACTTTGTCCATTTCATCGTCTTTCTATCTCTTCAAATAAGAAAGTTAGCAATGGTGGCCCGCTTACAGTGGACACACTGTACTATTATCATGTTAAATAACATGGCTTAATTTTATGCCGGATACTTTTTATTCACAAAAATCAGTTTTATATATATATATATATATATATATATATATATATATATATATATATATATATATATATATATATATATATATATATAGGGTGATTCATCGGTCTGTCCTCTCTTTATAACTATTTATTTTACGTCAGATAGAAAAACTCTTCAAATATAATTTATGTTATATTATTGTCTATCTACGTACCATATGCATTTCAAGTGAAAATGCGTATCCGAAAAACTTATCAAACAGATTACTGTTTAATAGTCCTAATCAGACCCCTACAAACAATAATGTCGTTCAAGTTAATAGCAACGACCGTATCAAATATTGCTCGTTACCGTACCTTATAGAGCTGACCTTCTAACCTATCAAAAATTCTTAAAGTTGATTAAAATTGCCAATAAAAATTACTCTACTATTAAAACTATTTTCACTAAAGTAAAAACACCAATCCAAACAATAATACTCAAACAAGTTTTTGATCGTGACATCTATTTACTATTTCCACCGCCTAGTTTTTGAATTCAGCGCCATTCTCCTACCACAGAAACATCTATAATCTCCTACCTGTTGAAAGGAGAACGCCGCAGTACGAAATATATGCTCGACAAACAGACTACATATTTACGGCATACTTGTTTTCCAGCACCTCAAAACTGTATTAAACCACCTATATTTTCATGTTTTTCAATGAAGCTATTGTAAAACTCAACTTCATATTATTGTAAGTTTTCATATTAAATGTTAACTACTTTATAACACTGTTACATTTATGTATAATTTTATAGCATTCTGATGAAGGATTAAATAAATCCGAAAGCTTGATGAAATAATCCAGAAAGAGCTCTACTTTTTTTGCCCTTTCACTGAAATCCTACGAAAATTATAATTCAAACAGTGACTAATTCTAAACACGTATATATATATATATATATATATATATATATATATATATATATATATATATATATATATATATATATATATATATATAGTAAATTAGATTCTCTTTAAAAAAAGTATTAAGTAATAAGGGGTCTTAAATTATAAATTAAGAAGTTATTTACGTTCATAAAAAATAGTAGTTCATAGTGGAAAAAACAATTTAATTCAAAATTTTGATACATTTTATTAATACATATTTTAAACATTACACTAATTACAAAGAGGCTATTAAAATTTAGTGACAGACTTAATAATGCAATATTATAATAAATGCTCGAAAACTTGTCCTTCAACTTCAATACATTTTTCTATTCTTCTTGTAAAATTAGTTTGTACAGAACGCACCATATCAGGCGAAATGTTTAAAAATGCTTCGCGGATTCTGTGTTTCATATTTTCACACGTAGTTGGAGTTTCCCTACAAACTATTATTTTGATGTAGCCCCAGAGGAAAAAATCGAGTGGTGTTATATCTGGAGATCTTGCTGGCCGTACTATAGGACCATTTCTGCCGAGCCATTCCTCAAATGTCGAATTTAAATATTCGGTCACAATTCTTGCGTTGTGTCGTGCTGCACCATCATGTTGAAAAATTAGCTCATTTCTTAATCTTAAATTAACATTTTTAACAAAATGGGGAGCTCATTTTGCAAAAAGTTTAAGTAATTGTACTGATTTAAATGTTCCTCAAAACAAAAGGGTCCAATTACGTAATTACCTACTATGCCACCCCAAACATTAATCGACCATATACGCTGATTATCAATACTCCTAAGCAAACGTGGATTTTCCGTATTATCAAGATAGTTCTCGAAAGTATCTTGAAGAAAATGTAAATATACTTCTTGAGTCAAACTTCTTTCAAGAAAATAAGGGCCAATCAAATATGTATCTAATACACCTAACCAAACGTTAACACCGAAATGACCTTGAAAACTTCTGTTGGGTCCAAAAAAAAAGTTTAAGTAATTGTACTGATTTAAATGTTCCTCAAAACAAAAGGGTCCAATTACGTAATTACCTACTATGCCACCCCAAACATTAATCGACCATATACGCTGATTATCAATACTCCTAAGCAAACGTGGATTTTCCGTTTCATAGAAATGTGCATTATGCCTTGTAACTACTCCATTACTTTTAAATGACGCTTCATCAGTGAATAGAATTCTGTTACGAAAATGTTGATCTTAAAGAATTCTATTAAATATGATATTGCAAAAATTTAAGTGATTTTCAAAATCGTTGCCATGTAATTCTTGAGTGGTAATCATGTGATACGGATGCAATTTATGTTTTTTCAAAACTCTCTAAACGGAACTTTGGCTAATATTGAAATTATTGGAAATCTGACGCTGACTTACATGTGGATTTTCATACACACAGGCCAAGACATTGAAAACCATTTCTTCATTAGTAGTAGTTTTTATTTGTGTACTTCTTTTTTGGATATTTTACGCTACCAGTTAAGTAAATCGCTCCAATACTCTCCGCATTGTTTTCCGATGTGGAGTTCTGAAATTAGCATACCACTCTCGGTATAATATTTCTGTGACATTCGCCAAATATAAATATCATATTAACCAATTCATCTTTACAAAAATTTGTATTATTCATTTTCACATCAACATCAACAATGATAAACTAAGAGTATTTTGACAACTTGTTTGTTTAAATAGCTTACTTTGTTAATAATAACATGATACAAGCATATCATTCAACGAAAAAAGGTAAACAACTTCTTAATTTATAATTTTAGACCCTTTATTACTTAATACTTTTTTCAAAGGGAATCTAAATTAATATCAAAATCAATAAATATATATATATATATATATATATATATATATATATATATATATATATATATATATATAACTGGCTACAACGCCTACTTTATTATGCAAAGTCCACTGCAGATATGGGTTAAAATATCCGCATATAACAATTTTCCCATTTTTAGCTAAACCTAAAATAAAACATAATTTTTCAAAATATTTATTTAAAGCTACAGTGCCTCTGTGGGAAGGGGGGGGGACAGGGTTGATATAAACCCAACATTTGTAAAGATGTTCATTTTTATGGGATGACAGTAATATCCAAATATCTTCTGCGCCACTGGACCAAGCTGGTTTTTCAGTAAGATGTATCTTTTCGAACTCCATGGACACCGCCACCATCGGATTTATTGGAGGTTGATGATATGTCTCTTCTGACTATAGTAAAATTACTTTGTAATACTTCACTATCTAGCAAGAATTTAAGTTGGTTTCCGTGAAACAAATAACGTCATTCACAGTAAGAGGAGTTTACACCAACACTGTTTTAGTTTTAAGTCCTCTTACGTTCTAATCTATAATACTAAAAGGTTAGAATCACTATCTATAGTTATATATTTGAATTCATCACGACGATCGCCCAACTTTAGACAAGGCTACAGCTTAAACGGTGCGACCGATTTTCGTGAAATTTGTATCAAATTGTAGGAAATGATTGGCTTCAGGGCTCTTCTAATGGGACGAATTTCTGTAGGATGCATAGTTTTCGAGTAAAAAAATTATTAAAGATTGAAAATTGGGACAGAAACAATAGGTCACTGTAATGATCACAGTTCTCCTTGAAAAATTTAAGACGAAGAACGCCATGTTTGTCATGTCATTTTGAACCTTTAAATGGAAATATGTATGAAATGGAGACAATTTGAAAGAAGTTTAATTCATAATTATAAATTTTGAGAATGGGCTATTATATCCGCACAGGTAAAAAAGGCCTAAAACATTTTAATTCAAAATTATAAATTTTGACGTTTCATATGTTTATTCGATAAATATAAACTCATTATTATATCTTCTATAGATTTAGAGATAAAAAAATGTATATAAAATAATTTGATGTAAAAAAATCTCAGATCAAACTACTTCAAGACAAGAAATTGAAATGTTTGTAATTGACACATAAATGTCACTGTCAAAAAGATTTGTATGCCATTGTCAAAAATATTTGTATATCATTATGAAGATTATGAAAAGAATATACGTAAAAAAGAATACAAAAGGAATTTTCGAAAAAATGGCGAATATAAAGAAAAAGAAAAGGAAAGTAGAAAAAGAAAATTTCAGGATATTGAATATAAAGAAAATGTATGAATTGTACATAATTTATATTAAAATATCCTACAGATTTTGCAAATATATGTGAGAATTATTTTGTAGTGCGTCATGAATATATGTATTTGTATTTAAAAATATTTTTCGTTTTATGCGTACAACCAGGTAAAATATCTGGCGAGAGGTTATGTGCTGGCCACATCAGATTTTTTAATTTTCTTCCCCATTTTGACATTATGAATTTTTAAAAACAGAGTTATCATTGGAAATCAAAGATCTGTATTGATTAAGAAAAATATCAACTGTTACTTTGACAGGAGTGGTTAAAAAAATCATAATTCAAAAACGAGGAAAGATATCCCAAATCTTGTTTAGACGAATACACAGGGGAATGATTGAGGTATATTTGAGACAATTTTTTTATGGATTTGATAAAGGGTGCAAATTTAGAAACGGAATAAATATTAATGAAATAAAAACTATATACATTTTTTTTACCGCTTAGCTAAATTTACACCGTTCGTTCAAAAAGTACTGTCTTTTGTTATAAAAGTCATCTGGGCTCTGATTTTGTACCTTTGAAATCTACTGTAGATTGGAATCTATTAAATTTCTATTAATAAACAAACAAGAAAATACAGTGAACTTTGCGAGCGACGTTCGAAATCTGACATATATTGCCAAAATAGCAAACCAACCGAATCACCTATGTTTCACCCATATCTTTGATCTTCGGTACCCAACAAAATCTATACAAAACCATTCAGTTTACCAAAACCATAGCCTTCAAATTCTCAACTTTATTAACCTCAGCATACCTAATATTCACAAAAATATTCTTTCCAAAATACCGCCCATAGTCCTTTGGGATATTCAACATAAATTTCAATCTCAGTCAATACAAGAAAAGAAGAGAAATCATTTAAAAATCAAAAATCATTTTAGAACAATCCAAAAAGACTGGCTTAAAATTTAAGGGTCAGCGGTGCAACTGGGCAGAAGTGATGAAACATTGTATATTTTATAAAGTATAAAATGAATTTAAAAAAGTTTGATGTGGCCAGCACATTACCTTCCGTCAGTTCTGAATATTTTGTACAAATTGCATACAGAAAGTTTCTTGCAAATGACTTTATTTTCACTACATGACCTTCTGTTAGTTCTATGTATTCTGTATAAATTCCATAGTCATTGATACGGACATCTGTGAATCAGAATTTTCTTAATATAGTACCTAGCTGTTTCCATGGTTATATCATATTTGGCTGCTTTATGAATTTAATTCCTTTATAATATTTAACTCTATACCAAATGAATATCTTGCATAAAATGCAATCAAATCGTATAGAGAACAAAATATTCTCTAATGCTTACAATACTATTAAATGTGAAATTTAACAGCATTTTTTGAAAAAGTTTGGTTAAGCATGTTACGTGGGCAGGTTGTGTGGACAGTTTGAGTGAACAAGTTGCGTAGGCAATTTGGGTGGATATGTTGCGGGGGAAGTTTGGGTAAGCATGTTCCGTGCGCAGTTTAGGTAGGTATGTTGCGTCGGTAGTTAGGGTGACCATGTTGAGGGGGCAGTTTCGGTGGGCATGTTGTGTGGGCAGTTTGAATGGGCATGTTGCGTGGACAGTTTGGGTGGGCATTTTACATGGGCAGTTTGGGTGAATATGTTGCGTGGGCAGTTGGTTGGGTATGTTGCGTGGGCAGTTTGAGTGGGCATGTTGCGTGGGCAATTTGGGTGGGCATGTTGCGTAGGCAGTTTGGGTGGCCATGTTGCGTGGACAGTTCCGGTGGGCATGTTGCGTAAACAGTTCCGGTGGGCGTATTGCGTGGGTAGTTTGGGTGGGCATGTTACGTGGGCAATTTGGGTGGGCAGTTTGGGTGGGCATATTGCGTGGACAGTTCCGGTGGGCATGTTGCGTGGCCGGTTTGGATAGGCATGTTGCGTGGACACTGTGAAAGTCTGTTGGCGTTAGCATTTTGGGTTTAAAATGTGCCTAGAAGGGTTAGATCTACGTATAGACTATTATAAAACACCATCGGCGGAGCCCTAGGGGAAGCTCGGCGTAGCCGAGTTTTCGCTAGTCCTAATACTAAAAGGCATGATTCACTCTGTATATATATTTTAATCAAAAAGCCGATCGCCAAACTTTAGACAAGGCTACAGGTTAAACGGAGCGACCGATTTTCTTGAAATTTGTACCAAGTTGTAGGAAATGATTGGCTTTAGCTCACTTCTAATGGATCGAATTTCTGTAGGATGCATAGTTTTTGTGTAAAACATTGTTAAAGATTGAAAATTGGGACAGAAACAATAGGTCACAGTAATGATCACAGTTCTCCTTGAAAACTACATGACCTTCTGTTAGTTCTATGTATTCTGTATAAATTCCATAGTCATTGAAACGGACATCTGTGAATCAGAATTTTCTTAATATAGTACCTAGCTGTTTCCATGGTTATATCATATTTGGCTGCTTTATGAATTTAATTCCTTTATAATATTTAACTCTATACTAAATGAATATCTTGCATAAAATGCTATCAAATCGTATAGAGAATAAAATATTCTCTAATGCTTACAATACTATTAAATGTGAAATTTAACAGCATTTTTTCAAAAAGTTTGGTTAAGCATGTTACGTGGGCAGGTTGTGTGGACAGTTTGAGTGAACAAGTTGCGTAGGCAATTTGGGTGGATATGTTGCGGGGGAAATTTGGGTAAGCCTGTTCCGTGCGCAGTTTAGGTAGGTATGTTGCGTCGGTAGTTAGGGTGACCATGTTGAGGGGGCAGTTTCGGTAAGCATGTTGTGTGGGCAGTTTGGATGGGCATGTTGCGTGGACAGTTTGGGTGGGCATGTTACGTGGGCAGTTTGGGTGAATATGTTGCGTGGGCAGTTGGTTGGGTATGTTGCGTGGGCAGTTTGAGTGGGCATGTTGCGTGGGCAACTTGGGTGGGCATGTTGCGTAGGCAGTTTGGGTGGCCATGTTGCGTAGACAGTTCCGGTGGGCATGTTGCGTAAACAGTTCCGGTGGGCGTATTGCGTGGGCAGTTTGGGTGGGCATGTTACGTGGGCAATTTGGGTGGGCATGTTGCGTGGGCAGTTTGGGTGGGCATATTGCGTGGACAGTTCCGGTGGGCATGTTGCGTGGCCGGTTAGGATAGGCATGTTGCGTGGACACTGTGAAAGTCTGTTGGCGTTAGCATTTTGGGTTTAAAATGTGCCTATAAGGGTTAGATCTACGTATAGACTATTATAAAACACCATCGGCGGAGCCCTAGGGGAAGCTCGGCGTAGCCGAGTTTTCGCTAGTCCTAATACTAAAAGGCATGATTCACTCTGTATATATATTTTAATCAAAAAGCCGATCGCCAAACTTTAGACAAAGCTACAGGTTAAACGGAGCGACCGATTTTCTTGAAATTTGTACCAAGTTGTAGGAAATGATTGGCTTCAGCTCACTTCTAATGGATCGAATTTCTGTAGGATGCATAGTTTTTGTGTAAAACATTATTAAAGATTGAAAATTGGGACAGAAACAATAGGTCACAGTAATGATCAAAGTTCTCCTTGAAAAATTTAAGACGAAGAACGCCATGTTTGTCATGTCATTTTGAACCTTTAAATGGAACTATTTATGAAATGGAGACAATTTGAAAGTTTAATTCATAATTATAAATTTTGAGAATGGGCAATTATATCCGCACAAGTAAAAAAGGCCAAAAACGTTTTAATTAAAAATTATAAATTTTGACGTTTCATATGTACATGAACAGTGTTGCCAAATATGTCATAAGTAACTAGGTAAAAAACAAATATTCCTAACTAGACTTATGTGAAGTCCGTACACAAGTGTGTATTTTCCACGCCGCAAAATGTGAAAAAAAGACCGAAGATGATAAGTCGATGGCCGACAAAAATATATTAAATTTGCGGTGAATGTAATGTTTTAATCTCACGATTTCTGTTGCAAGTATAGTGTTTATTCTTACAAAAATGAATTTTATAGGGTTGATTTGTATATTTCCGGTATAAAAGTGGTTAAATATCGGATTAAAAACACCTCACGCCGGGGTTTAAAAATATGGGTTGAATTATGTATATATTCAAAATTTGGTACCTTCACCTTTATTGTTTAGTTTTACTTTCCCCATTTTGAAATTAAGAATTTTTAAAAACAGGACTAACATTGAAAATCAAATATCTGTATTTATTAACAAATATATCAACTGTTACTTTGGCAGGGGTGGTTAAAAATTCATAATTGAAAAACGGGAAAAGATATTCCAAATCTGTTTAGACGAATACACAGGGGAATGATTGAATTATATTTGAGACAAATTTTTAATGGATTGGATAAAGGGTACAAATTTGTAAACGGAATAAATTTTAATGAAATAATAATTATATATAATTTGTTTACCGCTTAGCCGTTTGTTCAATAAGTACTATATTTTGGTATAAAAAGCATCTGGACTCTGATTTTGTAGCTCTGAAATCCACTATAGATTGAAATCTATCAGTTTTCAATTAATAAACAAACAAGAAAACAGTGAACTTAGCCAGCGACTTTCGAAATCTGCCATATATTACCAAAATAGGAGGCCAACCAAATCACCCAGGTTTCAACCAAATCTTTAATTATCTGTCCCCAACAACATCTTAGGGGTTTTTTGGCGTTGAACCAGTTTCGTAGCGTTTTCAAAACTATTTCGTACATGACGTCATAAATGTGAGGATCGCTAAAATACTGTGTATTGAACTAATGACGTACAAATTTAAATCTGAAAAATGTAAATAAGGCGTTTGCTTGACTTTGAATTTGTGGTGTACATAAAAAATATTTAAAACAGTGATTGAAAACCGATTCCTTGACCGCACTCTACTGTTATTTTCTAACAGATAAAATATATGTATTTTAATATTTATTTATACAGGTACAAACGTTTTATTTTCAGAGATAATAATGGATAACCCAGAATTATTAATTTTTGCTTCTCGCTAAGAGATGTATTGAAATCATGCTAAAAATCGCATATCCAGATTTTAGTGAATAAGGTCCCTAGAATCCGATTATAACATTTTTACGATGATATGTGTGTAATTATATTGATTTATTTATGTGTTTATTTATTTATTTATGTATTTATGTATTTATATATATATATATATATATATATATATATATATAAATATATCATCACGGCTTATTACCCATTGCTGGGTGTGCCAATTATCGTATCGTACTAATAAAAGATCTTTTAAATTACATAGTCATACAACATGAGCCATAAAAGTCAAGGAGAGTGCGGGTGGGCAGTTTGGGTGGGTATGTTGCGTGGTCAGTTTGAGTGAGCATGTTGCGTGGGAAGTTTGGGTGGGCAGTTTGAATGGGCATGTTGCGTGGGCAGTTTGGGTGGGCATGTTGCGTGGGCAGCTTGGGTGGGCATGTTGCGTGGGCAGTTTGAGTGGGCATGTTGCGTGGGCAGTTTGGGTGGGCATGTTGCGTTGGCAGTTTGAGTGGGCATGTTGCGTGGGCAGTTTGGGTGGGCATGTTGCGTGGTCAGTTTGGTGGGCATGTTGCGTGGGCAGTTTGGGTGGGCATGTTGCGTGGGCAGTTCGGGTGGGCATGTTGCGTGGGCATATTGCGTGGGCACTTTGAGTGAGCATGTTGCATGGGCAGTTTGAGTGGGCATGTTGCGTGGGCAGTTTGAGTGGGCATGTTGCGTGGGCATCATAAACCACTATCGGCGGAGCCCTAGGGAAAACTCGGCGAAGCCGAGGTTACTCTAGTAGTATACTGATATAGCTAATATTTTACTGTTTTTAGTTAATATATTAGGTGGTCCTTGAGAGGGTTTTATATAAGTGTAGTGATATGGGTCTTGTTTTTTATTATAATTATTTTTGAGTTATCAGTTTTTCTGGCAAATACTTTGCCGTTTTTACACCAAATGTATTTAAAACTTTTTTGTTTTAATACTTTATTATTAGAACCAGCTAGTTGTAAATCGGAAGTTGTAATGTCCATTTTTACTTTCATAGTGGCTAAGAAGTTATCTTTAGTTATTCTAGTTTTAAATTTTACGACTATATGACGCGGTTTTTTTTATCAAGAGATTAAAAGTTTGACAATCTGTGGGCTGCATTTATTTCATTTTCCTGTATATTTAAGCCTATTTTTGTGTGATATCACATAATATTTTAACATATATTATGAATTATTACGTTGTTAAGCTTACAATACTGTTCTAATGCATCTACTTTATCATCAGTAGGAAGCTCAAGGAGTCTTTGACATTTCAAGCAAAACCGAGCGTTCTATTTGAACCTCTTTAAAACATTGTATATCCTCTACTTGATTATTACTGGGAAATTTTGTAACATAGTCAGCTACTTTAATTAATTGTTCTACGTGTCTTCTCCACAACATTCCTGTATATTTAAGTTTACATATAAACAATCTACTTCCAATATTTTCAATTATTTCTACTGGCACCCATTTTCTATTTCCAGGCAAGGTGTAATATCTTGCATACGCTATTTCTCCTACCTGAAAACATATCTTTCTATTCCCCCCTGTTCCTACTTCCTGTTTAGCTTTTTCTCTAAATTGCACATCTTCTCTAATTAATGAGTCTTGTTCTAATACCTTACCGAACACCAACCTAGCAGGTGCTACTTCCGTAGAACAATGTGGAGTTGTTCGATATGATAACAAATATCTACTAATTGACGTTGATAATGTATAAGTTTTTGAATCTTTCAACAATTTCGCTAATCCCGCTTTAAATGTTTTACAGCATTTTGTCCAACTCCGTTACTTGCCGGATGATATGGTGCTGTTGTTATGTCATTAATTTCATTTAATTTACAGAATTGTTC
This sequence comes from Harpalus rubripes, assembly GCA_963082715.1. Lineage (NCBI taxonomy): Eukaryota > Metazoa > Arthropoda > Insecta > Coleoptera > Carabidae > Harpalus > Harpalus rubripes. The sequence continues at coordinate 31,960,926 of OY720459.1, read as the reverse complement.
AAATTCTTTAGACAAAACCTGTGTTCCGTTATCTGAAATTATAACATTAGGCAATCCAAAAGTTGAAAAAAAATCTCAGTGCTTCCATAGTATTTATAGAACCTGTTTTATTTATCAGCACTACTTGTACCCATTTTGTATAGACATCCGTTAGAATTGAAAATGTATTCCCTTTAAACGGACCTAAATAATCTATACGAACTCGTTTAAACGGAAATTTGACTTCTGGCCATTTACATAAAGAACTTAAGTGTGGTTTAGATCTAAGTTCTAAACATGACGAACAAATTTTGGCAATATGTACTATTTCTCGATATAATGATGGCCATCAAAACCATGATCTAGCTAACGCCTTCATTTTTTTTTATCCCCAAATGCGAATTATTTCTAAATATTGGCGGTATAATAATTCTATATCCTCACATTAGAACATCATCCTCTACATATAACTTCTGCCTGCGACACCAGTAAGCTTTAAATTCTTCACTTACCCTATCAGGCCATTTTGAGTTTACCCATTTAATAACCTGCTCTATTATTGTATGTTTTCTTTGCTCTAATCTTACATCTTCTTTATATATCGGAAGAGATTCTAAAACACTACTACAGTAATCTATGTCTATCTCTATTTCTTTGTCTTTGCATACTAAAGAATATCTAGATAATAAATCTGCTACAATATTATTAGGACCCTTAACATAATGTATTGAATTGTTAAATTCTGTTAAATACGCAGACCATCTCTACAATCTTCCCGCGGCCATCTAAGGTACAGCTCGATTTTCACCAAACAATGCCTGCAATGGCTTATGGTCTGATGCAATTTCGAATTTTCGACCTGGTAAATGTTGACAAAATTTGTTTACTCCCCAGTAAATGGCTAATGCTTCTTTATATATAACGGAATATTTCTTTTCTGTATCTGTTATTGTTCTAGACGCAAAACAAATAGGACGTTCTACTTTATCAGGAAATTTATACACTAGTACTGCACATAACCTTGTATTTGATGCATCGCAATACAATCTGATTGGCACTTTTGGATTGTAGTGCACTAATATATTATTTGAAGAAATTATATCTTTAGCTTTATCGAATGCTGCTTGACAGCGCTCGTCCCATCTAAATACCGCACCTTTTTTTAACAAGGCATACAACGGTTAAAAAACTGTTGCCAAGTAAGGAAAAAAATTACCATAATACCTAACCAATCCTGCAAATTCTCTTGCTTCTTTTACAGACTTTGGTACCGGAATCTGCAAAATAGCTTTAATTTTCCCATTTTTCTTTAATCCCTCTTTAGTAATTACATGCCCCAGGTATGAAATACTTTCTTTAAAAAAATCACATTTATTTTTATTGAGTGTTAGTCCTGCCTCTTTTAATTTAATTAATACTTTGCTTAAATTATTTAAATGTTCCTCCCTAGTTTTACTCGTAACCACTATATCGTCTAGGAAGACTGTGGTTCCGTTAACATCCTCTAATACTTTTTCTATCTCGCGTTGGAAACAAGCTGGTTTTTTTCCAAACGGCGAGCGATTTACTAAATGTTGCCCTCTATGAGTACTCCACGCTAACATATCTATTGATTCATCCCCTAACACAAATTGGTTATAAGCATTTGGAATATCTGGCTTCTCACCTTAAAATTTTACAAAAATTTCCTTTATGTTAGGCAACGGATATTGAATATAATTTAAGTAACAATTAACTGTGGTTTTATAATCCGCACAAAGCCTAATTTTTCCTCCCGGTTTGATAACTGGCACCAGAGGTGTACCCCAAACAGTTTGTACAACTTTATTAATTACACCTTCTTTCACTAATCTAGCTATTTCTTCCTCTACTTTCGCCTTGAATGCAAAGGGAATGGGTCTCGGTTTATAAAATAGAAGTTTGCCTTTAGGATCTATTTCAAGCTCTATTTTCTTATTTTTATACGCGCCCAATTTACCCGTAAATAATTCTTTGTTTTCTTCTAACAACTGCGTCAAATATATTTATCTATCAAATATTTTCATTAAATTTCTGCCAAACAATGGACAACAACCGCCCGCCACAACAACAAATCTACACATTTTAGAAACATTTTTTTTAGTATTCTTAATAATAATCTTACCTATCGACATTAAAATATTCTTATTGCATGTCCTGACCCTGACCTTAGTCTCTTTTAGTATATCTTTAAAGTACTTCCTGTAAGTTTCTTCTTCTTCCCGAGTCGAGCTCTAGCTTCAATTCTACTTTACCTAAAAACATATTTATTTGTATAGGGTTTACTACTACATTATCAAAATTATTTAAATTATTAATATGGAATATCCCTACTATATTTTCTTCCTCTTACTTCTGTTCCTTGGTCTCCAAGTAATTAGTAGTCTTTTTGAGACAGACTACAGCCAAATGCCCTTTCTTCTTGCAGATTTTGCATATATACTCTCGATACTTGCACGTTGCACTTTTATGGAAACCCTTGCCGCATGCGTTGTACTGCTTGTCTTTAGTCCCTATAATTCCTCTTTCTTCTCCTGGTCTGGCAGCTTTGAACTTTATCTGATCGTTCTCCTTCCTTACCAACTTTGATGAATTCTTCTGTTCCGTATTCAGCTTGTTGACATGCTCAATGCATGTGCTTTCTCTCAGATGACTTCTTTTTTTTAAAGCAATATCTAATAACTTTTGTATTTTTTTATTGTGATCTTCGCAAATTCTGTCTAATACGGGACCTGGTCGTAGCCCCGCTACGAACTTATCTGCTAATACATCTTCCAGTCTGCTACCAAATTTACACTGAGATGCTGCCTTCATTAATCTGATGTACCAATCATTTATACTTTCATTTGAAAATTGTTTCAAATCGTAAAAATTTGCACAGTGTTTTAGTACCGAAACTTTCCTATCAAACTGACTGTCCAATTTAGAACACAGCTCTGTGTTCGGCAACTCACTAGGTTTTTTCGGGTCACAAATATCTCGCAATATTGCATAAGTTTTAATGTCTAAAATCGTAACTAACAATGCAGCTTTCTTCTTTTCTTCAATCTCATTTGCAATAAAGTATTGTTCCAACCGTTCATTGAATAAAGATCAGTCATCTCCAAAGTTAAATTCTGAAAGTGCACCTACACTGTTACAATCATTTGACTCTGGCTCAATTTAACACTTTGTTTGACGCCTTGTCACAAGTATTAATACGCTTGTTTTCCTCGTCGCCGCTGTATTATATCAGTACCTTACTAATATAAATATTCTTTATTGTTCACGAGATATCAATAATAGCCATCTTTCTACATCATGTTGCTGATAAAGTTGTTAGTGTAATTATATATATATATATATATATATATATATATATATATATATATATATATATATATATATATATATATATTTATATATATATATATATATATATATATATATATATATATATATATATATATATATATATATTTATATATATATATGCGTGTGTGTGTGTGTGTGTGTGTGTGTGTGTGTGTGTGTGTGTGTGTGTGTGTATGTATGTATATGTATATAAATTAAATAATATCGTATAAAATTGCAACCCAACTGTCTCTGAAATTAAGAAGCACATGTAAATAAATTAGTACACCAGTGATTTCAGTAATATATTTATCTCAGGCTCTTCCACCATAAGGATATGAGGTGAAGCATATGACTCCACGAGAAGAAATACTAATCTAATATTTTACGGAATTGTGATGATTGTAAGATGATATCATTTTCCAAAATTTTCTTTGAAACTGTATCGCATAGTTGCATATAATATTTCTCTACTTGGCCTGTATTATACACTTTTTAAATCTCATGTATAATACATTCAAACTTTGTAACATATTATACTAGCTGTAGTTCTATGAAAGATAAATCTAGCCTAAGTCAGTAAATGTAGGTAATCGTAGTTTCATCAGAAATAATAGGCACTGTTGAGATTTTGTAATAGTAGGATTTTTAGTTATATAAGGTTCTGCTATTTTTAATATTATGATGAGTCGTGAAAATGTGGGAATGCCTGTATAAAATTGAGTTCTTGCGTCATTATTTTTAAATATATCTATATTCGGTGTTATTTTCGAAAGCTCCTCTCGCAAATGGTAAATTTCAGCATTTCTAGACATTAATTCTGTTTTGTAAACTATCAATAGTGTCATGTAAACCCGGTCCATAGTGCTAGAAATAGTGCAAGTCTCAATGTTAGTGCTAGTTCTAGGATCAAGGCTAGGAGTATTAGTATTAGAATCATGTTCCTCCCTCCACAGAAGCATTTTTTGCTTGCTTCTGTACTTGTAATTATTGTAATTTATACATAGTTCCAAAACAAATTTACTACAAATCAGCTCTACAAATAAATTATTTTTCGTACAGGTTAAAATACCAATCTAAAAATTATCTAGATTAGTCGTTTTAATTTGCAATAAATATTTTTAGATATAAGTTTAAAGGATTACTTTCAGATTAGAAGTTTTTGATTAATCGCACGTTAGCATGTTGTCTAAACCAAATATATTTTGGAAAATTGGGAAATGATCGGACACGCAGTCTAATGTAAATAATTTATTTCCTGGCCTACGTTTCGACTGTTACTACAGTCTTCCTCAGGGCTCTAAAATGTATACATGGAAATACAAACATGAAATTTACACTATTAACAAGGTACACTTGTTTACATAAAAATTTACATCAAAATATATGAAGTACTTTTTTTACTTACAGAAATGGTCAGTGATTATAACCGGTAACGTGGGGATGCCCCATATGACCCAATGGAGATAACAAATTGAAATTTATTAAATATATTGTATTTATATAATATATCAAGTCAAATAATTTTAAGCTGGAACTCAGAGAAAACTCAAACGACTTTTCTAAAAATTTAAAACGTTCTGAATTTGAGAAAAAACGTGTACTCAAAGATGTAAGAAATTTTTTTTTAACAAGGACAAGCAAGTAAAGTTAAGTCGAGGATTAATTAACATTGTCCAATACGAAGGTTTTTTTTTGTAAATAGAGTACTTAAGTTAACAAGAAATGAACTATTAAGATAGACAAATTACTAACATACAAGTGTTGTTGGAAACCTAGTAACACTGTGAACATTTGTTATGGATTATTTTTGTAATAATTTATAAAATTGTGGTAGATTACACTTAAATTGTCTATATCTGTCTGGTGATTAATGTTATTTTCATCGGATTTAATATATAACATTTCTAAAGTGAGTCTTTTGTGTAAGTTCGATTCTTTTTTAATAATCTTGGCGTTGTCATAATCAAATTCATGTTGATTGTTTTTCACATGTTCTACTAGGGCACATTTGATATTTTTGTTAGTGTTATTCGAATTCTTTTTATGTTCATCCAAACGTATCTTTAAGTACCGTTTAGTTTGACCGGTATATAGAGCGTTACAATCCTTGCATGGTATTTTGTATATATATATATCAGGTTTGATTGTTGTTCTTTACCAGTTGTATCTTTAATTTTACTGAATAAATTAGAAACAGTTTTTTGTTGTCTAAATGCTACTTCCATGTCTAGTCTGTTTTTTATTAATTTTTTAAATTTTGGCGCTAATTCTTTTATGAAAGGTAATGACACGTATCTCGTTTCTTTGTTGTTATTGTTCCTACTTGAATTCACATTGTCAGCTGTAGATGAGTTTAAAATTTTGTTGGTTAATTTTATTGGAAAATTATTGACAGTGAGCAGATGCCGTATCTTTTGTTTAATTTCAGTATGATATTCTTGACTGATTAATTTCAGTGCACGGTGCATCATATTTTTACCCACATTCACCTTTTGATGAGTGGGATGGTATGATTTAAAGTTTAGAAGCCTGGTGGACGCACATGGTTTTCTGAACCATTTATGACTGATGGAATTGTCGGTATTATGTATTAATAACACATCCAAGAATGGAATTTGATTTTCTGTTTCTAATTCCATGGTGAATTGTATTTTTGAATGAAAATCATTAAATGCGTTAAGTAATATTTCCAAATGCTCTGACGGGGCTATTAATATGATGTCATCTACGTATTTTTTTTATGTAGGTTATTCTAAAAGGGAGTTGCTCAATAACGGAAGATAATACGTGGTCCATGACGAGGTTGGCAAGAATAGGAGATAAGGGGCTTCCCATGATTGTTCCAGATATCTGCTTATAGAATTCAGAGTTGAAAGAAAAATAGCTGCTGTTGTACCAAAAATGAACCATCTCTAGAAACTTATCTAAGGGTATGTCGGTCCTAATGCTGATGGTATCCCAGTTTTTTGTGATAACTATGGTGATGAGTTCTAGTCGTACGTTCGTGAAGAGGGAGATGACGTCCAGGGACAATAATACATGACCTTCGGGGATTATTATCTGTTGGATGGTTGAAAGAAAATCTTGGGAGTTCTTTACTAAATATTTATCATCATCTAGATGATGTAAAGTGTTACTAAGATATTTAGCCAGTTTGTAGGTAGGGGAGTTGATCCCAGAAACAATCGGTCGTAGTGCTAACTCTTGTTTATGATCTTTAACTAATCCATTATCTATTTTTATTTGATTAGCTGTGGCAGCATCGATGTAGTTCGCTTTATACAATTTTTTTAGCTAATAAATTATTTTTATTTTGTAATTTTTTCGTAATATCAATATCTAATGTTTGGTATGTATTGTTATCACTTAACATGTTGGTCATCATTTGGTTGTAAAGCTGTTTGTTAAGGGCTACTGTCTTCTTTGTTTTATCTGTTTTTAGTATCAATGTATCCGGGTTATTTTTTAGAAAGTGTTTTGTTTTTTTATATAGTTTATTATATTATTTTGCAGTTATATATTCTACTGTCAATTAAATGTATTTATTGTGTTGGGGCGCGACTCCAGGCATCCAACTATTTTAATTTCGATCAGAGAAGGACTTTTGGACAAGCAATACTCAATGTAGTTTCTACTCGATTTATTAACTGAAATTAACTAAATACAATCAGCTTAATTATTAAATAAACATTCGTAAGCGATCGAAGTATTCGAATCTCCGGCAACTTCTTATAGGCTGCTTGGACCAGCTGCAACCGTTGGTCTGCTGGATGAACCCGACTTCGGTCGACGGTGCGGCCCTGATTCTTCAAAAGTGACAATCTACGTAGGATGTAGATCTTCGGTTCTGGCCGTGGAGCTGTCAGTTTTGTAGAGGAGGTCCGACTGAAATCAGCTCGTGGGAGTAGCTGAAGCTGCAGCCGTGAGTCGGCTGGATGCATCCGGCTTCTGTCGACGGCACGGAGACAGGACCTCGATGGAGATATCCGCTTCAGGGCGTAGGTCTTCTGATCTGGGCGCTGATTCTTTTGATGAAACGCCCTCAGTGGCAGCCGCTGTGCTGTCGGGAGTGATCGTGGTTGCTCCCTAATCGTTGAAGGACAGCCTCGAGGTGACGGTGAGGTGAACATTCTCAAAGAAGATCGATACCGTGAAGGTGGGCTCGGTGGAACTGGCGGTCGTGACGGTCCTGTTCTGGCCTTGATGGCAGGCCCAACAGCGACGGTCTTCCGATGCCAGTGTCGGATCTGGCCCGTACTTCGCCTCCTTGGGTTGGTCGGGTGTAGGTCAATGGACCAAGAAATGGTCCGTTTGGTTAAAGTCGTGCGCCGTATATCTGTTGGCAGATAGAAATAAGAGAGTGACCGTCAGCTTATCCTGCTGTTACAGTCGGTGTAGGTTGTTCGTCCCACAGTTAAAATAACCGTGGGTCGTCACTCGGAGTGTAGATCGAGTGAAGATGCTGCGTTCCGCATGTCCTCTTATCTCTATCCACAGTATCAAGCCGCCTGACGAAGTAACTAGATACACACAGTACCATCTAGCGAGAACGCCGCGAGCTGGTCAGGCGATCGATAATCGTGACGTGTTATTGCGCTACACGCAGCGCGGTGCTCACTGCTGCTTATTGCACTACTTGCACACAACCGATCGATAATACCATGCTTCCGCCGTCCATACTAGTTCCCGCGCCAACTGTGCATCGATTATAAGGCTTCGTGCTCTTCGTGAAAGCGCGACGCAACAATTGTACTCGTATGTAGTAAGTGTTAGGTACAATATAATTATGTTAGTTATTAATTAACTATCAAAGACGTTAAATGAATAATTTCTGATTAAATATATGTTTTACTCAGTTTAACCCTCCGTCTGTCGGGTACCCTTGCTGGAACACTTTAGTTTGGGTGTGGTCTGTGGAGACCAAAATAAAATATCCTCTGAAGGGCAATAACATACCTTGCAGTGCTAATATCTCTATTTATTATCTTTTCTCGTTACAACTACATCTCCAGATCAATTTTGACAATTTGACTTTTGAATTGAATAATGATCAGACCTACGTTTCTCTGTTCATAGCCTACTCCCAGTTACGAATTTTTTTGAACACACTGTAGTTACTCTCGCTAATCTTGACAGACGTCTTATCAGCACCAAAGTTTATACTTGTTTCTCCGCTACCAAAAATATAAAATTTGTTACTTATGGATCATAGAAAAAAACTATGTGTATTACCTATAATTTGCAATTTCTTCTTTTCTTTCTTCTTTTTTAATGTAAACTTCAGAATTATTTGAGCAAGCTAATACTAACATGCCTTCAATAGTTTCAAAATGTTTAATAGAAAATTTAATTACAGCTATTGGTAAGTAGTGGTTTTTAAATGATTTGTTCTTCAAGTTATTAAAATAGCTTTCGACTATACATGAACTCTGAGTAGGATTACCATGTTTAAATATTCTTGTCATTTCACTAGACCACAGTATAAATGTTTTTAAAAATCGACATAGTTCATTTCCAAAATCCGGACAAAAATAATAATTTTCATCCTCAGATTCTTCTGAACATTATAACAACGGATTTTCTTTTATTCGTTGTATCCAATTGTTAATTGAAATGGAATTTATTGCATTAATATCTTTGACAACACAAGAATATTCGTCAGAAACTTCACTCATTAGATTATTTATTTCTACAATGTCTACTCCAGAAATTTTAATTTTCAGCGACCTTATGCAAAATTCAATTTTTAGTAAATTATTATTCCTTGAACCATAATATTCACTATTGCACATAATTAATAATGACGTAACTAGTTCGGCAATTTCATCGAGTGTTTTACTTTTTATAACCAGAGACATTGATCTCATACAAAATTCTCTAAATAATTTTTTATTTTCCTTCTTTTTCATTTTTAAACAACTCCAATTAGATATCAAACTCATTACATGATTGTAGTCAATTCTTACATACGTATTGGGAATTATGGCATTTTGTCGTTCTCCATTTTATAACTGAAAACAAGTTTCGAGATAATTAGACGTAGAACAGCCATTAAAACACTTATAATTGCTTTAATTAAAGTCACCGAATGATCACATACCGTCGTCGAAGGGGTTAATGCGACCGATTTGCTCCACATTCTGAGCCAGTACTTTTCGTATTTAAATGTATAACGCCAGAATATAAAAATATGGCGTGGCCAGCACAATAATTTTGGCAGTTTATATCTTACAATATAGTATAATCTAATCCAAGTAACTACTTGTTTGATAATAAAATGAAGATTAAATTATATATACTATGATAGAATAGAATGCACTAATCCAAAAATGAGGTTTAGCTTAAACTTTTCTGCGAATCTTTAATTTTTATTAATTTAAATATATACCTACATATTTACTTATGCTGGAAACTATTTATTTCCTTTCCTATTGTTCTATTTACCTTTTTCTTTTTAAAATTTTACTATTATTAATTTGAAAAGATTAGTCCTTTGAGAGTGTCATTTATCTGTCTTTTACATTCATTTGAATAACTGCATAACCAAGAATTTTTGTTTGTTTAAAGCGTAGGCTCCGGGATTTAAATTATAGATAATTTTCTAAATTTATCCATAAAATTTGTACAAAAAGTATTCATGCAAATCTGTAGAAAATTTTATAATCTCTAATTTTTATAACATTAATCTCGAAAAAATAACATTTAAAGGTATTTTTCGAAGAAAAACTATTTTGAGGGTCAAGTAAAGTGCCTTTTCCGGTTATCCGATTTAAACCAAAATCTAATGGGCTCTTTCCATAATAGAAAAAGGTCGAAATCAAGGTTTCAAATTTTTCTAAGTGATAGTACTTGAGTTAGAGGCAACATATATATATATATATATATATATATATATATATATATATATATATATATATATATATACACACACACACACACACACACACACACACACACACACACACACACACACATGCAGACATCATTGTGAAAATGTTAAAATTGGATTCTAGGGACCTTAATACGTGCTCATTTACCAAAATCTCGATATGCGACTTTTAGCACGATCCCTATACCTCCCTCACCAAGGGTAGCGGGAGGAAAAAATATATGGCATACGCAAATATGTCGTGATATATTTGTTTATTTATTTATGTATTATTATTTGGATGCTGCAATTCGTGGACCTAAGTTCCTGTAGCATCTATGGCTGAGATTCTTTCATTAGTTTTTGCACAATAATCATTGTATATATGTAATTGCGTAGGTGTCCAATAAATAAGTTGAAATTTGTCATACGATGTATGTTATATGGTACCGACAAATGGTTCCGAATATTTATAATATAATAATTTATCTATTGGTATTTTTGGTTTGCAAGTCACAAGACTCATTAGATTGCAATGTCTCTTGTTTGCATTTTCTTAAAGTGGGATGTACTTAATTCTTCATCAAAACAAACATTTTTAGTGCCTCTTTTCTACGCCAATTTATTGCCAATTCTCCAGAACTCAAGAGTATCCCAATTTCTTTTCTTTTTCTGCCTGCTAATTTTCTTTTAATTTTAAATTTATGCTTACTTTTATCTAAATTTTTATTTGACAAACGAATGACATTTTTTCTTTATTGGTAAATACACATTTCGCAGTCAAAATGGCATTGCAATCCTTGCATATTCCATTTATAATAACAAAATATTCACCAGTTGGATACACTCGACAATTTCTAAATACCCATACACAACAAGATGGAAATTTCATCATTAATTATAACCAACCTGGCTTCAAAGTATACCTCTTCCTGTTTTTACTTGTTTTTTCAATTGGTTTTATGTTATTCCACTGTTCCTCACTTAAATTAATAATAACAAAAACATGATCATTTAAACTATTATCTGTATCGGAATCTAGAGGAATAACAATGTTCATCGGAACTTGAATAATCGTTTTCAATAAATTGTATATTATTAAGAGAAATATTAATATTTAATTTGCTCCAACAATTTATTCTATTATATTTAACAAATGCATATACTAGTCCAGTGAACAGAGGTCTGGAATGCAATAAGTAACAAGTTCGATCATAAAATATCTTAGAAAGCAGTGCAGTCCAGTAAATGAAATATTTTACTCTACAAAAGTCGGGTAGTTCTGAATTTTTGATATGTTGTATAGGATGGTTGTTTAATGAAAAATCCAAATTTCCACAAATCCCCTTCCTCCGCTCCCTCCGTCATCTTGTAAAAACGACCATAAATCGGTACTTTTTCAGTTTTTCGCCTATAACTTCTATCTGGTGAATTTTGGCGAAAAAAAAAATTATTTGCCGACTTGTAGAAGATGAAATTTACTAAAAATTTGGTATGAAAAGTTTTTTTCCACGATTCATAGCAACGGAGCTATAAAGCTCCCAAAAAAGGCAATAATTGCGCACTTAGCAAAATTTTGAGTTTCTTTCCAATTTAAATCGCAGTAACTCGGTAACATTTTTTTAGCGTAAAAGTCCTCATAATCAGTCTTGTAGAGAATTTAATTACCTACCAAATTCATTTATTAATTTCTTTTTATGACCAATGCAACATAGTAGGGGTAAATTTTCTCAAAAAAAAAAACGAAAAAGTGTGTTTTTTTTCAAGTTCAGCTGAGCAATATCAACTGTCTTTGGCTCATTATTTCTAATTATAAAAGCAAAATGAACGTAATTATGTGTTTGTGAACGTCCGTGAAGTCTTATGGGGCTACTCTTCGTTGTATCCATATGAAGAGCTGATTAGATTTTGGTTATAATTGGTCAATCGGAAGTACCTTCATTTGAAGATTTTAACAGTTTTTCTTGAAAAAACGATGTTAAATATCATTTTTTTCACATTTAATGTTACTATAAATATTAAAGAACATTGTATTCTCTATACGATTTGACTGCATTTTATACTTCATATTAAATGGATATAGAGTTATAAAATTATAAAGAAATTAAATTTCATAAATTAGCTAGCTATGCTAGAAACAGCTACTATATTAAGAAAATTCTGATTCAAAGATGTCAGTGTCAATTGATATATTCGTAGTATGTTTGTGTTATAATTTTACTCGAAATACTTTCTGTATGGAATTTGTACAAAATACATACAACTGTCGAAAGGTAATGTACATACAAGATATTTAGAATCTTTTGCAAGGAACTTTCTGTATGGATTTTATAGAAAATACATAGACATTTACAAAAATTCTGCCGGTAGATACCGCATCTACTGACTGTGTTTGAAAACACGAGTGGTAAAAAGTTACTGTATTCGAAAATTGTACAATATATACCAGATCCATCTACTGGATTCATGAAGAATCTAATCTCAAAAAAAAGGTAGTGATGCAAAGTGAAACGCGCGCGCTAAAAGTTTGTAAACTATATCAAATTTCTAACCTGTTTCAATTTTTTTTATAGGTTATGGATCTACCCTGTTTACCACTTGCGTTCATAGAATATCGATTCCGGTAGCTATAACCTGATAAACAGTTGTTTACCGATAACAGTTCACCGGTAGAATTTTCGTAAATGTCTCATATAATTGACGGACGGTAATGTGCTAGCCACATCAGATTTTTTATACATAGTTTACTAAAAAATAGCTATAAAAATCAAATTTATTTAAATTTCAATTGAATTTTTCTCAATATTTTTGTGGTGTTATGGTATAAATTACAATGATTACATGGTTGAATTTAGAAAAAAATACTCTAAATAAATAGACCTAAAAATTATATATCATCCAATTTAAAAAAAATAGAACTTTGTGTTGTAACTTGAGAACCACTGGTTTAAAAAATATTTTCTTCTATATTCGGATGTCCCCCTTGGTTTTCTATAAGATTGCCTTATAGTATTTTATTGTATCTAAATATATAGCAATTATTTGAGGTAGCTCGTTTAGCTGTTACACCCTGTATATATAATATACGACAAATGTCCCATGTCGAGTTAAGAGCACTAGAAAGATCTCACACGCAAATAAAAGACGTAAGTGCTGCTTTATAATAGTTTTTACTAGTAATCGCACAAGTCTTCACTGACGTTCATCGACACATAATTACGTTTATTTTGCATCAATATAGGATATTTTGTTTGAAATAATAATTGCATGATTAAAAATAATGAGCCAATAACTGCTGCTCCGCAAAATATGAAAAAAAAAACATTTTTTTGTAAACATAAACCTATTATTTTGCATTGGTCATAAAAAAAATTAATCTTGTAGGTAATTAAATTCTCTACAAGACTGATTATAAGGACTTTTACGCTAAAATGAAGTGTTACGGAGTTATTGCGATATAAAGTGGACAGAGACTAAAATTTTTTGTAAATGCGCGATTGTTGCCTTTTTTGAAGCTTTATAGAGCTCCGTTGCTATGAATCGTAGAAAAAACTTTTCGTACCAAATTTTTATGAAATTTCATCCTGTACAAGTCGGCAAATAACTTTCTTTTTCACTAAAATTCACCAGATAGGAGTTATAGGCGAAAAACTGAAAAAAGTGCCGATTTATGGTGGTGTTTACAAGATGGCGGAGGGAACGAAGGAAGTGGTTTTGTGGAAATTTGGATTTTTCATTAGCCAACCATCCTATACAACATATCAAAAATTCAGAACTACCCGACCTTTTGTAGGGTAAAATACTTCATATACTGGACTATACTGCTTTCTAAGATATTTTATGATCGAACTTGTTACTTCTTGCATTCCAGATATCTGCGGACGGATTATGAAGATATAATTTTGCTTCTTCAGAATGCTCCTCCAAAACATTTAGAAGTAAATCATGACACACTAGGTTTCTTTGGCATATTTATGTTATAAGGCACAGTGAACACAAATAATATATTAATTTGAAACCATATATGCATCAAAACGTGACTTGAAAGATTATGCTATGCGCATCTGCAACTTTCCCAGTATCCTAACAAAGAAGGAGAGGAGTCTGAAGTTCGCGCGTTAAGGATTAGGAAAATGTGTTACCCAATCTGCAAATATTAACTCCAAAATATTGAATATTGAGCCACATTAAAACAAGCCTGCCGCGTTCTTATTAATTTTACATTTTCAAATTATGACAAATAAAAAACAAGTAAAAAACAATGGCTTAAATTTTTTTTAGCCTTATTCAATTTTATTTTTCATAGCAGCATAACATTCAAATTCATTTGCCTTGCTTTATGCTTTTTTCATGCACTCTTCACTAGTGTACTGATCGTCTCTAGTAACTATGGAAACAACTTGCATCTGTTTCTTATTTTTATTATTTTTAGAAAAGCTTCTGTAGTTAAAGAAGAGTGCTGAATTCGACCCATTGTGTCTACATATATCCTAAAATAAAGATGAAAAAATGTTTTCATTATTTAGAGCCCTTTATCTAAGCCAGTAAGAAGAAAAGTATGAAATTTTATACGGACAAAGATAATGTATCTACGCTGGCACGGTGTAAAAAGTTTGTTAATATTCAAATTCATTACAATTACAGAATCTGTGATTTCTTATGCTTATATTTTACATGCTTCTAGATTAAAATTAAAGGAAATTCAAATGTCACCGTATTCAATTTTACAAGAAATATTATAATTACTATATTCTATTCATAAATTTTAGTTAAAATTCAAAACAAGTGGTGTCTCTACTAGTAGTCGAGTCAATAAAGGTTTTTACTTCTAAACCCACAAAAACAGATCCGATTTTAATGATCTTTTTTTTTAAATATTTGTTATATTCAATTATTCAAAATCAGAAACATTTCAGTTGGGGCGCTCAATTATTTATACAGGCTGTCCGGATTTTAAAAGCCACCATTGGGATCACGGGAACTATAAGAGATACGACTTCAGTTATATGGGACATATGGTGCGCCTTTGGGAGGCCATATTAGATGTGCTTTTGTTTTGTCAAAAATCCTCATAGGTACTAGATAATGGGGGAGTACTAAAATAGGTCGATTTTTTTCATTTTTAAATTATTCCTAAACTATCAGTAATCGAGAAAAATGTTTCAAATAGAAGAGTTAGATAATTTTATTGTCTATCCAGTGGTGTAAGAAAATAATTTTCCCATCGGTAAATTTTCGAGATATAACACAAAATTACATTTTTTTAAATGGAAGCCATATTTAATTATTACTTTAAGAAAACAATTATTTTTTATTTCTTTCGATTAGTATAAAGGTTGTTGTATTTTAATTATGTTTCACCCTTCAAGCCTTTGATTTTTTGCAATTTTTTTTATAATATTATATTGCTAATATAAAATATAATAGAATAAAATGTTTTTTGTAGTATGTACTTTCTATCTTACAACAATAGGCTTACCGTTCCGATATCGGAAAACCCCAATACCCAGATCTAGGTACAAAAAAATTTTCTTTCTTTCATAATATACTTAAGATTGGTCTAATATAGTCTAGTCTATGAAGCGGAAAAAACATTAAATCTTCTAAACCCTCAAAAACAGATGCGATTTTAATAAATTTATTTTTATATTTTGCGTTCATAATGAAGTCATTACGATACGCAATTGCGTATCGTAATGACCTTCATTTCGATACTCAATTTTTTGTTTTAGACAGTTGGTACTAGATGACGTTTCTTTAACCCATTTTTACCTAATTTATTTTTAGTTAATTGACAATTCATTTTAATAATATAATGTCGATATTATTATTATTATTATTATTTATTTAGGGAAGATTATTTACATGAAAATGTACAAATATAATCACAAATTGAGTAAATAAATGTTAATACAATGTTCGAATTAGTCCACATAGATGGACCTAGTAGTACTAAAAATTTGTAGATTGAACCTTTGAACGATAGAAAATTATTTTTAATTAATTTTAAAGCAAGTTTAAGTTCAAATATAAGAAAATATAAAAATTTCCTGTACACTGAGGCTGAAAGGGTTAAATTGTCAAACGTCAAAGCTGGAAGATAAGAAATTTCAATATAACCTCAAAATTTCTTTTACTTAATAAATCACTTTATTTAATGAATATAATAATAATAATAATAATACATATTTTCGTCTTACTTTGCATTTCAAAATAAGCAATCAAAACATTCTCTGTTACGCCTTTGACATTATTTTCTTTACACCATGTGTCAAAATTTGCAAATTCTTTCTCATAAATCTCGCACGATTTTTTAGGAAGTAGATTATTTACTGTAGTCTGAGCTATATTACGTAGCTCAGGCGGAGAGAACTGATTTCATCTTCCATGATTACACTAAATTCACTTAAATTTGTTCGTAAATATTGAAATGACATGAACTTTCAAATAATAATTGAATGTGGTCAATTCAATGTTACCAACTACAACATTTCACTTACAAATTTCCCTAAATCAACTCGGTTTAATATTAACAGTTTTTTAAAATATTTCAGTTTGTAGAAGGCGCAAAATATAAAAAATAGTATAAAGAACTCATTTTATAAGACTTTCTTTCGCACTTGTCAATTAGAAAACTCGCTAACGCTCGTTTTCTAAATTTTGACGCGTGCGAAAAAAACATGTCTTATAAAACACGTTCTTTAATATACTATTATAACTGTTTGTTATATTCATTTATTCAAAATCAGAAACATTAAAGCAGGGGCGCTCAGTTACTTATATAGGATGTTCGGATTTTGAGGGACACCATTGGGATCACGGGAACTATAAGAGATACGACTTCAGTTATATAGGACATATGGTGCGCCTTTGGGAGGCCATATTAGATGTGCTTTTGTTTTGTCAAAAATCCTCATAGGTTACTAGATAATGGCGAAATACAGAATTTAGTCGTTTTTTCATTTTGAAATTATTTCTAAAGTATCAGTAATCGAGAAAAATGTTTCAAATAAAAAAGTTTGATATTTTTATTGTCTACCCAGTGGAGTACGAAAATAATGTTTCTATCGCAAATTTTTGAAATATAACACAAAATTATATTTTTAAATGGAAGTCATATTTGATTACTACTTTAAGAAAATAAAAAAAACAAAATCGAAGAGTCCTTTGCTAGGTTGGACCAAGCAAGACAGAATAGTGGTCTCCTAAAATATGAAACTAAAAGCGTATAAATATAATTAAGCTTCTCCATAGAAGTGAAGCATACCGAAACCAACGAAATTTTCACCTTATATATATATATATATATATATATATATATATATATATATATATATATATATATATATATATATATATATTTATGATTAAGGAGGTTCGAGCGATACTTACGAGTCAAAATAACATATATATTTTTTTGTTCTTTTAATTTCTAAAATAATTGAAAATACTCATAATTTTAATTAATAAGAGTATATTGAGCCTATAAATAAATAATTAGTTTATATTTGACAAAAAATATTACTAAAATGACTTCAGTATTTTAAACCGATGTGGCCGAAGAAAGTTATTTGGCAACAGCGCGTCTGTTCCGTCAGCGCGCTTTCGTGTGTGAATTGTGACATAAGAAAAATATGATGCAAAGAAGCAGATACAAAGGTAAATTTTGTAAAAGTAACGTGGCAAAGTGGAAGAAGAATGTAATAGAAAGTAATAAATTAAAACGTACACAGACATCATGCAATTCAACAGGTATTTATGCACAGTTCAAATGTAAGGTTAAGTAGCTTTATTTTGAATATTGCAAAGCGATTGTTGCAACTTTAATAGATTTTCTATAATTAAAATATGTGTAAATTTTGAGCAATGAGCTATGGTGTCAAAATTGTGAAATAGCATTAACTTTGCGAGATACAGTCAGTGAATCGAGAAATGGTTTGGCAAGTATTTTCGAAGTGAAATGTACAACATGTACGAAAATATTTCAAGTTAACACGTCAACAAAAGATTCGGCTTCATCTACCAAACCAACCTATACTGTGAACTCGAAGATTGTGAACGGTGAGAATAATTATGAACTTCTTTTCGTGATTGTTTTCTGTATAGTGGTAATATCGTGGTTGTTTTTTATAATAGGTGTTATTGAGAGTGGCATTGGCAACACTCATCTAAATAAAATATTATCTGCAGCTGAAATTCCTGTGATGTACTCTACGATTTTCAAACGTCATGAGAGAAAAGTGGGTGCTGCTATTGAACAACTTGCCGAAGAGAGCTGCCTGGAAAATTTGAAAGCAGAAAGAGAGTCTACAATAGATAATGAAGGGTACTATCTCAGTGAAAATAATATGGTTACATATTAGACAGGTCTTATTGCCAGCACTTGGCCCGCACCTAGCTTATTTAATTTTAATTATTAGTTCTAAATGCTAAAATTAGTATGTACAGTGAAATGTAATTTCTGTTCTCCACAGAAAGTTTTAGAAAATTTTATTTAATTCATTAGTAATGCCCATATTCAGAAACTCGTAAAGTTTCAAAACGACTCGTTATAATTTTTGACAAATATAATCAAACTTGACAAATTACTTTTCGAATTTTCTGTCAGTTTCGAGTGTTTTTACTAGATAAGAATGATAATGAAACGTTTAAAATTTTACGAGTGTTTATGAATATGGGCATAAGGCCGGGTTTCATAAAACAATTATTTAATCTATGATTAAATTTTACTTTCAAAGTAAATTAAAAAAATTGAATAAATGCAACGCGATTTTTAACAGTAATGATTTTAATGGCCGCGTTCATCATGGCACAGCGCTGAGCGCCGAAGTTGCCGAACGCAATGAATGGACGAATGCGATTGGTCCAGCAACTGTATTCGGCAAACTTCGGTGCTCAGCGCTATGCCGTGCTGAACGCGGCCATTGTCATAAGAACAAGGACACTGATTCGAATTTATTCATACAATTAAATTTACTTTGGAAGTAAATTTAACTGGAAGTTTATAAAACCGGCCTTAAGTAGAATTGAATGGGTGCCTACTCAACGCCCGAATATTCAGAATCAGAATTTTCAAAATCAGAATATGCATGCACAGAATTATTCAAATTCCGAATATTCAAGAACAGAATATTCTGGTTTTGAATATTCGGGCGTTGAAGACATCCCCGAGCTGAATTGTAATTACTAATTTCTACAATATTTTGTGCTTTATTTGTTAAAAATAGTTTGAGAAATTTAAGTAACTGGTCCAAAGATAATATTACTTATTTAACAATTAGCTATGATGCTGGATGGCATAAAAGGATCTGGTCGATCTTACAACAGCTTAACAGGTAGGATACCAGAGAAATGCTTATACGTGCTGTTATTGAGAGTTCCTGTTTTATTCTTTTCAGGCCATGGTACTGCGATCGGCTTTTATACTGGAAAAGTAATAGGTTTCGCTACGAGAAACAAACGCTGTGCAATTTGTGAATACAATGAAAGAAAATCTGAAATCAGTAATAACTGTACAGTGACACCTGACACAACGGAAAAGAAGAGTCATGATTGTCGAAAGAATTTTGAAGGTTCATCAAAAGCAATGGAAGCTGACATGGCTCGTGAAATATTTTTGCATAATCCTCATTTTGCTCAGGCTAAGGTCAAGCTTGGAACATTGATTGGTGATGACGACTCAAGCACTATTTCTACGTTACCCAAAGAGGCTGGTTATGAAATAAAGAAATGGAGCGATAAAAACCATGCTGTCTCTAAACTGAGCAAATGTTTATACGCCATGAAGTTATCTACGCCACTTGTAAAATACTTTAAATACTGCTTTAGTTGCGTATTAGAGACAAACAAGAATAATACTGAAGCAACTAGAGCAGGTCTTCTCAATATTGTTCCACACGCATTCGATAACCAGTCTAAGTGTGATGATTGGTGCAAATATAAAATTGATCCGGAAAACTATCGACATAAAGTACTTCCTGGAGGTAAAGGATTAACTGGTACTGTACTTCAAGAAAAACTTCAAACCATCTTCAACTCATTTGCTAACGCTGCAGAAAAACTAAGTCCATGTGCCTCAAGCCAAAGCAATGAGTCACTGAACAGAACAGTTGCAAGTACGGCTCCTAAACACTTTCATTATGGGGGATCTTCTTCGAATGATATCAGAATTAGTTCTGCTATTCTTCACAAGAATATGGGTAACACTTCTATAAACATTATAAATAAAAAGATGGAAAACTCACCGACTACTAAATTATCACATAAATTTCGATTAAAAAAAGACGAAGCAGCATATCGACGCAAAATTAAAGCTAAAACTGTGCAATTTAAAAAGCGCCGGCGACAACTTTTCAATATGAAATTAAATAAAAGCAACAATACATTACGAAAAGAAGGAATATGCTATGAGTCCGGGTGCGGGCTAGATCTTGGGATAGATTTTATTGATCGACCTGATTCAATTCCACAAAATACTGATTTTTCATTAGCAGATGTGTTTTTTTTTTATTTAGAAACGACCGGACTTGGCGCAAATAAAGAAATTATACAAATAGCCGCCAAATTTAAGCTTACAAAATTTGATATTTATATAATGCCATTAGGAGAAATAACATTTCAAGCATCAGATATTACCGGACTCAAGAGTTCAAAACAATATCTTGATGTATAATTCTACTCCTGTAGTATCACATTCAAAGCAAGATGCTGCTAGAAGTTTTCTACAGTTTTTACAATGTATTGGTAGCAATATCGTTTTAATTGCTCACAATTGTTTTAGATTCGATTGCCCTGCAATATTAACATTTATGAAGAATGAAGGATTGTTGAATGAATTCTTGTTAGTAGTTGTTGGGTTTGCTGATTCTTTGCCGATATTTTAAGCGAAATTAAAAAATAAACGTGGTGTAAAAGCGAGCTATAAACAAGTAATCCTCGCTGAAGAATTTTTGGATTCCAATTTAACAGCAAGGGCACATAATGCGGCCAATGATGTTGATGTGCTTCAACAACTGGTGGAACATTCCGACATCAATGTAACAAGGGACGATATATTAAATAATGTAAAGACTGCTCATTCAATTCTTTTACAACAAGCCAAACAGGCGCAATGTGATAGACTAAGGCAACCTCTTAAATTTTTAAAATGTGACCAAGGAAAAGAAAATGGCGGTTTATCTAAAAATATGATAAATAAAGTTGTTGCTGCTGGTGTCACATTGGATCATCTTTGCCAGTGCTACTTGTCGAGTGGATCAAAGGGTATACAAATTTTATTGGCGCAAGATGTAGGTGGAAAACCACGCATCACAAAAAATAAAAGAATAATCAAAGAATTATGTATGAAATTAGAAACCATGATAGCAAAAATTTAATTTTTTTCAGATTGTCTTACATTTCCTTATACATATTCAGTGTACTTGAATAACTTTTAATGTTTTATACGAAATAAAAAGGTTATTTGATATTTATTTCTATATTTATATTTACCTCTACTTATTCAGCATGACAAAATGTATATTAGTGAATTATGTAACAAATTTGAAAGCATGAAAACAATTTTTTTCTCAGATTCTTTAAATTTTTATATTTCTTTATATTTAGTGAATAATTTTTAATGTCGATGTTTCATAAGAAATCGTTTTTGAATTATATATATATATATATATATATATATATATATATATATATATATATATATATATATATATGTCGGAGATTGTAATATCAAAGCATGTCGTAACGATCATTTAATGAATCAAGTATTACATGAATCACTTATTATCTTTTAATTGTATTGTCGTAATCGAAACGTCAAGCATTCTTGGCTACAATGCTTGGATGGAATCAGTGTGTAGCGGTGCTCAGGGAGTGAGTGCAGGTCCGCCTCGCTGAGATCATCACGTTGATATTATCGCTGTGGTTCTGAAATAGTGTTGGTCGACTTAGAGTTTGCCAGTGATACTACCCCGCGACATCTGAAGTGGGATTCGCCTGCGATCCACAATATTGTATGTGGGTTTTTGTTCTGTTGGTGAATTATAAAGTGAAGTGTAGGGCCAAGCAGGTTAAGATGGAAAGGCCGTCTAGCAATTTTTGCAGGTTTTCATCCTAGGGCATTGACCAGTAACAAGGATTCCGTCTGTGTCCCACCCGGAGAGTGGTGACGTAATTACAAGAGCTGGTTAAGTAGAACCGTGAGTAATGAGTACTGAATTTATTTTAAGCGGTCTTCCAATACTGGTAAGAGATTTTATTACAAAGCTCAAGATATCGTTGTGAGCTATGTTGGTGGCAATTGGGTTGCTGTTGTAATAAAAGCAATTTTGGTCAGTTGCTTGTTGAGAAACGAGAGACGAAGTCGAGTTTGTTGTTTACGATATTGTGATGGCCGATGATCCGGATTACCGATCTCCATATATGTTATTTAAGATATTATTCATTACAGTAGGTGTTCATGGCAGTTGTTATATTTTGATTGATGTTTTGTCATTGAGCTTGTATGACGTAATAAGTATTTCATTTTTGGTAGCTTGATTCTACTCCTTTACATCGTCTGCGACGTGACAATATTATTAAACTGAATGTAGGTCAAGTAGTCACAGATCGGGAGTATCAACCAGTTTGCGATTTAGTTAGTTATTTGCGAAATAACAAACGAACTAATACAAATTCCTTAAAGTGTTTCGGTATGTCAAGAAAGATTGTAAAATGTTTTCATTGTACAAGTTTCGCAAACTAACAGACACGTTGAGTAGGTACACTGCAACCTTGAGGCACTTGATATATCGTTCCTTACTTTTTATCCAGATATGACCGATGCGGGTGCAGAACCATGGTGTACCGAAATATAAATTATAACATTAAAATTTCACTGGGGATCTTCAGTGAAGATAGTTAATGGTGGAAATATGTTGGAAAACTATGCTAAAAATTAATATTTTATTAACTGCAGATAAAGTTTACTGAGCTACAAATTGTTATTATCATTATAAGGTTGAGGGCTTTACGCGCTGGTGACTTTTGTCACAACGACCAGTAAGATCTGCTGTAGCATGTTTTGACTGAATGTCTGGAAGCCACTTCAGAATTTTGATGAACTGAAATTTGGTATATTATGGAACAATGACTAGTAAAGATACTTGTCATAATTCAAAGTCCCTTTTGTTAAGAGCTGATAACTCTAACGTTCATCGTCGAGGGTGAAATGAATATCTCCAGGCTATGAATTATGGCTTTTCAAGTATCCACAGGAAATGCCTAAGACTCACTTATACTACGGTACCCATTTTAGCTTTGATTCACAAGTGAAAGCCGCCTGGTTATCTGACGTTATGTAGATTGCTTCTCCTTTGAGAGCTTGTTTAAGTTTATTGAGCACACAGATTTATTGCTTGAGATATAATGAAACCGTTGTGTATGGATTCCTTTATTTGGCAGCACAGACCAAATAAAATCGATCCAGTTTCTGCTGACTCTAGTTTAGAAATATCCGTAAACCAGGACAGAGAGTCTATTTGGAAGAGTGGCCTTATTACTGTCCACCGAAGGCGATTACCAAAAACTCTCTTGTGTAGCTTTTGTTTCAGAAATTATGAGTGGCCTACGAGATCTCCAAGCTTGAAGTGTTTTGTCTTGCACAGTGCAAAGACGTTGGCCCAAGAATCAATTCCATTACTGCACTTGGACAGGTATTCATAGCGCCTGTGGTATGTGATACAAAGAAAAACTATCGTTGCGCTTCCGCAAAGACGCTTGTTACATTTTTGCCGCCATACTAATGATGCATGAGTGATCATTGGTCCAAATACGGTGATGTATGGCCAGTGGTTCGTTTCTGCCTGCAATCTTTAGTTTTTGCTAGAAGGACAGCGGCTTGTGTCCGAGGCTGCTACGGGATTTGTTTTGATGCTTTTGTTAATGTATAAATTGCATGTGGACTTTTGAGTATTCAGGTTTCAGGTATCTGCGTTGACATTAAGGGTAATGTGATTGAAGTGAGATATCGATGCATTCGATCAGTTACCGTACGATGATGCTATTTGGGAAAAATATTGTTGACAGTGGCGGGAGAGCTGTAATTATGGACGAAGTCTGTACCAGTCTGTCTCGAAATAATAAGCTAGAATGGGCGAGCATCCTGCCCAAGATCTACGAATGAGGCGATGTGTAGCACTGATAGTGAGATAATGTATTGGATGTACCGTGTTAGCGTGAATAATATAGCGCTGTGCAGACAGTTCAAATCTGAGTGAACTTTTATCAATTGTTCATGGTATAATTTGTATGAAGTTATTCAAGTTCCTGCACGTCCATGTTCCAAAACTCTGAGTGGTTACGGATGGAACTTTCATGAATATTGAAATTTAGGTACAAATATGGTAGTGGTTTGAAATAGTCCCTGAGTGTATTCCCAGAACATACTATATGACTATATTGAATTTCCGGTGAGCATGGTCGTAGCTATAAAACTTGGCGTTTTGGTTTTGATGGGGCTGTGGCCGATCAGGCTCCTCGTGACCGTTTTCGGGGTGACCATTCCAGTTTTGTCAAATTGTGAATTTGTTGAATGTTTAAATTGTGGCAAGCTAGATCATCCGCAGAGGAGTTGCACAGGATAGCTGGTGCCCGGACTGGAGCCTGCCGCGGTTGCGAAGCCGACTGTTTTACCTGAAAAACAATTGAGCAACAGAAATCTGTCAGCCATTGGAAGCAGAGAAGTCTGACAAGACGGGACTTGCTTTTCAAATGTTTGTCTTAATGTTTGGGACGCCTAAGTGCAGCGTGATGGACGCTGGAACAAATTGCTTTAAAATATTTTGATCGTATCCAAGGATAAATTTAATTGAAGAAAGTTCATCGGATGATGGATACAAAGGAAGATAAAAAAAATTGTTTCTACATCTCCTCTTGCAAACGTTTCAGTATATTATTTTACCTTCATCAAGTGCTACAATAAAAATATATGACACAAATCAACAACAATCATTTTCCAGAGTATAATCAAGCAATTATAAACAACAATTTTTTATAAAATACCTGTGAGGATTTGTAGGCCAAACGAGAAACAATATAAAAGACAGCATCACCTGTAACAGTGTAAGATCAACTGACTAAAACCTACTAACCTCCAATAAGAGCAAAAACCAACTTGTCAAAAAATAAACTAAAAAACACTAAGCCAAAATACAGTTAGGAAAACGAAAAGAAGAACTATCTGTTTGAATTATTTAACAAATTTAGAACATTTTGACAGCTTTAAGCTTAAGCATGCCGGATTATTTCGATTTGGTACTACGTATTATTTACATAACACATGAATCCATGTTCTAATTTTTAAGTAGAGCGGTTCATGCGTACAATAATGAACCTTCTGGAGGTTGAGACCACAATTTAGTTAGGCTAATCGAGTGGATCGTTGAAAATCCACAGGGGTGACTAAAACTTTGAACAGCCGATAAACTTTTATAACAAAAGTGGCTAAGGAGCAATTGAGGCGTTGGTCTGGACATTGGACATTTTCGTTAAATTCTTTAGAATTATTAACCGTGATGGAACATGACATGCTACTGGATGCCTCTATCATGGTGTTTCGGTGTGCTACTGTGATACCTCTGCCGAAGGTAACATGCTAACTAGGTGCCTCTGTCGTGTGGTTTTCCGAGCTGGGTAAGCGATGACGGAATAGTGTTCCATTGCTGGGTAAGCAATGACGCTGCGGTTTTCCGAGCTGATTAAGCAATGACGGAATAGTGTTCCATTGCTGGGTAAGCAATGACGGTGTGGTTTTCCGAGCTGGTTAAGCGATGACGAAACGGTGTTCCATTGCTGGGTAAGCAATGACGGTATGGTTTTCTTGCGCTGGTTAAGCGAAGATGGAATAGCGATCGATTGCTGGTTAAGCAATGATGGTCTGTCGCTGTTGGACAAGCTTTAACAATGCTTGAATACTGATATTGGTAGTCATGTATTTACTGGTGAAATGTATTGTCACAGAAATATGTTTTGTTTGACGTCTTGTAAAAAAAGGCGTCCATTAAATAATTTAGTGTACTATAGCTAAATTTTGAGCTTAATATAAATGTGAACAAAGTTGTAACTATTTGAGCACTTATTGGTCAGAGATAGCCGAGCGAAAATGCTGTGGATAAATTCTCTGTTTTCAGATAGTTCACACGAGGACGTGTGAAACGTCAGAATGGCCGTGTCGGAGATTGTAATATCAAAGCATGTCGTAACGATCATTTAATGAATCAAGTATTACATGAATCACTTATTATCTTTTAATTGTGTTGTCGTAATCGAAACGTCAAGCATTCTTGGCTACAATGCTTGGATGGAATCAGTGTGTAGCGGTGCTCAGGGAGTGAGTGCAGGTCCGCCTCGCTGAGATCATCACGTTGATATTATCGCTGTGGTTCTGAAATAGTGTTGGTCGACTTAGAGTTTGCCAGTGATACTACCCCGCGACATATATATATATATATATATATATATATATATATATATATATATATATATATGTCGGAGATTGTAATATCAAAGCATGTCGTAACGATCATTTAATGAATCAAGTCTTACATGAATCACTTATAATCTTTTAATTGTATTGTCGTAATCGAAACGTCAAGCATTCTTGGCTATAATGCTTGGATGGAATCAGTGTGTAGCGGTGCTCAGGGTGAGTGCATGTCCGCCTCGCTGAGATCATCACGTTTATATTATCGCTGTGGTTCTGAAATAGTGTTGGTCGACATAGAGTTTGCCAGTGATACTACCCCGCGACATCAGAAGTGGGATTCGCCTGCGATCCACAATATTGTATGTGGGTTTGTGTTCTGTTGGTGAATTATAAAGTGAAGTGTAGGGCCAAGCAGATTAAGATGGAAAGGCCGTATAGCAATTTTTGCAGGTTTTCATCATAGGGCATTGACTAGTAACAAGGATTCCGTCTGTGTCCCACCCAGAGAGTGGTGACGCAATTACAAGAGCTCGTTAAGTAGAATCGTGAGTAATGAGTATTGAATTTATGTTAAGCGGTCTTCCAATACTGGTAAAAGATTTTATTACAAAGCTCAAGATATCGTTGTGAGCTATGTTGGTGGCAATTGGGTTGCTGTTGTAATAAAAGCAATTGGCAATGGCCGATGATCCGGATTACCGATCTCCATATATGTTATTTAAGATATTATTCATTACAGTAGGTGTTCATGGCAGTTGTTATATTTTGATTGATGTTTTGTCATTGAGCTTGTATGACGTAATAAGTATTTCATTTTTGGTAGCTTGATTCTGCTCCTTTACATCGTCTGCGACGTGACAATATTATTAAACTGAATGTAGGTCAAGTAGTCACAGAGCGGGAGTATCGACCAGTTTGTGATTTAGTTAGTTATTTGTGAAATAACAAACGAACTAATACAAATTCCTTAATGCGTTTCAATATGTCAAGAAAGGTTGTAAAATGTTTTCATTGTACAAGTTTCGCAAATTAACAGACACGTTGAGTAGGTACACTGCCACCTTGAGGCACCTGATATATCGTTACATACTTTTTATTCAGATATGACCGCTGCGGGTGTAGAACCATGATGTACCGAAATAGAAATTATAACATGAAAATTTCACTGGAGATCTTCAGGGAAGATAGTTAAAGGTGGAAATATGTTAGAAAACTATGCTAAAGATTAATATTTTATTAACTGCAGATAAAGTTTACTGAGCTACAAATTGTAGATAGATGATATTGTTATTATCATTATTAGGTTGAGGGCTTTATGCGCTGGTGACTTTTGTCACCGCGACCAGTAAGATCTGCTGTAGCGTGTTTTGACTGAATGTCTGGAAGCCACTCCAAAGTTTTGATGAACTGGAATTTGGTATTTTATAGAACAATGACTAGTAAAGATACTTGTCATAATTCAAAGTCCCTTTTGTTGAGAGCTAATAGTAGTTTAACGTTTATCGTCGAGGGTGAAATGAATATCTCCAGGCTATGAATTATGGCTTTTCAAGTATCCACAGGAAGTGCCTAAGACTCACTTATACTACAGTACCCATTTTAGCTTTGATTCACAAGTGAAAGCAGCCTGGTTATCTGACGTTAAGTAGATTGCTTCTCCTTTGAGAGCTTGTTTAAGTTTATTGAGCACACAGATTTATTGCTTGAGATATAATGAAACCGTTGTGTATGGATTCCTTTATTTGGCAGCACGGACCAAATAAAATCGATCCAGTTTCTGCTGACTCTAGTTTAGAAATATCCGTAAACCAGGACAGATAGTCTATTTGGAAGATTGGCCTTACTACTGTCCACCGAAGGCGATTACCAAAAACTCTCATGTGTAGCTTTTTGTTTTAGAAATTATGAGTGGCCTACGAGATCTCCAAACTTGAAGTGTTTTGTCTTGCAGAGTGCAAAGACGTTGGCCCCAGAATCAATTCCATTACTGCACTTGGACAGGTATTCATAGCGCCTGTGGTATGTGATACAAAGAAAAACTATCGTTGCGCTTCCGCAAAGACGCTTGTGCTGTGTTTTGTTACATTTTGGCCGCCATACTAACGATGCATGAGTGATCATTGGTCCAAATACGGTGATGTATGGCCAGTGATTCGTTTCTGCCTGCAATCTCTAGGTTTTGCTAGAAGGACAGCGGCTTATGTCCGAGGCTGCTACGGGATTTGTTTTGATGATTTTGTTAATGCATAAATTGCATGTGGACTTTTGAGTATTCAGGTTTCAGGTATCTGCGTTGACATTAAGGGTAATGTGATTGAAGTGAGAGATCGATGCATTCGATCAGTTACCTTACGATGATGCTATTTGGGAATAATATTGTTGACAGTGGCGGGAGAGCTGTAATTATGGACGAAGTCTGTACCAGTCTGTCTCGAAATAATAAGCCAGAATGGGCGAGCATCCTGCCCAAGATCTACGAATGAGGCGATGTGTAGCACTGATAGTGAGAGAATGTATTGGATGTACCGTGTTAGCGTGAATAATATAGCGCTGTGCAGACAGTTCAAATCTGAGTGAAATTTTCTCAATTGTTCATGGTATAATTTGTATGAAGTTATTCAAGTTCCTGCACGTCCATGTTCCAAAACCCTGACTCGTTACGGATGGAACTTTCATGAATATTGAAATTTAGGTACAAATATGGTAGTGGTTTGAAATAGTCCCTGAGTCTATTCCCAGAACATACTATATGACTTTATTAAATTTCCGGTGAGCATGGTCGTAGCTATAAAACTTGGCGTTTTGGTTTTGATGGGGCTGTGGCCGATCAGGCTCCTCGTGACCGTTTTCGGGGTGACCATGCCAGTTTTGTCAAATTGTGAATTTGTTGAATGTTCAAATTGTGGCAAGCTAGATCATCCGCAGAGGAGTTGCACAGGATAGCTGGTGCCCGGACTGGAGCCTGCCACGGTTGCGAAGCCGACTGTTTTACCTGAAAAACAATTGAGCAACAGAAATCTGTCAGCCATTGGAAGCAGAGAAGTCTGACAAGACGGGACTTGCTTTTCAAATGTTTGTCTTAATGTTTGGGACGCCTAAGTGCAGCGTGATGGACGCTGGAACAAATTGCTTTAAAATATTTTGATCGTATCCAAGGATAAATTTAATTGAAGAAAGTTCATCGGATGATGGATATAAAGGAAGATAAAAAAATTTGTTTCTACAACTCCTCTTGCAAACGTTTCGGTATATTATTTTACCTTCATCAAGTGCTACAATAAAAATATATGACACAAATCAACAACAATCATTTTCCAGAGTATAATCAAGCAATAATAAACAACAAGTTTAAATAAACAACAATTTCTTTTTTTATAAAATACCTGTGAGGATTTGTAGGCCAAACGAGAAACATTATAAAAGACAGCATCACCTGTGACAGTGTAAGATCAACTGACTAAAACTTACTAACCTCCAATAAGAGCAAAAACCAACTTGTCAAAAAATTAAAATAAAAAACACTAAGCCAAAATACAGTTAGGAAAACGAAAAGAAGAACTATCTGTTTGAATTATTTAACAAATTTAGAACATTTTGATAGCTTTAAGTATTATTTACATAACACATGAATCCATGTTCTAATTTTTAAGTAGAGCGGTTCATGCGTACAATAATGAATCTTCTGGAGGTTGAGACCACAATTTAGTTAGGCTAATCGAGTGGATCGTTGAAAATCCACAGGGGTGACTAAAACTTTGAAGACCCGATAAACTTTTATAACAAAAGTGGCTAAGGAGCAATTGAGGCGTTGGTCTGGACATGGGACATTTTCGTTAAATTCTTTAGAATTATTAACCGTGATGGAAGATGACATGCTACTGAAAGCCTCTGTCATGGTGTTTCGGTATGCTATTGTGATACCTCTGCTGAAGGTGTGACGGCTGGAGCCGTTACAATTGTAAAAATATTAATTGACTTAAACTGTATAAATTATAAAATATAATAAAAGATAACAATTTTTATTTTACGTGAACGTTACCAAAAAATGACAAAATATGAATGAATATTTATTTACTTTTCGTCACCCCAGTTTCCAAAACAATCCCCCAAACCTCACTTGATTTCCTTGATTCTCCCCATGTGACTGGATGCACATTATAATACTCCCCCGCCAGACGAAAAGAAAATAGATATTTTACAAAGAAATTACTACAACAATTATAAAAATTATGATAATTAATTAAACTTCTTGGCCCTCTAATCTACCGTTTCCATTGCCTAATTGACGAATGGTGCAGGTGGAGTTTGTGTAGTTTTGTTTTGTGATGGGGGTAGCGGATGAAGGAATCTGGGTTTTAGTCTGTTTATTGATATATTTTCATGTGTGTTATCTTTTAAAATAGTGAAGTATTTATCTGATCTCGCGATGACTTTGTATGGGCTGGTGTAAGGTGGTTGTAGTGGAGTCTTAATGGAGTCTGTGCGAATGAAAACGAAGTCGGTGCGATAAAGATTTGGGTTTGTGTAATGATGTTTGTTATATGTGGATTCTGAAGGAGGTACGGCTGTCAACTGAGACATATGTTTTTTTAATTTTTTTAGATATAAAGGTAAATCTAAGTGGTCAATGAATTTGCTGGAAAACGATTTAGGAATTTCTCCGGGTAACCGTAATTTTGCCCCATACACAAGCTCTGCGCAGCTACATTGCAATGGTTCTTTAAAAGCAGTTCTAAGTCCTAGTAGAACGAAAGGTAAATTATCATGCCACTCATCCGGATGATCACAAGCTTTTAATGCTGTTTTAAGTTGTCTATGGAACCGTTCAATTATACCGTTAGTTTCTGGATGGTAAGATGTTGTACGTAGTCTTGTAGAGTCAATTAGTGATAGTAACTGGTTGAAAAATGATGATTCGAACTGTGCGCCGCGATCTGTTGTGATTGTTGAAGGAATTCCGAATCTGGAAATCCATCCTGATACGAATCGGTCTGGAACAGTTATGCTATTTAATGCGCGATAATCCCCACAGGGACGCCATGTGTTTGGTTTCTTTTTGGCCATATGTAAAGCTGATGACCAATTACTTGATGATTGCCGAATAATACCGAGTTCGAGTAAATTATTGAATTCATTTTTGGCTGCTATTAGTTTTTCGGGTGGTAATCGACGAGGCCTTGTAAAAACAGGAGATCCATCTGTGTCAATGCGGTGAGTGACATGATGTTTGATGACTCGGTTAACGTCAAAAGGATCAGTAAGAGAAGGAAAATCGTTTAAAATATTTTGAAACTTGTTATCTGATTGGATCAAAGAAATACAATGTCTTTTGAAAGATGAAGTGTTGATATAAAGTTCCCGGTTAGTCATATCAATGATTATACGAAAGTATTGTAGGAAATCTGCTCCTAAAATGGCATGTTTAAGATTTGCGATAATAAATTTCCAGGAAAAAGTAGTATTAAGCCCAATGTCTAGTGTCAGTTTGACAGTACCGTATGTTTGAATTTTTGTTTGATTGATGGCGTTGAGTGAATGTTTTTGAGTATTGTGTACTTGTGTGAATGAAGGTGGGATAATACTCACTTCTGCACCAGTGTCAACTAAAAATTGACAGCCTGACAACTTGTCAATTACAAAGAAGAGGGGGCTGGAGACGGAAAGATTAGCGCTGGAACAAGTAGGTAAATTAGTATTTTTATAATCAGTTATAGTATGAATATTGACCGTTTGACGAGGAGAACTCAAATTCCGCTTCTGCCATTTGCTGCAACCAGGTTGACAGCTTCTTGCTTTATCACCGAAGTGGTAGTGATACCAGCAGATATTGCTGCCATCACTGGTAGTGAAGAAGGAGGGTGAATCTTCGTGTCTGGAAGAATGAGGTGTAGGGCACATCGAAGGTCTACGCTGAGGCGGGTTGGAGAAATTAGTAACTTTTTGACATTCGCAAGTTCCGCTTGCAATTCTTTGATTTCAAACGTGTTTACAGGTTGTGGTGAAGTAGTGTTCGGCTGAGCAACTTCTACTAATTTATCCGCAATTTCTGCTTTTTCCTCAATGCTAGATGTTTTGGAGGCGGCTAATATTAATTGCATGTTGGAAGGTAGCTTTTGCAGAAAAAGATGATTTAAAATTTTGTTTTCTTCTTGTGTCGATCCAGTTAGCTGTTTCATTTTTCGTAAAAGGTGAGATGGTTTTTCATAATTTAAGGCGTTTATATTTAAAAGCGCGTTGAATTTCTGTACATCTGTAGGTGTTGTCCTTTGGAGCAGTGCTACTTTGGTGGTGGTGTAAGGCTTGTCAACTGGTCGTTCGAGAATGAGGTCTCGTATTTCAGCAGCATGCTCTGGACGTAGAGCTGTAACTAACACATTATACTTGCTAGTCTCAGAAGTTATATGATGAGAAGCGAAAATGATTTCAATTTGCTTAAACCAGAGCTCAGGATCTTCTGGGAAAAATTCTGGAAGTTTAGACGAGGAAAGAGCAGAAATGTTCTGAAGTACTGAAATAGGAGGGTCAGGTGAGGCAAGTAGTTCATCTTCTATGTCCATAGCGAAAGAACGTATTCCACAAGGGGTTACCAGTTGTGACGGCTGGAGCCGTTACAATTGTAAAAATATTAATTGACTTAAACTGTATAAATTATAAAATATAATAAAAGATGACAATTTTTATTTTACGTGAACGTTACCAAAAAATGACAAAATATGAATGAATATTTATTTACTTTTCGTCACCCCAGTTTCCAAAACAATCCCCCAAACCTCACTTGATTTCCTTGATTCTCCCCATGTGACTGGATGCACATTATAAAGGTAACATGCTAACTAGGTGCCTCTGTCGTGTGGTTTTCCGAGCTGGTTAAGCGATGACGGAATAGTGTTCCATTGCTGGGTAAGCAATGACGCTGTGGTTTTCCGAGCTGGTTAAGCGATGACGGAATAGTGTTCCATTGCTGGGTAAGCAATGACGGTGTGGTTTTCCGAGCTGGTTAAGCGATGACGGAAGGGTGTTCCATTGCTGGGTAAGCAATGACGGTATGGTTTTCTTGCGCTAGTTAAGCGAAGTTGTAATAGCGATCGATTGCTGGTTAAGCAATGATGGTCTGTCGCTGTTGGACAAGCTATAACAATGCTTGAATACTGATATTGGTAGTCATGTATTTACTGGTGAAATGTATTGTCACAGAATTATGTTTTGTTTGACGTCTTGTAAAAAGGCGTCCATTAAATAATTTAGTGTACTATAGCTAAATTTTGAGCTTAATATAAATGTGAACAAAGTTGTAACTATTTGAGCACTTTTGGTCAGAGATAGTCGAGCGAAAATACTGTGGATAAATTCTTTGTTTTCAGATAGTTCACACGAGGACGTGTGAAACGTCAGAATGGCCGTGTCGGAGATTGTAATATCAAAGCATGTCGTAACGATCATTTAATGAATCAAGTCTTACATGAATCACTTATAATCTTTTAATTGTATTGTCGTAATCGAAACGTCAAGCATTCTTGGCTATAATGCATGGATGGAATCAGTGTGTAGCGGTGCTCAGGGTGAGTGCATGTCCGCCTCGCTGAGATCATCACGTTTATATTATCGCTGTGGTTCTGAAATAGTGTTGGTCGACATAGAGTTTGCCAGTGATACTACCCCGCGACATATATATATATATATATATATATATATATATATATATATATATATATATATATATATATATATATATATATATATATACTTTTTTATTTACTTATTGTAAAATTATTTTAATTTAATCTATCATTTCCAATAAACAAAAGCTTATTATACTATGAAAAATAATTCTAAAAAGCACAAAAATAATTAGCTTTATTATATTCGAAAAAAAGTTATTCGTAAAATAGTTACGCGTTATACTCCTATCTTTTTCCTGTCGCATGCAACGTTGCCAAATCTTTTTCATTTGTTCCGCTAATGTCGATGGCGTAAATGAAATAAATGTTTAACATTAAGTTTATGATTAATTTGAACGGTAAGAAAGCATTATAAATCTCTTATAATATACTACGAGTCTTCAGTTTTATTATACTAGTTTTTTGTTCATCAAAGTAAGAACGATCAATTGTAAAACAAACAAAAATATATGTACGGAAATATTTCTACGAGAGCTTATGTATTAGAACGTTGAAAACTTCAACTTTATAAGCGTTTTTCTAAGGAACTAGATGGTGGATTGTTTTCTAATTTTTACAATAGTTGGATAAGACATCCTTTCTTATAATCATAAAATTTTACACCATAAAGTTCAAAATTAATTTTTCACGAGGAGATTCGCTCGAACCTCCTTAATCTTTACACAATAAAATTATCTAACTTTTCTATTTGGAACATTTCTCGATTACTACTACTTTAGAAATAATGAAAAATCGTCCAAATTCAGTATTTCTCCATTATCTAGTAACCTATGAGAATTTTTTACAAAACAAAAGCACATCTAAGATGGCCCCCCAAAAGCGCACCACATGTCCCATATAACTGAAGTCGTATCTCTTATAATTCCCGAGATCTCAATGGTGTCCTTCGAAGTCCGGACATCCTATGTAAATTATTAAGCGCCCCTGCTTAAATGTTTCTTGTTTTGAATAAATGAATATAACAAACATTCAAAAATAAATTCATTACAATCAATCTGTTTTTGAGGGTTTAGAAGTTTTAATATTTTATCCGCTTCCTTGACTCGACTATATTAGACCAATCTTAAGTATATTATGAAAGTAAAAAAAAAAATTTTTACCCAGATCTGAGTATTGGTGTTTTCCGATATCGAAACGGTAAGCCTATTGTTGTACATAAAGATAGAAAGTACATACTACAAAAAACATTTTATTCCATTTTATTTTATATTACCTAGCAATATAATATTATTAAAAAAATTGCTAAAAATCTATGGTTTGAAGGGTGAAACATATTTAAAATATAATAACCTTTATACTAATCGAAAGAAATAAAAAATAAGTATTTTCTTAAAGTAATAATCAAATATGGCTTCCATTTAAAAATATGTAATTTTGTGTTATATCTCGAATATTTGCCGATAGGAAAATTATTTTCGTACACCACTGGATAGACAATAAAATTATTTAATTTTTCTATTTGAAACATTTTTCTCGATTACTGATAGTTTAGGAATAATTTCAAAATGAAAAAATTCGACCTACTTCAGTACTGCTCCATTATCTAGTAAGTAAGTATGAGAATTTTTGGCAAAACAAAAGCACATCTAAGATGGCCTCCCAAAGCCGCACCACAAGTCCTATATAACTGAAATCGTATCTCTTATAGTTCCCGAGACCCCAATGGTGGCTTTCAAAATCCGGACAGCCTGTATGAATAATTGAGTGCCCCAGCTGAAATGTTTCTGATTTTGAATAATTAAATATAACAAACATTTAAAAGAAAAAATCATCAATATCGGATCTGTTTTAGTGGGTTTAGAAGTTTTAACGATTTTTCCGCTTCATTGACTCGACTATAGGCCGCCGGCTCTTAGTACTTGTTTTTTGTACTTCCTACAAGCCTACGTCCAAGGGATGGATGGGAAAAGATGGGACAGGGTCTACTGACTACCCTAGCGAAACGCACTATTAAATCTCTTATAAAATATTTATTTTTCTAAATAATTTCACAATTTTAGTAATACAGCAACAAATTACAAACTACAAGGTTTTCTTGTTTAAATCATAATTAAAATACCGTGATAAATAATTTAGAAAGTGATTATAAATTCCGAAAGTGCCCATTTACAAATTACTCACAAGAACTAAAATTAAACAAATTGTCTTGATGAAACTATTGGGTATAAGCAATTAAAATTTTATATTGACCAAGTAAATGATTGTCTTTAGACTGGTATGGAATGGAAATGTTGTTATTATTAATAGATATTTAAATAAATGTGTTATATGTATACAACCAACACATCACCCTTGTTAGGATGTTAGAATAATCTTTACTTTTGCATCAAAAGATGTCACTACCGCCCAGCACTAGCGAGCGGGCAGACACGTAATGGCGCTTGGCCAGAAAAGTTCCTGTTCTCTTGTACTTGTGGTGTGCTCTCAAATATAACGTGTTTTCTACATAAGTGTCGTTTACTAAGACCTTTATTCCCTCTAGCCCAGGAATAATACATGGTGTCAGGTAAAATATCTTAGTAAAACTAGAAAATGGAACACTTATTTAAGCCACCAGAGCCGCTTGCACTAGAAGGCCACGTGTCTGAAAACTGGAAACGTTTTGAACAGAAATTTGAAGTATTCATGCGTGCAACAGACATGGAGAAACAGCCAGAAGAGAAGAAAATTGCCATATTTCTTAACCTTATTGGCGATGAGGGATTAGAACTACACAATACGTTCACATTTGTAAACGATGAAAACAAAACGCTAGCAGGTATCATAAAAAAATTCAAAGATTATTGTTCCCCACAAAAAAACATAATCTTTGAACGCTATAAGTTCAATAGCATTGTCCAAAAGCCAGGTCAAACATTTGATAGTTTTTTAACAGAACTACGCAAAGCTGTGAAGACAACCGAATATGAAAACCCGGACGACATGATCAGAGACAGGATTGTGATGGGAATTTCAGACAAATCGACACAAGAACGTCTCTTGCGAGAACCAAAATTAACCTTAAATAAAGGTGTTGATTTTTGTAGAGCTACTGAAGCCAGTAAATCACAGTCGCAAGCGCTACAAAATGAGCAGCAACAGGTAAATGCTGTTAGAAGGTCAAAAGAAAAAACTGCCAGTCAAACCGAGAAGAAAAACAACTGTAGATTCTGCGGATATCAGCATGTGAAGAATAAATGTCCGGCATATGGGAAAACATGTGCCAAATGTCAAGGCCGCAACCACTTTGCAGCAGTGTGCCTAAGAAGCAAATTAAGTGATCAAAGTGCTAACAAAGGAGGTGGTAGTGTACAGAAATCTAAAAAAGTGCATGTAGTTAATGAGACTAAAGAGCAAGAACAATGCGACGATAGTTTGAGTGAAGAAGATTCCAACAACGTTTATATAGACAGTGTTAAGAACATAAGCTCAGTGAATCGAAATGGATCAAGTCAGAAGATGTGGATGCAGAGGATAGTTGTCCAAGGGCAGCCTATTGACTTCAAATTGGACACTGGAGCAGAGGTCAATGTATTACCCATAACATTTGTCAAACATTTAAAGCTAGTAGATAAAATCAACAAAACCCACGTAACTTTATTGTCTTATGGAAATGATAACTTTAAAATTAAGCCACTAGGGCAAATTTCACTCTCTTGTAATGTCAATAAATGTACCGTGAATTTAACATTTATTGTTGTAGATACCAATGGAGATACTGAAGACCAAATACCTTTACTTGGTTTACAGGGTTGCACAAAGTTAAAGCTAATATCTCGAATTGCTAATGTGTCAAATATTAAATATGAAACTGTAGAAGATATGACAAAATTTCATGGTAATGTATTCAATGGACTAGGTGAGTTCCCCAGAGAACATCATATTTCATTAAAACAAGACGCGAAACCGCACATTCAACCACTGAGACGTGTACCGCAAACACTGCATGACAGATTAAACTTAAAATTAATAGAATTAGAAAAGTCGGGCATTATTTGTAAAGTCGATAAACCGACTGAATGGGTGAATCCGCTGGTTATAGTTGAAAAAAAGAATGGCGATTTACGTCTTCGTTTGGACCCGAAATTTTTAAATCTTGCAATAAAACGCGAACATTTCTTAATACCAACTAGTGAAGAAATTTCTGCCAAACTTAGTAATAAAGAAATTTTTTCAGTTCTTGATATGAAAGACGGCTATTTTCAAGTTAAATTAGACCAAGCTAGTGCAGATTATTGCACATTCGGGACGCCATTCGGTAGATTTCAATTTAAAAGAATGCCTTTTGGAATATGTTCAGCCCCTGAAGTATTCCAAAAGATGAACTACGAAATATTTGGAGACATTGATGGCGTTGGTCTATATTTTGATGATTTGATCATAACAGGAAAAGATGAAGCCGAGCATGACAAAAATTTACAAATTGTTTTGCAGCGAGCTGAAAAATACAACGTTAAATTTAACCGTGATAAAATTCAATTTAAATCCAAAAATGTAAAATTTATGGGCCAGATTTACTCTAAAAATGGCATCGAGCTCAATAAAGCATACGTTAAAGCAATCACGGACCTACCCACCCCTAAAAGTAAAGCGGAATTACTGAGAATTTTAGGAATGGCCAAATATCTAGGTAAATTTGTGCCAAACATGTCAAAAATTGTCGCTCCGTTAAATGAACTAACTAGACAAAACGTTACTTGGGATTGGTCGAACATTCATGATGACGCGCTAAATAAATTAAAACACTTACTGACGACTGCACCGATATTGACGTATTTTAATTCGGCCAAATTAGTCGAAATAGAAACAGACGCGTCGAAAGACGGATTAGGTGCGTGCCTTCTACAAGATGGACATCCGGTCGCATTTGCGTCCAGAACTTTAAATGCATCAGAACGCAAATATGCGCAAATAGAGAAAGAAATGTTGGCAATCGTGTTTGCAATTCAAAAATTTCATTTCTTTATCTATGGGTTAAAAGACGTCGTTATAAACACCGATCACAAACCACTCGAGTCCATATTTAAAAAAGCATTAGCCTCAGTAACACCGCGTCTACAAAGAATGCGTCTACGGTTGCTAAACTATGATCTGAAAGTAAATTATAAACCCGGAAAATATCTTTACATAGCCGACGCATTATCGCGAGCATTTTTATCGGACACAGGCTTACCAAGTAACAGTGAATTTGACCGCGCTATTCATTCGCTTATTGTAAACATTCCCATGTCAGATAGCCGAAAAGAAGAATTTCGCCGTGAAACATTGTCCGATGCGGAATTAATTCTTGTTAAAAAATTTTGTGAAACAGATTGGCCAGAAAATAAGCGCGATATCCCAACTGCGATAAAACATTACTTGAAAATTAAAGAGAATTTAAATATTGTAAATGACTTAATATTTTGCGGAAATAAAATTATTGTTCCCGGGGCTCTACGCCATGATATGCTTAAACTATTGCATGAAGGCCATATAGGCATTGAAAAGTGCAAAATGCGAGCGCGACAAGTATTTTATTGGCCGCGAATGAACTGTGATATTGAGACTTACATTAAAAAATATAAAATTTGTGAACGAACGGCCAGAAAACAACAAAAAGAGACGCTCGTACCATTTCCACTACCTAAACGTCCGTGGGAAAGATTGGGCATTGATATTTTCACATACGGAGGTACTAGTTATCTAGCTGTATTTGATTCATACTCAAATTGGCTTGAGTTATCCCCTATTGGTGATAAATCTATTAAATCAGTCATTAGTGTATTAAAAAAAATTTTTTCTACACACGGTAGCCCTGATGTTATAGTTAGTGATAACATACCTTTCAATAGTTTTGAATTTGAAAATTTTGCAAGAGAGTGGAATTTTAATATAATTACCAGAAGTCCAAACTACCCTCGATCAAATGGGTTAGGTGAAAAAGCTGTAGGTATAGGAAAAAATATAGTCAAGAGATCGTTGGAAGAAGGTAGTGATATTCATAGTGCCTTGTTGCAATATAGAAACTCTCCTCTAAAATATATGAACTATTCTCCTGCCGAACTCTTGATGAATAGACGCTGTAAAACCAAAGTGCCCATTGCCGTAGATT
Source organism: Harpalus rubripes (assembly GCA_963082715.1). Taxonomy (NCBI): domain Eukaryota; kingdom Metazoa; phylum Arthropoda; class Insecta; order Coleoptera; family Carabidae; genus Harpalus; species Harpalus rubripes. The sequence continues at coordinate 31,920,514 of OY720459.1, read as the reverse complement.
TGTTATTGCCAAAACTGTGTAATAATGTGACTGAGAAACTAACAGATAGACAGAATGTGTATAAAAAGCAATATAATAGAAGTGCAAAAGATCTTGTCGATCTAGATGTTAACACGAATGTAACATGCTATAATAACATTCACAAGAAATGGGAACCAGGTAAAGTTATAGACATACATTCAACTCCTAGATCGTACTTAATTAAAGATCTCAATGGTGAGACAATCCGTCGTAACAGAATTGACTTGAGAAAGTCGCTAAATGCTTATGTACCCAGTGTTCCTATTTCTTGCGAAATAAATGACAATATTGCGCCTCAAGTGACTGAAGCTACACAATCAGATGTTACCCCTTCCCTCTCTAATGATAAAATTGTTACACCTAAGAAAAGTCCAATAAAAACTAGATCTGGCCGTATTGTTAAAAAACCAGATAAGTTGAACTTGTAAGGGGGAGATGTGTTATATGTATACAACCAACACATCACCCTTGTTAGGATGTTAGAATAATCTTTACTTTTGCATCAAAAGATGTCACTACCGCTCAGCACTAGCGAGCGGGCAGACACGTAATGGCGCTTGGCCAGAAAAGTTCCTGTTCTCTTGTACTTGTGGTGTGCTCTCAAATATAACGTGTTTTCTACATAAGTGTCGTTTACTAAGACCTTTATTCCCTCTAGCCCAGGAATAATACAATAAATGTACAAAATTAACAAATCTACTAACTTACTCGCCCGTTTACAGATTACCTACACACAAATTAGAACTAACACCCAAACATCTGGGAATAAACAATTCAAAATTTGTATTTTTAAAAGTAAATGATTGTCTTTAGCCTGGTACGAACGAAATCGAAATCTTGTTATGGTTAAAGATATTGAAACAAATTCACAAAATTAACAAATCCACTTGCGCATTTACAGAGATTACACACAAACAAGAACTAATACCTAAATTACTGAGAATAAACAATTCAAATTTTGTATTCACAAAGTAAATTATTATCTTTAAAAACATGCAGTATACAGAATTTTTTGGTAGTACAGCTACAAAATATGGAAAAGATAACGAATGTGCTGTAAGATTAAAATTGGAGGAAATTACTGGCTTGAAAGTATGTGGTCTAAACATAAATAGTAAAAATTACTTTTTAGCAACTTTTCCGGATGGACTAGAAGGCGAAAATGCAGTAATTGAAATAAAATGTACATATTCCACATTAAAATTTTTTAAAAATTCTAAAAACAATTACTTAACAATGTTTATTATATTTATTTTAAAAAGTAACAGAAACTTATTACAGTCGTATTTTAACACTATTATTCTTGTTCTTCAGTGTAATCTAAGAACGGAAATTAGGCAATGGAATATAATATATATATATATATATATATATATATATATATATATATATATATATATATAAATATATATATATATATATATATATATATATATATATATATATATATATATATATATATATATATATATATATATATATTCTAGGGAGGAAAAAGGTGCTTTTTTATTCAAATATCATGGCGATTTTTACTATGGTGTATTTACCGTCCTTATATGGATTACGGTATAGGTAAAATTTTTACAAACACAAAAGAGCAATAACGATGAACATCATACATTAATAAATTTACTATTTTATTAAAGTTATTTTCGTAATACCATACTGTTATTATGATTAAACAGAACTAAACACATAAGTGTTGATGGGTCTATAACGACCGCCAGCCGTTATTATAACGGGCGCCACGCATGAAAGAAAACAAAATTGAAAAGGAGTCCAAACGGCCGCCGGCAGTTATTATAACGGACGCGGGTCATTAGGAAGAAAATCACAGTATCGTGAAGAGCTTTACGTTATTACGAAAAAAAATTAACGCCACACGGCCGATATGCAAATAATGGACTCGGCTGATATACAAACTCTAGCCGCGTCCGTTATTTGCTTCATATCGGTCTAATGACGTAAATAATGATAACGTCATAAGGTTGATATGACCAAACGAGGTTGAATATAGTAAAATCGAGGCGATAGCTAACATGAAACATCTTCTGAAAATTATATTTTCTATGGCATATTGACAGGTGACAGCATTTTATGACACACTTCATAATGCTACGTTTTTTTTTTTTTAGAAACCACAGAAACACTTGATTTTTAATAATTGTATTATAAAAAAATAACGGCCGTGGCTATTTTAACGCACATATTGGTTGAGCATACTAATAAAGCACTAACATAAGATGTATAAAATAATATGATATTTTTTATTACATGACATGTGTGAAGTTAGCACGTCAATTAGTAATGTTAAATATTTTATAAACCGCTTTGTAAATGAAAAAAAAATTAAAGCACAAAAGAGCACTAACGAAGCTGTAACAAAAGATGTATCGAATAATAGGATATTTTATTAATGACGTTCTTGGTGTGGTTGACACGTCAATAAATAATGTTAATTATTTCATAAACCGTTTTATAATTTCAAAAAATTTTAAATTACAAAACAGCACTAATGAAGCACTAACAAAGATATATTAAATAATTGGATATTTTATTAATGACATGCTAGGTGTGAAGTTGGCACGTCACTAAATATTGATAATTATTTCATGAACTGCTATATGAATTTCTAAAAAAGTTGATGTATTAATTTGAAATTTGATTAATGACGTGCTAAGTGTGAAGTTGGCACGTCATTAAATAATGTTAATTATTTCGTGAACCATTCAATTAAGTTAAAAAAAATTTTGAAGCACAAAATAGCACTAACGACGCACTAATTACAAATATAAAAAGATTATTTGTGCTTCCAATGACGTGCCAATTTCACGGCCCTTTTTTGAACAGATATTTCATAAACTGATTATGACCTGAGATAAAATAGTATAAATACTAGCCTAACCTCGGCTTCGCCGAGTTTACCCTAGGGCTCCGCCGATAGTGTTTTATAATAGTTTATACGTACATCCAATCTGTCTACGCACAATTTAAAACCAAAATGCTAACGCCAACAGTCTTGTCAGATACCCAAGTTCCCCTTTCTATCAAACGAATTAACTTTATGCATAAAACAAATGCCAATGAACGTGTCAGAAATTTTTACACATGTATCTAACAGTCCTTAATTAGACCTCTCATTTGATACCAAACACGACATATTTCTAACATCTTTATGCACAAAACAAAAGCCGACTGAGATGTCTAATTGTTAACACTTCCATATCAGCAGACAAAATTTCAGTTGATCCCAATCACGACAGGGTTCAGACAAGTCTATGCGAAAAACAAAACCCAATCGAGTTGATGTCTAAATTTTGGAAGTTCTATAATTTAGCCAGACAGAAAACTTTTCATTTAATACCGAACAAAATATATTTCTGACAAACAACAAGAAATGTTTTGTCAAGGGCTATCATGGAGAAATGTCAAAAATACGACAGCTCAGTCGGCTACCGTTTTCTTGCAAAAAGTTGTCAATAATATTTCAGAAGTATAATCAAAAAATGCAGTTAAAATATAATTTTTCGACGTACCTACATACCAGGTGGCACTCCAAATCCGTTACATAGGCATTTAACATGGGAAAACAGTTTTACCTTGCGCGTTGCTTTCCAAATTATTTTTGAAAAAATACTTCAAATAAAAGTTGTAGATAATGAAATTCTGCATTTGATTCACAAAAAAAAAATTAATTGTGCATGCTTTGTAACGGCAGAAATTGCAAATGAAAATATCGAAAATCACGACAAAAATAGTGATAGCCATAAAATTAAAACAAACAGCATGACATATGTAATTACCTCTCGCTAAGAGAGGTATTGTATTCATGCTAAAAATCACATATCCAGATTTTAGTGAATAAGCACGTTTTAAGGTCCCTAGAATCCGATTATGACATTTTTACGATGATGTCCGTATAACATTAAATTCTTTATTCGATAAATATAAATTCATTATTATATCTTCTATAGATTTAGAGGTAAAGAAATGCATATAAAATAATTTGATGTAAAAATTCTTAGATCAAACTACTTCAAGGCAAGAAATTCAAATGTTTGTAATTCACACATAAATGTCACTGTCAAAAATATTGTAAGCCACTGTCAAAAATATTTGTACATCATTATGAAGATTATGAAAATAAATAAAAAGTCAACAACGCAAAAGAATATACCCAAAAAAGAATATAAAAGGAATTTGCGAAAAAATGAATAATAGAAAAAGAAAAGGAAAGTAGAAAAAAAATTCAGGATATTGAATATAAAGAAAATGTATGTATTGTACATAATTTATATTAAAATAATTATTTTGTAGTGACACATGAATATATGTATTTGTATTTAAAAATATTTTTCGTTTTATGCGTACAACCAGGGTAAAATATCTGGCGAGAGGTTATGTGCTGGCCACATCAGATTTTTTTTATATGATTGAAAAAGTCTCAATATTTGACAGTTAAAACATCAATCATTTGTTTGTCTGTTTGTTTTAATTCAATGGCTAGTGCTATTAAACTAAATTTTTCATATTTAATTTCTAGTGTTACTAATCATACGAAATGGATTTTGTTTATTAATATGAAAGTAGAATTTTATGCTCTACAACTTTTATTTGAATAATTTTTTCCTATAATAATTTGTTTTACCAGGTTTAATGCTTATGTATACAAAGTGATTGGTAGGAACTGATAAAAACATATATTGAAATGAAAAAATGCTGCGCGTTTTATGCGAGTAAACAGGACAAAATGTCTTAGTTACACGATAAATACAGTGTGTTCAAAGAAATTCCGAACTCAGAGTAGGCTATGTACAAAGAGACGTATGTCAATTAATTAAATGTCAATTTGACTTAAAATATTGTCAAAAATGTTTTGCAAAGAAATCAAAGCTTTTCAAATTAGAAAACGGCGAATGACGGTAAACTGTATCCTTTGACAACTTGACTTTTGAATTGAATATTGATCAAACATACGTTTCTCTGTTCATAGCCTACTCCGAGTTAGGTTTTTTTAACACACTGTATAAACATAATATTAATAACACGTATAGCGTGTGTCTGTCTTAAAGGTGTACATAGGATATTAACATGGGAAATCAGTTTTTTGCAATTTCCTGCTCACGTAATTATTTTACGCAAAAACGCGTTAAATAAAAGTTTTAGGGCATAAAATTATGCATCCAAATCAATAAACAGAAATATTTTTACATGCTTTGTAACGACAGAAATTATTTATGAAAATGTCGAAAATTACGTTGAAAATATCGACAGCCATGGAATTGAACAAAAAATAAATAAATGCTTAACGTTTTATCTGTCACAACCTAAGTTAATTTATTTGACGTTTCTGACAATTTGATAAAACGTCAAGCATTTATTTATTTTTTGTTCAATTCCATGGCTGTCGATATTTTCAACGTAATTTTCGACATTTTCATAATTAATTTCTGTCGTTACAAAGCATGTAAAGGTAATTCTGTTTATTGATTTAGATACAAAATTTTCTGCCCTAAAACTTTTATTTGAAGCGTTTTAGCTTAAAATAATTAGGCGTGCAGGAAATTGCAAAAAACTAATTTCCCATGTTAATCTCCTATGTACACCTTTAAGACAGACACACGGTATGAGTACACAATACTAAATTTAAAGGTAAAAATAAATCAAACAAAACTCAAAAAATGTGATATTTTAATTTTAAAGTAAACAATTATGTAGTTACAAACTGTAGAAAAGTAAGTAGTTACATTACATTAATAAAGTTTGGATTGTTATTAAAGAGGAAAAATGCAAGACTCATAGGTATACAAGATTACTTTTGTGGCTTATGCTGTAGGATTATAGCCCAGTTGCATAAAACATTGTTAACTTTAATCGCATTGTTAACTTTGACAAGATTTTTTAATATATGGCAATAAAAGAATTTTAAAATAGATAATTCTAAAAGTAATATAAGAAAATGAAATACAGATTTAAATCTGTACCGTTTTAAGATAGATATTGAATTATGGTGCACTCTCCACGCCAGCAATGAGTGCTCGTGAGGTGACGCCTGGTAAACGCACGCACGGTACAAATATGTCATCATCATTACCGATATCTGCGTACAAAGCAGATTGACACACCCAGCAATGGGTAATATGCCGTGATGATATATTTATTTATTTATTGACTTATGTTTAATCTGAAGTAATTTTAAACGTAATGTAAGAAAATGAATTGCAAAAAAGAACAGATTTAAACAAACCATCTAAAATTATTGAATTGACTTGTTCCAAACATTAAGGCATGATTTATCGATTTTGATATTCATTATGTCTTTCTCAGCCTGACATTTTGTTAAATCTATTTACAAAATAAAATATATAAATTAACAATAAACATACGTCTTAAAATAGGTAAAATAGGTATAGCCTTGTACAGAGTTCCTTTATGGTGCTCTCCTTCCTTATTTTTATTTTTTATTCTGTAGTGTTTAATCCTTTGTCCTGTGTTTAGCACCAAATCTTTTTGGGTTTCATTTAAACACGTATATTCTGTTTTGCATGTTTACTTCCAGACTATGTTTTTAGTGTTGATACGATATGCATAATTTGTCATTAACATATCAAATATGACATGACAATGTTTATCTTTTTAATTTTGTACATAGATTGTGATATTATTCCTACCTTTCTGATCCTTTTCGACGTGTTTCCTTACACATTTTCCAAAATTCTATTTACAAAATAAAATATGTAACATAATAATAAACATGGCTTAAAATCATTACATATACCTACCTTGTTAAATTCATCATCTTTTCTTTAATTATTACATATTATTTAAACATTTTATTGCATTTAAAAGGAAGAAAACAGATAATTTGTCATCATTGACATTGACATAACAGCGTTTATCGTCTTAAATTTTCAAGGAAAACTGTGATCGTTACTGTGAAAAATATTGTTTAGTTAGGAATATTTGTTTTTTACCTAGTTACTTATGACATATTTGGTAACACTGTTCAAGTACATATGAAACGTCAAAATTTATAATTTTTAATTAAAATGTTTTAGGCCTTTTTTACCTGTGCGGATATAATTGCCCATTCTCAAAATTTATAATTATGAATTAAACTTCTTTCAAATTGTCTCGATTTCATAAATATTCCCATTTAAAGGTTCAAAATGACATGACAAACATGGCGTTCTTCGTCTTAAATTTTTCAAAGAGAACTGTGATCATTACAGTGACCTATTGTTTCTGTCCCAATTTTCAATCTTTAATAATTTTTTACTCCAAAACTATGCAACCTACAGAAATTCGTCCCATTAGAAGGGCCCTGAAGCCAATCATTTCCTACAATTTGATACAAATTTCATGAAAATCGGTCGCACCGTTTAAGCTGTAGCCTTGTCTAAAGTTTGGCGATCGGCTTTTTGATTAAAGAATATATAGAAAGATCCTCTAACTGTTTAGTATATAGGACTAGCCTAGGGCTCCGCCGATAGTGTTTTATGATAGACTATACGTACATCCAATATGACGGATGACAATGTTTATCTTTTTAATTTTGTACATGTTCTTCGATCGATTGTCATATGAATTCTGCCTTTCTGATCCTTTTCGACGTGTTTCCTTATACATTTTCCAAAATTATATTTAAAAAATAAAATATATATTAAATTAACATAAAACATGGCTTAAAATCATTACATATACCTACCTCGTTAAATTCATCATCTTTTCTTTAATGTTACATATTATTGAAACATTTCTTTACATTTACAAGTATGAAAACCGATAATTTGTAATCATTGACATTGACATGCCAAATGATATAACAGCGTTTATCATTTTAAAATTTTCAAGGAAAACTGTGATCAAACACTTGTGTTCGAACTTCACATTAATCTAGTTAGGAATATTTATTTATTACCTAGTTACTTATGACATATTTGGCAACATTTTCCAGGTACATATGAACCGTCAAAATTTATAATTTTTAATTATAATGTTTTACGCCATTTTACCTGTGCAGATATAATTGCCCATTCTCATAAGTTATGATTATGAAATAAACTTCTTTCAAATTGCCCTCATTTCATAAATATTTCTATTTAAAGGTTCAAAATGACATGTCAAACATGACATGCCAAATGACATGACAGCGTTTATCGTCTTAAATTTTCAAGGAAAACTGTGATCGTTACTGTGACCATTATTGTTTTTGTCCCAATTTTCAATGTTTAATAATTTTTTACTCAAAAACTATGCATCCTACAGAAATATTACTTATTACGAGGGCACTCGAGACAATCATTTCCTACAACTTGGTGTAAATTTCACGAAAATTGCTCACACCATTCAGGCTGTAGAGGTGTTCAAAGGATGGCGATCGTCGTGATGAATTCAAATATATATATATAGAACTATAGATAGTGAATCTAATCGTTTAGTATTATAGATGTAAAACGGCTTGTTACGTCGCAAATGCGTGATTTAAAAAATATGATAATCGTTTCAAGTCATAGATAGGTAAAAATCAGTCCGTTTTGATGTATAATAAGTCATATTGGCGATATATTCCAAAATGTGTGGAACAGTTTAAATTTTATTCATACAAAATTGTATAATATTGTTTAAAACGATGTAATATGATAAATAGAGATAAAAAATAATAATAAATTAATTTTATTGTAAAAAAAATGTAATTTTGTTATAAAATACGTAATTAATATGAAATGAATAAAGTCAGATATAGGTAAATATTTATTAAAATAATAATAATAATAATAATAATAATAAAAGAACATAAAAAATTATATCTGATAATAACAATAATAATAATAATAATAATAATAATAATAATAATAATAATAATAATAATAATAATAATAATAATAATAAATAATAAATAAATAATAAGCAGAGAGGTACAAAAATAAATAATTTTTATTTAAAATAATCAAATACAATAAATGTATTTAAAATGGTTTCAAAATGACATAAAACTTTTTCAGACTGTCTTCTTAAAAATTTTCACGCATACTCAATTCAAATAATTAGCCTGTATTCTCTGATTTTGTACATTTGACATCAGTACAGAGAACTTTGATCTATTGTTTTAATGTAAGAATTTTGACCAGTTAATAATTTTTTTCACAAAAACTATGCACAGTAAAAATAAGAGACATATCAAAGGCACTAAGTTGATTTATTCTCTACTATTTAAAGCAAATTCCATCCAAATCGCTGAAACCGTTTCAGTTGTAGCTTTGTCTAAAAATTTCCCGATCGTCGTGATGAATTTTGGGGGGCTTGACCTTTTAGTATTAAGGATGTAAAACGGCTTGTTACGTCGCAAATGCGTGATTTAAAAAATATGATAATCGTTTCAAGTCATAGATAGGTAAAAATCAGTCCGTTTTGATGTATAATAAGTCATATTGGCGATATATTCCAAAATGTGTGGAACAGTTTAAATTTTATTCATACAAAATTGTATAATATTGTTTAAAACGATGTAATATGATAAATAGAGATAAAATTTAATAATAAATTAATTTTATTGTAAAAAAAATGTAATTTTGTTATAAAATACGTAATTAATATGAAATGAATAAAGTCAGATATAGGTAAATATTTATTAAAATAATAATAATAATAATAATAATAATAATAATAATAATAATAAAAGAACATAAAAAGTTATATCTGATAATAACAATAATAATAATAATAATAATAATAATAATAATAATAATAATAATAATAATAATAATAATAATAATAATAATAATAATAATAATAATAAATAATAAGCAGAGAGGTACATAAAATAAATAATTTTTATTTAAAATAATCAAATACAATAAATGTATTTAAAATGGTTTCAAAATGACATAAAACTTTTTCAGACTGTCTTCTTAAAAATTTTCACGCATACTCAATTCAAATAATTAGCCTGTATTCTCTGATTTTGTACATTTGACATCAGTACAGAGAACTTTGATCTATTGTTTTAATGTAAGAATTTTGACCAGTTAATAATTTTTTTCACAAAAACTATGCACAGTAAAAATAAGAGACATATCAAAGGCACTAAGTTGATTTATTCTCTACTATTTAAAGCAAATTCCATCCAAATCGCTGAAACCGTTTCAGTTGTAGCTTTGTCTAAAAATTTCCCGATCGTCGTGATGAATTTTGGGGGGCTTGACCTTTTAGTATTAAGGATGTAAAACGGCTTGTTACGTCGCAAATGCGTGATTTAAAAAATATGATAATCGTTTCAAGTCATAGATAGGTAAAAATCAGTCCGTTTTGATGTATAATAAGTCATATTGGCGATATATTCCAAAATGTGTGGAACAGTTTAAATTTTATTCATACAAAATTGTATAATATTGTTTAAAACGATGTAATATGATAAATAGAGATAAAAAATAATAATAAATTAATTTTATTGTAAAAAAAAATGTAATTTTGTTATAAAATACGTAATTAATATGAAATGAATAAAGTCAGATATAGGTAAATATTTATTAAAATAATAATAATAATAATAATAATAATAATAATAATAATAATAATAAAAGAACATAAAAAATTATATCTGATAATAACAATAATAATAATAATAATAATAATAATAATAATAATAATAATAATAATAATAATAAATAATAAATAAATAATAAGCAGAGAGGTACAAAAATAAATAATTTTTATTTAAAATAATCAAATACAATAAATGTATTTAAAATGGTTTTAAAATGACATAAAACTTTTTCAGACTGTCTTCTTAAAAATTTTCACGCATACTCAATTCAAATAATTAGCCTGTATTCTCTGATTTTGTACATTTGACATCAGTACAGAGAACTTTGATCTATTGTTTTAATGTAAGAATTTTGACCAGTTAATAATTTTTTTCACAAAAACTATGCACAGTAAAAATAAGAGACATATCAAAGGCACTAAGTTGATTTATTCTCTACTATTTAAAGCAAATTCCATCCAAATCGCTGAAACCGTTTCAGTTGTAGCTTTGTCTAAAAATTTCCCGATCGTCGTGATGAATTTTGGGGGGCTTGACCTTTTAGTATTAAGGATGTAAAACGGCTTGTTACGTCGCAAATGCGTGATTTAAAAAATATGATAATCGTTTCAAGTCATAGATAGGTAAAAATCAGTCCGTTTTGATGTATAATAAGTCATATTGGCGATATATTCCAAAATGTGTGGAACAGTTTAAATTTTATTCATACAAAATTGTATAATATTGTTTAAAACGATGTAATATGATAAATAGAGATAAAAAATAATAATAAATTAATTTTATTGTAAAAAAAATGTAATTTTGTTATAAAATACGTAATTAATATGAAATGAATAAAGTCAGATATAGGTAAATATTTATTAAAATAATAATAATAATAATAATAATAATAATAAAAGAACATAAAAAATTATATCTGATAATAACAATAATAATAATAATAATAATAATAAATAAATAAATAATAAGCAGAGAGGTACAAAAATAAATAATTTTTATTTAAAATAATCAAATACAATAAATGTATTTAAAATGGTTTCAAAATGACATAAAACTTTTTCAGACTGTCTTCTTAAAAATTTTCACGCATACTCAATTCAAATAATTAGCCTGTATTCTCTGATTTTGTACATTTGACATCAGTACAGAGAACTTTGATCTATTGTTTTAATGTAAGAATTTTGACCAGTTAATAATTTTTTTCACAAAAACTATGCACAGTAAAAATAAGAGACATATCAAAGGCACTAAGTTGATTTATTCTCTACTATTTAAAGCAAATTCCATCCAAATCGCTGAAACCGTTTCAGTTGTAGCTTTGTCTAAAAATTTCCCGATCGTCGTGATGAATTTTGGGGGGCTTGACCTTTTAGTATTAAGGATGTAAAACGGCTTGTTACGTCGCAAATGCGTGATTTAAAAAATATGATAATCGTTTCAAGTCATAGATAGGTAAAAATCAGTCCGTTTTGATGTATAATAAGTCATATTGGCGATATATTCCAAAATGTGTGGAACAGTTTAAATTTTATTCATACAAAATTGTATAATATTGTTTAAAACGATGTAATATGATAAATAGAGATAAAATTTAATAATAAATTAATTTTATTGTAAAAAAAATGTAATTTTGTTATAAAATACGTAATTAATATGAAATGAATAAAGTCAGATATAGGTAAATATTTATTAAAATAATAATAATAATAATAATAATAATAATAATAAAAGAACATAAAAAGTTATATCTGATAATAACAATAATAATAATAATAATAATAATAATAATAATAATAATAATAAATAATAAATAAATAATAAGCAGAGAGGTACATAAAATAAATAATTTTTATTTAAAATAATCAAATACAATAAATGTATTTAAAATGGTTTCAAAATGACATAAAACTTTTTCAGACTGTCTTCTTAAAAATTTTCACGCATACTCAATTCAAATAATTAGCCTGTATTCTCTGATTTTGTACATTTGACATCAGTACAGAGAACTTTGATCTATTGTTTTAATGTAAGAATTTTGACCAGTTAATAATTTTTTTCACAAAAACTATGCACAGTAAAAATAAGAGACATATCAAAGGCACTAAGTTGATTTATTCTCTACTATTTAAAGCAAATTCCATCCAAATCGCTGAAACCGTTTCAGTTGTAGCTTTGTCTAAAAATTTCCCGATCGTCGTGATGAATTTTGGGGGGCTTGACCTTTTAGTATTAAGGATGTAAAACGGCTTGTTACGTCGCAAATGCGTGATTTAAAAAATATGATAATCGTTTCAAGTCATAGATAGGTAAAAATCAGTCCGTTTTGATGTATAATAAGTCATATTGGCGATATATTCCAAAATGTGTGGAACAGTTTAAATTTTATTCATACAAAATTGTATAATATTGTTTAAAACGATGTAATATGATAAATAGAGATAAAAAATAATAATAAATTAATTTTATTGTAAAAAAAATGTAATTTTGTTATAAAATACGTAATTAATATGAAATGAATAAAGTCAGATATAGGTAAATATTTATTAAAATAATAATAATAATAATAATAATAATAATAATAAAAGAACATAAAAAATTATATCTGATAATAACAATAATAATAATAATAATAATAATAATAATAATAATAATAATAAATAATAAATAAATAATAAGCAGAGAGGTACAAAAATAAATAATTTTTATTTAAAATAATCAAATACAATAAATGTATTTAAAATGGTTTTAAAATGACATAAAACTTTTTCAGACTGTCTTCTTAAAAATTTTCACGCATACTCAATTCAAATAATTAGCCTGTATTCTCTGATTTTGTACATTTGACATCAGTACAGAGAACTTTGATCTATTGTTTTAATGTAAGAATTTTGACCAGTTAATAATTTTTTTCACAAAAACTATGCACAGTAAAAATAAGAGACATATCAAAGGCACTAAGTTGATTTATTCTCTACTATTTAAAGCAAATTCCATCCAAATCGCTGAAACCGTTTCAGTTGTAGCTTTGTCTAAAAATTTCCCGATCGTCGTGATGAATTTTGGGGGGCTTGACCTTTTAGTATTAAGGATGTAAAACGGCTTGTTACGTCGCAAATGCGTGATTTAAAAAATATGATAATCGTTTCAAGTCATAGATAGGTAAAAATCAGTCCGTTTTGATGTATAATAAGTCATATTGGCGATATATTCCAAAATGTGTGGAACAGTTTAAATTTTATTCATACAAAATTGTATAATATTGTTTAAAACGATGTAATATGATAAATAGAGATAAAAAATAATAATAAATTAATTTTATTGTAAAAAAAATGTAATTTTGTTATAAAATACGTAATTAATATGAAATGAATAAAGTCAGATATAGGTAAATATTTATTAAAATAATAATAATAATAATAATAATAATAATAAAAGAACATAAAAAATTATATCTGATAATAACAATAATAATAATAATAATAATAATAATAATAATAATAATAATAATAAATAAATAAATAATAAGCAGAGAGGTACAAAAATAAATAATTTTTATTTAAAATAATCAAATACAATAAATGTATTTAAAATGGTTTCAAAATGACATAAAACTTTTTCAGACTGTCTTCTTAAAAATTTTCACGCATACTCAATTCAAATAATTAGCCTGTATTCTCTGATTTTGTACATTTGACATCAGTACAGAGAACTTTGATCTATTGTTTTAATGTAAGAATTTTGACCAGTTAATAATTTTTTTCACAAAAACTATGCACAGTAAAAATAAGAGACATATCAAAGGCACTAAGTTGATTTATTCTCTACTATTTAAAGCAAATTCCATCCAAATCGCTGAAACCGTTTCAGTTGTAGCTTTGTCTAAAAATTTCCCGATCGTCGTGATGAATTTTGGGGGGCTTGACCTTTTAGTATTAAGGATGTAAAACGGCTTGTTACGTCGCAAATGCGTGATTTAAAAAATATGATAATCGTTTCAAGTCATAGATAGGTAAAAATCAGTCCGTTTTGATGTATAATAAGTCATATTGGCGATATATTCCAAAATGTGTGGAACAGTTTAAATTTTATTCATACAAAATTGTATAATATTGTTTAAAACGATGTAATATGATAAATAGAGATAAAAAATAATAATAAATTAATTTTATTGTAAAAAAAATGTAATTTTGTTATAAAATACGTAATTAATATGAAATGAATAAAGTCAGATATAGGTAAATATTTATTAAAATAATAATAATAATAATAATAATAATAAAAGAACATAAAAAATTATATCTGATAATAACAATAATAATAATAATAAATAATAAATAAATAATAAATAATAAGCAGAGAGATACAAAAATAAATAATTTTTATTTAAAATAATCAAATACAATAAATGTATTTAAAATGGTTTCAAAATGACATAAAACTTTTTCAGACTGTCTTCTTAAAAATTTTCACGCATACTCAATTCAAATAATTAGCCTGTATTCTCTGATTTTGTACATTTGACATCAGTACAGAGAACTTTGATCTATTGTTTTAATGTAAGAATTTTGACCAGTTAATAATTTTTTTCACAAAAACTATGCACAGTAAAAATAAGAGACATATCAAAGGCACTAAGTTGATTTATTCTCTACTATTTAAAGCAAATTCCATCCAAATCGCTGAAACCGTTTCAGTTGTAGCTTTGTCTAAAAATTTCCCGATCGTCGTGATGAATTTTGGGGGGCTTGACCTTTTAGTATTAAGGATGTAAAACGGCTTGTTACGTCGCAAATGCGTGATTTAAAAAATATGATAATCGTTTCAAGTCATAGATAGGTAAAAATCAGTCCGTTTTGATGTATAATAAGTCATATTGGCGATATATTCCAAAATGTGTGGAACAGTTTAAATTTTATTCATACAAAATTGTATAATATTGTTTAAAACGATGTAATATGATAAATAGAGATAAAAAATAATAATAAATTAATTTTATTGTAAAAAAAATGTAATTTTGTTATAAAATACGTAATTAATATGAAATGAATAAAGTCAGATATAGGTAAATATTTATTAAAATAATAATAATAATAATAATAAAAGAACATAAAAAATTATATCTGATAATAATAATAATAATAATAATAATAATAATAATAATAATAATAATAATAATAATAATAATAATAATAATAAATAATAAATAAATAATAAGCAGAGAGGTACAAAAATAAATAATTTTTATTTAAAATAATCAAATACAATAAATGTATTTAAAATGGTTTCAAAATGACATAAAACTTTTTCAGACTGTCTTCTTAAAAATTTTCACGCATACTCAATTCAAATAATTAGCCTGTATTCTCTGATTTTGTACATTTGACATCAGTACAGAGAACTTTGATCTATTGTTTTAATGTAAGAATTTTGACCAGTTAATAATTTTTTTCACAAAAACTATGCACAGTAAAAATAAGAGACATATCAAAGGCACTAAGTTGATTTATTCTCTACTATTTAAAGCAAATTCCATCCAAATCGCTGAAACCGTTTCAGTTGTAGCTTTGTCTAAAAATTTCCCGATCGTCGTGATGAATTTTGGGGGGCTTGACCTTTTAGTATTAAGGATGTAAAACGGCTTGTTACGTCGCAAATGCGTGATTTAAAAAATATGATAATCGTTTCAAGTCATAGATAGGTAAAAATCAGTCCGTTTTGATGTATAATAAGTCATATTGGCGATATATTCCAAAATGTGTGGAACAGTTTAAATTTTATTCATACAAAATTGTATAATATTGTTTAAAACGATGTAATATGATAAATAGAGATAAATAATAATAATAAATTAATTTTATTGTAAAAAAAATGTAATTTTGTTATAAAATACGTAATTAATATGAAATGAATAAAGTCAGATATAGGTAAATATTTATTAAAATAATAATAATAATAATAATAATAATAATAATAATAATAAAAGAACATAAAAAATTATATCTGATAATAACAATAATAATAATAATAATAATAATAATAATAATAATAAATAATAAATAAATAATAAATAATAAGCAGAGGTACAAAAATAAATAATTTTTATTTAAAATAATCAAATACAATAAATGTATTTAAAATGGTTTCAAAATGACACAAAACTTTTTCAGACTGTCTTCTTAAAAATTTTCACGCATACTCAATTCAAATAATTAGCCTGTATTCTCTGATTTTGTACATTTGACATCAGTACAGAGAACTTTGATCTATTGTTTTAATGTAAGAATTTTGACCAGTTAATAATTTTTTTCACAAAAACTATGCACAGTAAAAATAAGAGACATATCAAAGGCACTAAGTTGATTTATTCTCTACTATTTAAAGCAAATTCCATCCAAATCGCTGAAACCGTTTCAGTTGTAGCTTTGTCTAAAAATTTCCCGATCGTCGTGATGAATTTTGGGGGGCTTGACCTTTTAGTATTAAGGACTAGCCTAAGCTCGGCTTCGCCGAGTTTACCCTAGGGCTCCGCCGATAGTGTTTTATAATAGTTTATACGTACATCCAATCTGTCTACGCACAATTTAAAACCAAAGTGGTAACGCCAACAGTCTTGTCAGATACCCAAGTTCCCCCTTCTATCAAACGAATTAACTTTATGCATAAAACAAAAGCCAATCAACCTGTCATAAATTTCCACACTTGTGTCTAAAAGTTCGTAACCAGACCTCTCATTTGATACCAAACACGACATATTTCTAGCACCTTTATACAAAAACAAAAGCCGACCGAGATGTCTATTTGTTGACACTTCTATGTTACAGCCCTGCAGAAAAAAATTCACATGATCCTAATCACTACATGGTTCTGACAACTTTATGTAAAAAACAAAAGCCGGTCAAGTTGATGTCAAAATTTTGAAAGTTCTATAGTTTAGCCATGCAGAAATCTTTTCATTTAATACCAAACAGGATATACAGGTGTTTCATATAAGAGTGCAAGGCTTTGGAGTATGAATTCTGATACCAAAAGGGGGAAAAATCCCAATAAACATTGATGCTATAACGCTTTCTAACAGAGATAGGTACCCAGGATTTTATTAAAAGAAAAAAAAAACAGGAAACAGGTTATTTTTATTTATTTTTGTATTGGGTCATAAATAATTATTTATAAAAAGAATCCCAGAGCAAGTGTTTAAAATGAAAGGCATTACATTCAATAAATAAATCAGTATTATTTAAAAATACTACGGTAAATTATTAGAATATTACATTTTCATTAAATACAGAAGGCTTGGCAATACTTTTTTGTATTAGAAATATTATCAAAATATTAAATAACAGGTGTAATAATGAAATAATTATCGGATTGAAATAAGTGGAATTTTTAATTAATTAAATCTCATTTAAATTTTAAATGAATTAAACAAATGCCATCAGCCAACTATTTTCTGATATTTCAGTATTATGCTTCATTTAAGATAAATCCTCGGTATCTCTGTTATGAAGCGTTCTAGCACCAATGTTTATTGGGATTTTTTTCATGTTGGTGTCTAGAATTCATACTCCGAAGCCTTACATAGTTACATGAAACACCCTGTATTTCTGACAAATTTATACGAAAAACAAGAAATGTTTTCTCATGGACTGTCATAGAGAATTGTCAAAAATACGACAGCTCGAT
Source organism: Harpalus rubripes (assembly GCA_963082715.1). NCBI lineage: Eukaryota > Metazoa > Arthropoda > Insecta > Coleoptera > Carabidae > Harpalus > Harpalus rubripes. The sequence continues at coordinate 31,902,267 of OY720459.1, read as the reverse complement.
CGGCTATTCTTTTTTGCATAAAATTGTCAATAATATTTCGGAAGTGTAGTATCTATAGCTGAGTGCACGATGTATAATGTATTACAAAGAATGGCTAAATAACCGGGTTAGTTCATACAGTATGCCGCTAGATGTCAGGTTTTTTGCGACCCGGTTTTTACAAAAATATTTGAAATAGTAAATTATTCCTATATATCGCACAATATTTTATATTTTCAATACATTACCTTTTATCTTTTGTCAGTTCTATGTATGTATATTATACAAATTCCATACAACAGGCTTCTATAATTTCAGTAAAATTATAAAATAAACATAATGTCATGTACTTGACACTGACATCTTTCAATCAGAATTTTCTAAATCGTAGTACCTGTTTCTATGGTTATATCATGGCTGGCTGCTACAAAATCGCACATTTTGGCACCTTAAAAAGACTATGGTCCGTATTCTTACATCTTAAAGTAGCGCTACTTCCGAAAAATCGCTACTTCAACTGTCAAATGTCAACTTTAACATTAAAATGAGAGATATAAAAATAAATTAAATTGTAAAAAGCATTTATTTCTAATGTCATAGGTTTCATTTACAAAAATATGAAACCTATTCTTATCTACTCATAAAATTATATAAATAAAAAATCGAAATAGCGCTACTTCCGAAGTAACGTTACTTCAAGAGGTAAAAATTCGGGTCTATATCTCTTTATTTGATCCATACCCTGTTGTACATCCTGTATCACAACATTTTCTATTTAAACGCGAACTTATTTTAACCGCAACCGACACACTGCGGCACACCAACTGCCAAACGCCTGTCAAATGGTAACGGGTCGCGTTAGCTTCTTTTTTACCAGCTAGTTATGTCAACGCATTTCGTACTCTCACCTATAGATACTACACCGTGGTAGGAACTTATGAAAACATATAATGAAATGAACAAATGCTGTGCATTTTATGCGAGCAAACAGGACAAAATTACAGGATAAATATAAACATAATACAAGGTGCCCATTTTATATGTTCCAGCCTGAAATTTTAAGAGTAAGCAAAACCAAATATATTTTATAAGCCACTTGGTGAATATTAGTACTTTAAATCGAATAATCACAGTAGGTATAAGAGCAAAACAAAATTTTAAAAACCAAATCACTTATGAAATGTATCATGGATTGCCTAATCATGAATTTTCAGGCGGGAACTTTTAAAATGCGGACCCTGTATTAGTAACATGTATATGAGTACACAATACTAAATTTACATTACAATTTTAGTTACAAACTGCAGAAAAGTAAGTACTTACATTACATTAGATCTGAACTTTTACAACGAATTTGAAAATATATCAATAAAGTTTGGATTGTTAAAAATGATAGGTATTAAAGATTACTTTTCTGGCTCATGCTATATGATTATGTAATTTAAAATATTTTTTATTAGTACGATACAATAATTGGGAATAAAAGAATTTTAAAATAGATAATTTTAACGTAATATAAGAAAATAAAATACAGATTAAATTCTGTACCGTTTTAAGATAGATATCGAATTATGTATAATCTGAAATAATTTTAAACGTAATGTAAGAAAATGAATTACAAAAAAAGAACAGATTAAAACATACTATCTAAAATTATTGAATTGTCTTGTTCCAGACTATGATTTTCCTGTACACGTCTTAAAATCATTACATATACCTATATATACAATCGGTTTATAACGTTGTACCATGTCTTCCGATGCGAATTCTCCACTGGTCTTGCCATAGATCTTCATTCTCTCTTATTTCTTCTTGGACTCCTGCTACCTAATTCCTTCTAGGTCTCCCTCTTTTCTTTTTGCCGCTAGGAGTTTACTGTGGTATGTGTTTTGCCATTACTCATTTGCTGTACGTGATCGTACCATCTTAATTGACTTGTTTTTATATCATCGGTTATAGTAATTGATACATGCATAATTTGTCATTAACATATCAAATATGACATGACAATGTTTATCTTTTTCATTTTGTACATCGATTGTGATATTATTCCTACCTTTCTGATCCTTTTCGACGTGTTTCCTTATACATTTTCCAAAATTCTATTTACAAAATAAAATATGTAACATAATAATAAACATGGCTTAAAATCATTACATATACCTACCTTGTTAAATTCATCATCTTTTCTTTAATTATTACATATTATTTAAACATTTTATTGCATTTAAAAGGAAGAAAACTGATAATTTGTCATCATTGACATTGACATAACAGCGTTTATCGTCTTAAATTTTCAAGGAAAACTGTGATCGTTACTGAGAAAAATATTGTTTAGTTACAAATATTTGTTTTTTACCTAGTTACTTATGACACATTTGGTAACACTGTCCAAGTACATATGAACCGTCAAATTTTATAATTTTTAATTAAAATGGTTTAGGCCTTTTTTACCTGTGCGGATATAATTGCCCATTCTCAAAATTTATAATTATGAATTAAACTTCTTTCAAATTGTCTCCATTTCATAAATATTTCCATTTAAAGGTTCAAAATGACATGACAAACATGGCGTTCTTCGTCTTAAATTTTCAAGGAAAACTGTGATCGTTACTGTGACCTATTGTTTCTGTCCCAATTTTCAATCTTTAATAATGTTTTACACAAAAACTATGCATCCTACAGAAATTCGGTCCATTAGAAGGGAGCTGAAGCCAATCATTTCCTACAACTTGGTACAAATTTCACGAAAATCGGTCGCTCCGTTTAACCTGTAGCCTTGTCTAAAGTTTGGCGATCGGCTTTTTGATTAAAGAATATATAGAGAGTGAATCTAACCTTTTAGTATTATAGATGTAAAACGGCTTGTTACGTCGCAAATGCGTGATTTAAAAAATATGATAATCGTTTCAAGTCATAGATAGGTAAAAATCAGTCCGTTTTGATGTATAATAAGTCATATTGGCGATATATTCCAAAATGTGTGGAACAGTTTAAATTTTATTCATACAAAATTGTATAATATTGTTTAAAACGATGTAATATGATAAATAGAGATAAAAAATAATAATAAATTAATTTTATTGTAAAAAAATGTAATTTTGTTATAAAATACGTAATTAATATGAAATGAATAAAGTCAGATATAGGTAAATATTTATTAAAATAATAATAATAATAATAATAATAATAATAATAATAAAAGAACATAAAAAATTATATCTGATAATAACAATAATAATAATAATAATAATAATAATAATAATAATAATAAATAATAAGCAGAGAGGTACAAAAATAAATAATTTTTATTTAAAATAATCAAATACAATAAATGTATTTAAAATGGTTTCAAAATGACATAAAACTTTTTCAGACTGTCTTCTTAAAAATTTTCACGCATACTCAATTCAAATAATTAGCCTGTATTCTCTGATTTTGTACATTTGACATCAGTACAGAGAATTTTGATCTATTGTTTTAATGTAAGAATTTTGACCAGTTAATAATTTTTTTCACAAATCTATGCACAGTAAAAATAAGAGACATATCAAAGGCACTAAGTTGATTTATTCTCTACTATTTAAAGCAAATTCCATCCAAATCGCTGAAACCGTTTCAGTTGTAGCTTTGTCTAAAAATTTCCCGATCGTCGTGATGAATTTTGGGGGGCTTGACCTTTTAGTATTAAGGATGTAAAACGGCTTGTTACGTCGCAAATGCGTGATTTAAAAAATATGATAATCGTTTCAAGTCATAGATAGGTAAAAATCAGTCCGTTTTGATGTATAATAAGTCATATTGGCGATATATTCCAAAATGTGTGGAACAGTTTAAATTTTATTCATACAAAATTGTATAATATTGTTTAAAACGATGTAATATGATAAATAGAGATAAAAATAATAATAAATTAATTTTATTGTAAAAAAAATGTAATTTTGTTATAAAATACGTAATTAATATGAAATGAATAAAGTCAGATATAGGTAAATATTTATTAAAATAATAATAATAATAATAATAATAATAATAATAATAATAATAATAATAATAATAATAATAATAAAAGAACATAAAAAATTATATCTGATAATAACAATAATAATAATAATAATAATAATAAATAAAAAGCAGAGAGGTACAAAAATAAATAATTTTTATTTAAAATAATCAAATACAATAAATGTATTTAAAATGGTTTCAAAATGGCATAAAACTTTTTCAGACTGTCTTCTTAAAAATTTTCACGCATACTCAATTCAAATAATTAGCCTGTATTCTCTGATTTTGTACATTTGACATCAGTACAGAGAACTTTGATCTATTGTTTTAATGTAAGAATTTTGACCAGTTAATAATTTTTTTCACAAAAACTATGCACAGTAAAAATAAGAGACATATCAAAGGCACTAAGTTGATTTATTCTCTACTATTTAAAGCAAATTCCATCCAAATCGCTGAAACCGTTTCAGTTGTAGCTTTGTCTAAAAATTTCCCGATCGTCGTGATGAATTTTGGGGGGCTTGACCTTTTAGTATTAAGGATGTAAAACGGCTTGTTACGTCGCAAATGCGTGATTTAAAAAATATGATAATCGTTTCAAGTCATAGATAGGTAAAAATCAGTCCGTTTTGATGTATAATAAGTCATATTGGCGATATATTCCAAAATGTGTGGAACAGTTTAAATTTTATTCATACAAAATTGTATAATATTGTTTAAAACGATGTAATATGATAAATAGAGATAAAAAATAATAATAAATTAATTTTATTGTAAAAAAATGTAATTTTGTTATAAAATACGTAATTAATATGAAATGAATAAAGTCAGATATAGGTAAATATTTATTAAAATAATAATAATAATAATAATAATAATAATAAAAGAACATAAAAAATTATATCTGATAATAACAATAATAATAATAATAATAATAATAATAATAATAATAATAATAATAATAATAATAATAAATAATAAATAAATAATAAATAATAAGCAGAGAGGTACAAAAATAAATAATTTTTATTTAAAATAATCAAATACAATAAATGTATTTAAAATAGTTTCAAAATGACATAAAACTTTTTCAGGCTGTCTTCTTAAAAATTTTCACGCATACTCAATTCAAATAATTAGCCTGTATTCTCTGATTTTGTACATTTGACATCAGTACAGAGAACTTTGATCTATTGTTTTAATGTAAGAATTTTGACCAGTTAATAATTTTTTTCACAAAAACTATGCACAGTAAAAATAAGAGACATATCAAAGGCACTAAGTTGATTTATTCTCTACTATTTAAAGCAAATTCCATCCAAATCGCTGAAACCGTTTCAGTTGTAGCTTTGTCTAAAAATTTCCCGATCGTCGTGATGAATTTTGGGGGGCTTGACCTTTTAGTATTAAGGACTAGCGTAACCTCGGCTTCGCCGAGTTTTCCCTAGGGCTCCGCCGATAGTGGTTTATAATGCCCACGCAACATGCCCACCCAAACTGCCCACGCAACATGCCCACTCAAACTGCCCACGCAACATGCCCACGCAACATGCGCACGCAACATGCCCACCCAAACTGCCCACGCAACATGCCCACCCAAACAGCCCACGCAACATGCCCACTCAAACTGCCCACGCAACATGTCCACCCAAACTGCCCACGCTACATGCCCACCCAAACTGCCCACGCAACATGCCCACCCAAACTGCCCACGCAACATGCCCAACCAAACTGCCCACGCAACTTGCTTACCCAAACTGCCCACGCAACATGCCCACCCAAACTGCCAAAGCAACTTGCCCACCCAAACTGCCGACGCAACATGCCCACCCAAACTGCCCACGCAACATACCCACCCAAACTGCCCACGCAACATGCCCACCCAAACTGCCCACGCAACATGCCCACCCAACTGCCCACGCAACATGCCCACGCAAAATGCCCACCCAAACTGCCCACTCACACTCTCCTTGACTTTTCTGGCTCATGCTGTATGATTATGTAATTTAAAAGATTTTTATTAGTACGATACAATAATTGGCACCCCCCCCCGCAATGGCCTTGAGGATATATTTATTTATTTATTTATTTATAAATGAATAAATACTTAAATAAAAAAATACATAAATAAGTAAATAAATAAATAAATAAATAAATAAATAAATAAATGAATAAATAAATAAATAAATAAATAAATAAATAAATAAATAAATAAATAAATAAATAAATAAATAAATAAATAAATGAATAAATGAATAAATGAATAAATTAATAAATTAATAAATTAATAAATTAACAAATTAATAAATTACTAAATTACTAAATTAATAAATTAATAAATTAATAAATTAATAAATTAATAAATTAATAAATTAATAAATTAATAAATTAATAAATTAATAAATTAATAAATTAATAAATTAATAAATTAATAAATTAATAAATTAATAAATTAATAAATTAATAAATTAATAAATTAATAAATTAATAAATTAATAAATTAATAAATTAATAAATTAATAAATTAATAAATTAATAAATTAATAAATTAATAAATTAATAAATTAATAAATTAATAAATTAATAAATTAATAAATTAATAAATTAATAAATTAATAAATTACTAAATTACTAAATTAATAAATTAATAAATTAATAAATTAATAAATTAATAAATTAATAAATTAATAAATTAATAAATTAATAAATTAATAAATTAATAAATTAATAAATTAATAAATTAATAAATTAATAAATTAATAAATTAATAAATTAATAAATTAATAAATTAATAAATTAATAAATTAATAAATTAATAAATTAATAAATTAATAAATTAATAAATTAATAAATTAATAAATTAATAAATTAATAAATTAATAAATTAATAAATTAATAAATTAATAAATTAATGAATTAATAATTAATTTTGAAAGTTCTATAGTTCCCAGAGCAAGTGTTCAAAATGAAAGACATTACATTCAATAAATAAATCAGTATTATTTAAAAATACTACTGTAAATTATTAAAATATTACATTTTCATTAAATACAGAAGGCTTGGCAATACTTTTTTGTATTAGAAATATTATCAAAATATTAAATAACAGGTGTAATAATTAAATAATTATCGGATTGAAATGAGTGGAATTTTTAATTAATTAAATCTCATTTAAATTTTAAATGAATTAAATGCCATCAGCCAACTATTTTCTGCTATTTCAGTATTACGCTTCATTTAAGATAAATCCTCAGTATCTCTGTTATGAAGCGTTCTAGCACCAATGTTTATTGGGATTTTTTTCATGTTGGTGTCTAGAATTCATACTCCGAAGCCTTACATAGAGAATTGTCAAAAATACGACAGCTCGATCGGCTATTCTTTTTTGCATAAAATTGTCAATAATATTTCGGAAGTGTAGTATCTATAGCTGAGTGCACGATGTATAATGTATTACAAAGAATGGCTAAATAACCGGGTTAGTTCATACAGTATGCCGCTAGATGTCAGGTTTTTTGCGACCCGGTTTTTACAAAATTATTTGAAATAGTAAATTATTCCTATATAACGCACAATATTTTATATTTTCAATACATTACCTTTTATCTTTTGTCAGTTCTATGTATGTATTTTATACAAATTCCATACAACAGGCTTCTATAATTTCAGTAAAATTATAAAATAAACGTTGTCATGTACTTGACACTGACATCTTTCAATCTGAATTTTCTTAATCGTAGTACCTGTTTCTATGGTTATAGCATGGCTGGCTGCTACATAAAATTATATAAATAAAAAATCGAAATAGCGCTACTTCCGAAGTAACGTTACTTCAAGAGGTGAAAATTCGGGTCTATATCTCTTTATTTGATCCATACCCTGTTGTGCATCCTATAGCACAACATTTTCTATTTAAACGCGAACTTATTTTGACCGCAACCGACACACTGCGGCACACCAACTGCCAAACGCCTGTCAAATGGTAACGGGTCGCGTTAGCTTCTTTTGTACCAGCTAGTTATGTCAACGCATCTCGTACTCTCACCTATAGATACTACACCGTGGTAGGAACTGATGAAAACATATAATGAAATGAACAAATGCTGCGCATTTTATGCGAGCAAACAGGAAGAAATTACAGGATAAATATAAACATAATACAAGGTGACCATTTTATATGTTCCCGCCTGAAATTTTAAGAATAAGCAAAACCAAATATATTTTATAAGCCACTTGGTGAATATTAGTACTTTAAATCGAATAATCACAGTAGGTATAAGAGCAAAACAAAATTTTAAAAACCAAGTCACTTATGAAATGTATCATGGATTGCCTAATCATGAATTTTCAGGCGGGAACTTTTAAAATGCGGACCCTGTATTAGTAACATGTATATGAGTACACAATACTAAATTTAAAGATAAAAATAAATCAAACAAAACTAAAAGATGTGATATTTTAATTCTAGAGTAAACAGTTAGTTACAAACTGCAGAAAAGTAAGTACTTACATTACATTAGATCTGAACTTTTATAACGAATTTGAAAATATATCAATAAAGTTTGGATTGTTAAAAATGATAGGTATTAAAGATTATTTTTCTGGCTCATGCTGTATGATTATGTAATTTAAAATATTTTTTATTAGTACGATACAATAATTGGGAATAAAAGAATTTTAATATAGATAATTTTAACGTAATATAAGAAAATAAAATACAGACTAAATTCTATACCGTTTTAAAATAGATATCGAATTATGTATAATCTGAAATAATTTTAAACGTAATGTAAGAGAATGAATTACAAAAAAGAACAGATTAAAACATACTATCTAAAATTATTGAATTGTCTTGTTCCAGACTATGATTTTCCTGTACACGTCTTAAAATCATTACATATACCTATATATACAATCGGTTTATAACGTTGTACCATGTCTTCCGATGCGAATTCTCCACTGGTCTTGCCATAGATCTTCATTCTCTCTTATTTCTTCTTGGATTCCTGCTACCCAATTCCTTCTAGGTCTCCCTCTTTTCTTTTTGCCGCTAGGAGTTTACTGTGGTATGTGTTTTGCTATTACTCATTTGCTGTACGTGATCGTACCATCTTAATTGACTTGTTTTTATATCATCGGTTATAGTAATTGATACATGCATAATTTGTCATTAACATATCAAATATGACATGACAATGTTTATCTTTTTAATTTTGTACATCGATTGTGATATTATTCCTACCTTTCTGATCCTTTTCGACGTGTTTCCTTATACATTTTCCAAAATTCTATTTACAAAATAAAATATGTAACATAATAATAAACATGGTTTAAAATCATTACATATACCTACCTTGTTAAATTCATCATCTTTTCTTTAATTATTACATATTATTTTAACATTTTATTGCATTTAAAAGGAAGAAAACTGATAATTTGTCATCATTGACATTGACATAACAGCGTTTATCGTCTTAAATTTTCAAGGAAAACTGTGATCGTTACTGTGAAAAATATTGTTTAGTTAGAAATATTTGTTTTTTACCTAGTTACTTATGACACATTTGGTAACACTGTCCAAATACATATGAACCGTCAAATTTTATAATTTTTAATTAAAATGGTTTAGGCCTTTTTTACCTGTGCGGATATAATTGCCCATTCTCAATATTTATAATTATGAATTAAACTTCTTTCTAATTGTATCCATTTCATAAATATTTCCATTTAAAGGTTCAAAATGACATGACAAACATGGCGTTCTTCGTCTTAAATTTTTCAATGAGAACTGTGATCGTTACTGTGACCTATTGTTTCTGTCCCAATTTTCAATCTTTAATAATGTTTTACACAAAAACTATGCATCCTACAGAAATTTGATCCATTAGAAGGGAGCTGAAGCCAATCATTTCCTACAACTTGGTACAAATTTTATGAAAATCGATCGCTCCGTTTAACCTGTAGCCTTGTCTAAAGTTTAGCGATCGGCTTTTTGATTAATATATATAACTATAGTGAATCTGATCGTTTAGTATTAGGATGTAAAACGGCTTGTTACGTCGCAAATGCGTGATTTAAAAAATATGATAATCGTTTCAAGTCATAGATAGGTAAAAATCAGTCCGTTTTGATGTATAATAAGTCATATTGGCGATATATTCCAAAATGTGTGGAACAGTTTAAATTTTATTCATACAAAATTGTATAATATTGTTTAAAACGATGTAATATGATAAATAGAGATAAAAAATAATAATAAATTAATTTTATTGTAAAAAAATGTAATTTTGTTATAAAATACGTAATTAATATGAAATGAATAAAGTCAGATATAGGTAAATATTTATTAAAATAATAATAATAATAATAATAATAATAATAATAATAATAATAATAATAAAAGAACATAAAAAATTATATCTGATAATAACAATAATAATAATAATAATAATAATAATAATAATAATAAGTAATAAATAAATAATAAATAATAAGCAGAGAGGTACAAAAATAAATAATTTTTATTTAAAATAATCAAATACAATAAATGTATTTAAAATGGTTTCAAAATGACATAAAACTTTTTCAGACTGTCTTCTTAAAAATTTTCACGCATACTCAATTCAAATAATTAGCCTGTATTCTCTGATTTTGTACATTTGACATCAGTACAGAGAACTTTGATCTATTGTTTTAATGTAAGAATTTTGACCAGTTAATAATTTTTTTCACAAAAACTATGCACAGTAAAAATAAGAGACATATCAAAGGCACTAAGTTGATTTATTCTCTACTATTTAAAGCAAATTCCATCCAAATCGCTGAAACCGTTTCAGTTGTAGCTTTGTCTAAAAATATCCCGATCGTCGTGATGAATTTTGGGGGGCTTGACCTTTTAGTATTAAGGATATTAAGTATAATGTAAATATGTATGTGTATTTACTTATAGACGAGCTTATAGATTATTTCAAATACGTATTTGGTTACTACGGAAACTGATAAAGTTCTGCTAAGCTTGAAAAAGATATATAACCTAAAATTGCCTTAACGTGTATGTTCATATCTAACTAACTTCATAACACAAATTTTAGTAACAGTTACTATGACCTGAAAAGTTAGTAACGTTACTATTTGCAAAAATTACAGAATTCCAAATTGAAAATGAATTATAATAAAATAGCTATAAATTATACTACGTTGTAACTATTAAATAGTTTCAGTGATGTGAATCTGGCATGTGAGTTTTTTTATAATACCTTGTATTCATTTTTTGATATGTGCGTTCCATTAAAATCAACTAATACTAAACGCTAACCTCCATGGTTTAATAAAAATATTATTACAAAGCTTAAATCAAAGAATCACACCAGAAAATTATTATAAAAAGCTCCAAATAATCAGACTTATATTAATCAGGTCCAATTTCAGCGATGCGAATTAAAATTTTTAATTAAACAATCATATGCTGATTATGTTAGAGCTTTTGAGGATAATATTAAATCAGAACGCAGTAAGTTTTGGGATTAAGCCTAATTGTATGCAATTTAATGGCGCATCCTACTCAACTCCTGCTGACATATCAAACGCTTTTGCATCCCACTTTCACTCGGTTTACACCACTCCTACCCATTCATCTCACTCTAATCCCTACCCACCATCCCATGATTCAGTTGTTCTCCAACATATATCCATAACAGATATTGAATCTGCCATCAAAACCCTCACATCTTCTTTATCTTGTGGTCCTGATCTTGTTTCCGTTCTTTTGGTCAAGGACTGTGCTTATCCTCTGTCGAATACTTAATATTACATCTTCAACCTGTGCATCAAAACTAGTTCTTTCCCCAACATTTGGAAATTAACAAGAATTACACCAGTGTTAAAATCTGGAGATATTACAAATGTTCAAAACTACCGCCCTATAGCCAAGCTGTCTAATTTTAGTAAGGTATTTGAAAAAATAATTTATTAAACTATATACCATAGTAAAAAACATAAAATTTCTATTTCTCAGCATGGCTTCATGGAAAAATGATCTACCATCACGAATTTAACTTATTTTACTCAGAGTTACTTCGGTTGTTGATGCAAGGGGTCAAGTTGACTGCATCTACACAGACTTTGGTAAAGCATTCGACAGAATTGATCACAGTGTCTTTATCAAAAAATTGCACTTTTTCTTCCTCTCTCCTTCTTTAATTTCCTTACTATCGTCCTACCTTCATCAACGTGAGCTTTTTGTCAATTTTAACAATGAAAATTCTTTTCGTTTTGTTGCAACTTCAGGAATTCTACAAAGCTCTAATCTCGGTCCACTGCTTTTTTTATTGTTTATCAATGAGCTAACGGATATTTTACGATATGACAAATTATTATTTGCTGATGATTTGAAAATCTTCCACCCAGTATCTTCATTTAATGACTGTCAGTTGCTTCAAGATGATATGAGTAGTTAATATTGTCACGTTTACGTAAGGGCTTAGTCATTTACTCGCTTAATATACTCGTACTTCATGAAATAAACATATCTTATACTTACTAGTTCATAGAGTAACTCGCACGTGACTTAAGGCTGCGAATAAGGTTTGGTAGAGACATAATTGAAATAAAAGCAATGAGCTGTTTAGCTTGAGGCTGATACATTGATTGGTATTACTTATTATTATTATTATTATTATTATTATTATTACATATTACATGCTGTACAAAATATGTCTACATAACTACAGTGAATATTACAAGTATGAAATAAACGTACATTTTAGGAAGCCCCACGGGCGGAGCCATGATCGTTCAGGACACTAGCACTTTGCACGAAGGGCTGAGGGCTTACTGATTTGTCAGTTGACATAGAAGTCTATTAACTGATTGATCCCCTATGGGTTTTGGGTAGTGTCTTATATACTCATTCTTATTAACTATTGACCACACCATCCCATTATTCTGGGAATAACTCGGACGCAAACAGGATGAGAACCGGATGAATGTGCATACTGTGGTTATCTCCTTATTTGGACTCCACGTGTAGGCCTCCCAGCTTCATCCTGCTTGCAGATGACTGACAGGATGATGGTTAGTGTGGCTTTGTGATAATCATGTAGAAAATATTCCTAGCCTTTGTACTTTGCACATCTGTGGCTTTCGTAGATAAGACAGATAAGGCAGAACGCTAGTGGCAGAGCTATCTTTCTAAGGGTTGTGTCACGTAGCCGGAATATAATAATAAATAAATAAATACAACCATTTAGGGATAGTGATTTATGAATGTAAACATAAAAATATATATAAATATAATTATGCGGTCGTTGGCCGTTCTACCGAAGGCCGTTGTGGGAGTAAAACCACAAGCCTTTTAATCAACCGCAATACTTTGATAAATTTGATAATTCATGGTTTCCACGGTTTTTGGTATTAGGTGAACAGGAGTTGTAGGCGTACTTTATATGGGTATATGCTATGGGTTACTAACCGTAATGCCGCGAATATTGACCTATCTCCTCGTATGACTTTGCTATATTCGTTATTCATTAGAGTTGAGTTAATTTTGTACTAATTTATCCGCCAGCGTGACATTCCCCCCCCCCCCCCCTCTAGATCATGGCGTCCTCGACATGCCTCTTATCTGAGACATAGGAACATACCCCGATTGATTTGGTTGCAATACTACCGGCGGTGGAGTATTGCAAATGGTATCGTAATCATGCATGACTGTATACTGTGTTTTGGGAGAATCAGGTTCCGTATGTTGGGTGTCAGGTGAGATAGGTATGACATATCCATCCGAACCGCTTGCGCTGTTGGGATGTGATGGTGGTCGTGGTAAGGTGCGAGGAACTGTAATGGGTGGTTGTGGGAATCGTTCTGGTTCTAGTCTAAATATTCTTCGCGCTATCAATTCGGCGTATGTTTCTTGTCTTCTCGCAAAAAAATCCGTATGTCTAATTAAGTATATAATAACTATTTCAGGCCATGGAGCGTATGCTAATATTTTATAAGCTAAGTTACTAACGGTGTTAATGACGACAGAATTTTTATCCAAACATTCCTCTAACCCATTGGAGATGAGGTACTGATCCCAGTCGTAGGGTGGTAAATTTAGTGTTTTTGTTTTAGCCCAGGCGGCTGGTATAATTTGTTTGAATTGAAATTTTATATTAGGACTAGCCGCGCATGGGTACACAGGCTCTACCTCGATTTTACCGTCGATAGTGGCTGTATAATCACATGGTAGTCGTATCCAAATTGCACGATACTCTGGATTGTATGAAATATTTTTATTAATTTTGCTGATATAAATTCTCGGAATATGCGTTAAAACGAAAGTGTTGGAGTCGATGATGGTTACGCGTTTCTACCTTTGCAGACTGGCAGTTAATAGGGCAATACCTAGTGAATACCCTAATAGGTGCGCCTGATATTAATAATTTTGCACAGGCTATTTTTTTTAAATTTTCGTGGCTTCTTGATATGGTGCATAACCGATCTCTGTGCGGATCACAGCGTGGATTAACAACGTTCAATTTTGTTTGATTATGATATCTTATAATTGCGTAGGCTTCCACAGTCTGAGTCATGAGAAATATTCGTTTTCCGGGAATATTTTGAGTCAGAGCTCAACGTTTCGCCCGCAATCATATGGGGCATCTTCAGGAATAAGGGGGATAGTACTGTCTTAAACACGGTTACCCGACGTGTCAACCACGCTAGAGGCCGAGTTTAAGCAACAAAGAGGGAGACCCAGTTTACAAGGTTACCCGACGTGTAAACCACGCTAGAGGTCAAATAAACCAAGTGACGAAAGGAAGGCCGAGAAGACAGTTATATACTAATCTAAAGATACGGTAGATGAGCACAGCTAATGAGGACCAATGGGAATCGAGTTCGTAATAGTAGATTGGGCGTGTCGTGTTCCGAGAATCACCGGTTTCCACATGTGGCTCAAGAAATAGCCATCATCCCGATTGATGTTATTCGGATGTTTCCATATTTCTAAAGTTTCCCTGTATTTACGTCTGTAAAACTCAGGGACAGGAGCTAAATTGCGGGAATTTTCAAATAAGATGTTATGTCCTGTGTTGTGTTGGTGTTCTGCGACCGCAGATGTTAATACCATACCATTACGCAGACAGCGTTTGTGTTCTGACAATCTAGTGTGAACACTCCTTCCTGTTTCACCTATGTATACTGTGCCACAAGAACAAAGAATACTATAAACACCGGGTGACAACAAGGGTTCGCGTTTATCTATAGTTTGGGGGAGAATTTCTGAGATCTTTTGTGGAGGTTTAAAAAAGACCTTAATATTGTTTTTATTGAGAATTCTACCTATTTTATCCGAGAAACCTTTAATGTAAGGGATAGATTGAAATGTTTGTACATAGAATTTATATCATTTTGTAGTGTCTTCATGCTGATGATCTCAGGTGAGAGGTGACGAGCATGACATGCACTAATTAAATGGTTAATTTAGTATAAAAAGATATTGGAATAATAATTTAGTTCAGTGCTGTGGCATGATGAAATGCTCGAGTACTGATTTCTTTATTTTGAATTATGAATTTGTCTGGAAAATATTAAATTTTCTCTTTAAACATTTTCGATTCGTTTAATGTCGAAAATAATCTTTGGACATGACTGCGTGATGCGATTTGGAAACTCCACCCAACTGTATTACCATCGTTTGCGAGGATTGTTTGGTTTTCGTTAAAGTTTTCTATTCCGTGTATTAATGCATCGCAAGCCAAAGAGTTTGTTTATTCTGTTTACAACAATTACTGATAGTTTTTAGTGTTGCGTTAGGAATGAATTGCACATCGTATATTAATGGAGTTGAGGTTTCGTAGGGAATTACCTCAGGTAAATTTTGAAAGTACGCGCCTGTATTTATTTCTACATCTCCATGGCTTGTGTACAATAATATAAACACAATTTTAATTTTTAATAATACTTGGTTTTATGTTTCACAATTATTTTATTGGATTACTAGTTTCGCTAAAACATTAAATTCGTTAAAAACAAAAATTAAAGAAAACAATATTATTGTATCTAAAGCAGATAAAAGAAACACAATTTGTATCTTACAAAAAATAGACTATATTCGTAAAGTTAATGATTTTCTAGTTTCAAACAATTATTCCAAATTAGATAAAAATCCTACAAATTATTATCAAACATTAGTTAAAAAACAAATGAAAGAATGTCAGTACACCATACCGGTAAACAAACTTTACTTCCTGACTAATATGAATCCACAACCACCAATATTATATGGACAACCAAAATTACATAAAGCCAACATACCTATTAGACCAGTATGCTCTTATAATAATGCTCCGTGTTACAAATTAGCAAAATATATTAACAAATCATTTTTAGAACACACAAATTTCGTTGCAGAACATTCAATAAAAAATTCAATAGAATTAAGTAATAAATTATCCAAAATACAGTGAAATCCAAATGATAAACTAATTTCACTTGATGTGGTTAATTTGTTCCCAAATGTTCCACCAAATGAATGCTTAACGTTAATGAAAGAAATATTAGAACACCAAAACACCAATCCTGTAATCACAGAGGAATATTTAACTTTATTTAAAGTATGTACAGATCAAAATTATTTTCAATTTAATAACAATTATTACACCACATCACAAGGTTTAGCAATGGGATCACCAATATCACCTTTATTAGCAGAAATTTGTATGGACAATTTAGAAAAAACAATATTAAAAACTGATTCATCAAAATATATAAAATACTGGTTTAGATACGTAGATGATATTTTAATATGTTGGACAGGAACCACACGACAACTAAATAAATTTTTAGAAATAATAAATAAAATTAATTAAATTGATCGATTTAACCGTAGGCACTCGTTGAAACATTGTTAAAACTTGAAGTAAAAACACTCGGTGTAGTTTCAAATAAAACAATTTATTGATACTTTATGCGCATTTCGGCTTACGCCATCCTCAGAAGTACAATAGAGTAAAAGTATGTGAACATCGGTATTTATAATCGTCAAGCTGTAAGGGTTATTAGGAAAAACCAATCGAAATTCATAAAGGGGAAAGTAGCGGGGATTTGAGTAATTCTATTTGTTCGTTCATAAGTTGTTTACCTAAAGATACAGGTTTCTTAATTTCAAAGGCTTCTAATAAACTGATTTTATAATAATTATTGTCTATATGTAAAATTTTTAAATTAGAAATATTGCAGGAATGTCCCTTTTCTATTAAATGTATAGCAAGATTGGAATTGTTCGGTTTATTTAATCTCCAGGCTCTCATGTGTTCGGTAAATCTAGTGTTAAAATTTCTATTGGTTTCTCCTATGTAAATATGGTTACAATTATTGCAACTAAGTTCATAAACTCCACTTTTTTCAAATTTACAATTATTTCCTAATTTGTGGTTAACTAACATTTTGCTTAAAGTTATATTATTGTAATAAGCCGGTCTGATTTGTTTTCCTCTTAAATGGTTTCCTATTTGTTCGCTAATGTTTCCCATGTATGGAATTCTTTTATAAGATTTTATCTTATCGTCGACAGAATCCGGATTATTGATATAAAATAATTTTGGCACCATTTGTTTATGTTTTTTATTAATAATAATGTCAATTATATCGGGGTTGTAACCATTATTTAGGGCTATGTTTTTTAAGGTATTTCTTTCTGTATCAAAATGATCTTCAGACATGGGAACATTAACGAGTCTATGTACAAAACTGTTGAAGGACGACATCTTGATGTTATTGGGGTGGTTAGAATCAGCTGGAATCACAGTGTCTGTATAAGTAGTTTTTCTATATATACTGT
This sequence comes from Harpalus rubripes, assembly GCA_963082715.1. Taxonomy (NCBI): domain Eukaryota; kingdom Metazoa; phylum Arthropoda; class Insecta; order Coleoptera; family Carabidae; genus Harpalus; species Harpalus rubripes. The sequence goes on along the minus strand of OY720459.1, from coordinate 31,884,458 downwards.
AAGTGAAAGTAAATTTAATCGATGTATGTTTACAACAGAATTATTTTTCTTTCAACAACACTTTTTACAAACAAAACGAAGGCTTGCCAATGGGTTCATCCTTATCACCCCTACTAGCCGACATTTATATGAACTTTTTTGAAAACTATTTGTTTAGTTGTAACAATGAGTTACTTGGAAATGTGATTTGGTGGTACCGTTATGTAGACGACATCTTGTGCTACTGGAAATGTACTGACAGGCAATTAGACCTTTTCTTAAAATTAATTAATACCATAAACCCAAAAATACAATTTACAATCGAAAAAGAAGTTGACCACAAAATTAACTTTCTTGACTTAACGATACAACAGAATAATGGTACTTTCACTTACAGTATATATAGAAAAACTACTTATACAGACACTGTGATTCCAGCTGATTCTAACCACCCCAATAACATCAAGATGTCGTCCTTCAACAGTTTTGTACATAGACTCGTTAATGTTCCCATGTCTGAAGATCATTTTGATACAGAAAGAAATACCTTAAAAAACATAGCCCTAAATAATGGTTACAACCCCGATATAATTGACATTATTATTAATAAAAAACATAAACAAATGGTGCCAAAATTATTTTATATCAATAATCCGGATTCTGTCGACGATAAGATAAAATCTTATAAAAGAATTCCATACATGGGAAACATTAGCGAACAAATAGGAAACCATTTAAGAGGAAAACAAATCAGACCGGCTTATTACAATAATATAACTTTAAGCAAAATGTTAGTTAACCACAAATTAGGAAATAATTGTAAATTTGAAAAAAGTGGAGTTTATGAAATTAGTTGCAATAATTGTAACCATATTTACATAGGAGAAACCAATAGAAATTTTAACACTAGATTTACCGAACACATGAGAGCCTGGAGATTAAATAAACCGAACAATTCCAATCTTGCTATACATTTAATAGAAAAGGGACATTCCTGCAATATTTCTAATTTAAAAATTTTACATATAGACAATAATTATTATAAAATCAGTTTATTAGAAGCCTTTGAAATTAAGAAACCTGTATCTTTAGGTAAACAACTTATGAACGAACAAATAGAATTACTCAAATCCCCGCTACTTTCCCCTTTATGAATTTCGATTGGTTTTTCCTAATAACCCTTACAGCTTGACGATTATAAATACCGATGTTCACATACTTTTACTCTATTGTACTTCTGAGGATGGCGTAAGCCGAAATGCGCATAAAGTATCAATAAATTGTTTTATTTGAAACTACACCGAGTGTTTTTACTTCAAGTTTTAATAAATAAAATTCACAATAATATTAAATTCACTTTAGAAGTAGAAAAAGATAAACAAATTAATTACTTAGATTTAACAATAAAACATAATAACAATAAACATGAATTTAAAATTTTCAGGAAGCCAACTCAAACAAATACAATAATCCACAAATCTTCTAATCACCCAAAAACACAATAACTATCAGCATTTTATAGTATGATTCACAGATTAATCAAAAGTCCATTAAGTAAAGAAAATTATGAAACAGAAGTAAAAATAATCAAAAATATAGCAAGGGATAATGGTTATAATACAAATATTATAGACAATATAATTCAAAAAACAAAATTAAAAAATTATGCAAAATACATTTACAATGACAATGAAAAAAAAAGAAAACATATTTATAAAATTATCGTACATAGGTACAATATCCAATAAAATAGCAAACATTATAAAAAATACAAATGATAACTACAAAATTGCATTCAAAACATATAATAATTTAGGAAAACATATAAGAAATGTTAAAGAAAAAATGAATATTCAAACAAAATCAGGTGTATATAAATTAAATTGTGAAAAATGTAATGCTGTGTACATAGGTCAATCAGGAAGAAATTTTAATATAAGGGTAAATGAAAAATCATTTTTAAACAAAAAGTCAGACTCAACATTTTCCAATCATTTAATAGAAGAAAATCATACTAGCAATTTTAAACCCGAAATTTTACATGTAGAAACTAAAGGACCAAGATTAGATTTTTTAGAAGCTATAGAAATTGGTAAAGCAATAAAGAATAATGAAAATATTCTAAATGAACAGACAAGCCTTAATAATTCACCATTAATGAAGTTTCTAGAAACATTATAAAATTTATGTTATAATTTATTTGTGTATATTAATATTTTTGAACTATGTAATTTTTTAAAATAATTTTTCAAAAAAATTTAAAAACAAAAATTATTTTAAAAAACATTTTTTGACATTTCATTTTTATATTTATTTCATATAATTTAGACATATATATATATATATATATATATATATATATATATATATATATATATATATATATATATATATATATATATATAATTAAACGATAAAGAAGATCTGATGATGCTAATGTTATAGCGAAACTAGTAATCCAATAAAATAATTGTGAAACATAAAACCAAGTATTATTAAAAATTTAAATGAATAATAAGTTTCACCAAGTAAGAGCAGACACAATTAAACACAATTAATACAAAATTCATATGTGGAGCCATTTTAACTTAAACTGGTTGCCCGTTCGTTCTATTTAATAATTTTGTCAAGTATATATTTAATTTCAAACACAGAATATTTTGATTGCCCCTTAATTTACTTTATTTATTAATTACTGGCGGTGCCCACGCTTTTCTCACAATACTCATTGACAAATTAAAACGCGTTGGTCAAATTCACAGAAAAACTCTTATTGAGCTCAAAAAAATTCTTAATTGCATGAGCCGCGACGGCTCCATACACCCAACGTCTGGCCAGGAAATTTTCGTATAGAACGGACTTGCATGCAGGGCACAATACCTTTAGGCTGGCTCGTTCACGATCGGTCCCCTACTTGCTCTTCGGAGACTTGTGGCTCAGGCCTAACAGCGGGGTCGGGTCCGTTGATCGCGCCTTGGTTAACCTCGATGCGGACTAGGATTCCTTTTTCTCCAGGTAGCATCAACGTCCCTTCGTAGAAGTCGGCTACTGGTGGGTTATCTTCTTGTATGTGTTTCAGCACTGGATGGTTTTTCCAAGTGGAACAGAGTCGGACCAGGAATTTTTTGAGGGTTACTCGAATAATGAACGTGATAATGAACTGGATTAAGATGGCCAAGGCTAATGAGTATATGCCATGGGCCAGGGATTGCGAGGTAGATATATTGTTTATAGGGACGGCTTGAACAGTGGGTATGGCTACTGGTAGTAGCGTGAATGCGCCAGCGTGATGTTTTCTCCAAACGTGGACAACAATGCAGGTCAGGACAACATTTCACAGATATATGATATAGTCTCGGTGTAAGCTGTATGTTTCAGTCCAGTATTCGGGTTGTAAATTTACATCTTCGAGTGTGCCAGCCCACTGATTATCGGTTTCCGTGATGGTGCACAGATTTAAATGTGGCACCTTTTGTGTCCAGTTATAATTTAGACACTCGGAGATGTTGTCGTAGACTGGATGTTGTTCTGGTACTAATGGGTTGTTGATACGGTATGTTTTCAGCGACGACCAAGTGGCTGGCAATACATGTAGTATTTGTAGGTAACGGCTGTCTTCTCCACACGGCACTCTGGGTGGAATTAGTTGCGTTGACATAGAGTGAACAACGGCAAGGTAACTGGATTTGGAGTGCCCCAGGTTGGTTTATATGTAGCTCGCTGACTGGATGGACTTCCCCTGGACATCTGAGTATGGTTTTCGGTTGAGGATGTTTGACTTCGGAGATTATGCTTTGTTTGGCTGGATAGCACCGGAAAGAACAGAATTTTGTGATATCATCGACTGTGGCCCCTTCATACATCTTGAAGGCGCATTGCGGTCCATACACCGCATCCGAGGAAAGCTGGGTAGATAACACAATCTGTCGTGGTATGGCCGGCATTGATGCAATCCTACACCAGAAATCGGTTGCATGGTTTTTCCACTGACGGCCAGATACATTGCGTCATGCATTATCATGCACGTGTCGTTTTCCCATTCAAAAGGTGTTGTTAGCAATTCTACAAGTTTCCACTCATGTAGAATTTGATTTACTTGGATTTTGACATGAACGACAATTTTATTGCTGCTGTTGCCGCAGTCGACGATAGGCAGCTTGTAGTATTGTGATAGTTCATCACGTGGTATAGCCAACTGCATTCCATATTCTTCGAGTCGGTTCTGTAGTTTGTCCAGGTCTGCTGCCAAGATTCCAGGTGGTAATAGGGCTGTTGGAATATTGCGGTGCTTGCAGGCGTTAATGATTTTATTCTGTCGCATAAGCGTCAGCATGTGGAGCGATCTCTTGAGATTTAAGAAATCATTAATAAAAAGTTGTCGGACCAACTTGTTTGTGGAATTTTCGAATCTCTGGTTTCGTTGTCCTTCTTGTGCCAGACTACTGCTTTTTGATTTTATGTCCTGAAATGTTGACTAGATATTGGCGTCATAATTTTGAAAGTGCGCCGTGATCGTTGTCAGATGTTTGTACTGCTCGTGGATTCCACTCTGTGATTGTTCGATTTTCTGGGTGATGTGGCGTTCATTCATAACAAAATTCTGCATTTTAGAATCTGTCATGACCCCACAACACCAGCTGAAGGCGTCTCCAACGAAGTCGAGCGGTGATCTGCCGTGACGATTGGGTGGGTTTTTGCTTGTCCTGTTCATGTTCATAGTTTTTAGGTAATTTTCTAAGTTTCCTGGTTTTATTTGTTCCAGTTCCAAGAAATAATTTGGATCCAGAGAGGCATCCAACATTGTTGACAATTCATCATGGAGGCTGGAAAGTTCCATGACATCCTTGGCTATTATGCAGTTAGGGGCGTCTTCTTCACTGCATTGCATTATGTTGTTGGACGGATCGACTGATATGTCTTGTTTTTCGACCCACCGGCTTCATACGTGAGCGGGATTGTGGCTTCATACACTATCGTATCGTGTAAATTCTTCCAGTACGAGTTATTCAAAATCTCATCCGTGAGTTCGCCGTTTCTGAATTGTTCCAACGTTAAGCGTCCTTCGCGCACATATACATAAGGGCGGCTGACCTTACGCGCTCTCCAGGTCGCGCAGTTGTTATTCGCCCGTGAGTGTCTCCAGCACCGGGGGGCATGCGGGGTAGCCTGCATGCTGAACTTTACCCAGTTTATTTTTGCTTTTGTCAGGGTGTTCATGGTGGCGATTGCCTGTGGGCTTGAGGCCGTGTAGATGGTGTCCATCCAGTTGAGTAGCCCATTGATGTGCTTGAACGCCTGTGCCGTCGAGACGTAATCTGGGTCTTCGAGCCTCTGGTCATATTCATGACGTAGAAGTGTCGTGTTCACCGAGTCATCGGCCGTCCGGTTGTATAGCGACGCGTGCCAGTTAAGGTGCGCCGTCCATACAGCCAACTCATACACGAATGTGTGCATGTTGACCCTTATTACGTCGATTTCAACGAAAGCTACTTCGGCTAGTCGTCGGCGGGGCCTGATTGCGGAGGGCGAGGGGCATTTCACGGGGGATTGGTCAGCCGCGGGGCGGGGTGGTGAGTCTTATTGTGAGCGGGGTTCGGAGCTGTCGACACCGCTGTCGCCATCCGCACCTGTCGATGACCCTGACGAGTCTCGGCAGCGAATGTTGCGATGTTCGTGCATCACCCATTGCTCCGACGGGGAACGCATCCAGACGACGGTCGACGTACTACTGTCTAAGGATAGGGGGGTTGTGGTGGTGGCGATGCTGGATTCAACAACTGCACCTGATGGCCATATTACAACGTTTTCGATGAGAGTGCAGGAACCAGTGTCAGCTACTCGGTTGACACCATTCTTTTTTCTGGATCTCAGTGTCAGCTACTTTCATCTGCCACCTGCAAATTGCAATGTTCGTACAGTTATGTGTCACGCTACTTGGATGACACCGTTGAAAGAAATGAACCACCTTTTCAAAATTGTTTTGAATAGAGGAATAACATTCACAAGTAATATTTCATATTACCATTTTTTAATTTATGTATTATAATAAGCTTAATCTACAAGAAAAACAAAGTTGGAAAAGTTGGAAGAACTAAGCAAAAACTGGGTGATAAGAACGGGAAGATTTTTATCTTCATTGTTTTTTTTACTGTTGATTGGGCTATCAATACGTAGTTTTTTATTCGAGCCATTTCATATACCTTCTGGTTCAATGAAAAGCACCCTACTTGAAGGGGATTACATTTTTACTAGTAAATATTCATATGGTTACAGTAAACACTCATTTCCATTTTCTCCAAACATTTTTAGCGGCAAGATTTTTTATACCCCTCCAAAGCGTGGCGACATAGTAGTTTTCAAACCCACAAGAAATGACAGCATCAGGTTTGTTAAGCGAGTAATAGGAACACCAGGTGACAAAGTGCAAATGATAGAGGGAGAATTATACCTAAATGATCAGAAAGTAGAGCGAAGGCAAATTGAAAGTTTTTTTGATTATGAGTCAAATCGTAACATACCAAGATATATAGAAATGTTGTATTATCATTTCCTCTGCACTATTCTCAAATGTTGCAACCGCTAGATCGATCTATCTACGGTCCTTTCAAAAATGGTGTAAATTCAACTTGCGATGCCTGAATGAGAAATAACCTAGGCAAAACGATGACAATTTACGATATCCCCAGCATAGTCAAACTAGCACTGTCATTGACCCTAACACATTTGTAGCTGGGTTTTTTTGCACCAATATATGTCGTATTAAGAGACATATTTACGGAACTTGATTTTGCTCTTGCATATGTCACGGATAGACCAGCTCCTGATAACACAACGCTGAATACTACTGAAGTTTTATCAGAAGCAAGCTCCATGCATCACCAAGCACTTACAGTCCGCCAGTATCAGCAGCACTTCAAAGGTTGTATTTTTACGCGCTATGGTTAGATCGTTGCCGATAGCGCCTTCTACAAAAAGAGTTGGCAAACGAAAAAGAAGGAGGTCTCCCTTTCGTACGGACATTCCTGAGAAAAATACTATCCTAGAGGAATATGACCCAAAAAAGAAAATGCAAGTTACGGAGTGAACAGATAAATCGAAAGCAGTTCTTCGTCAGTCCAAGGAATCTCAGGAACAGAATAAGAGTGGCGAAAAGGATTATTGTTTTCTAGTTTACATGGAACCATTTGGTAGTAGCCGCTCTGTAGAGAAATGGTTGCAGTGCATTGAATAACGTAATTGGTCCCATGGAGAATGCACTGAAAAAGGTTTTCTGTATGCTTGCCATAATTGCTTATCAGAGTAACTATTTTTTAATGTTTGTTTTTATATCACGATTTTCATTATTAATCTATTTCATTTAACTGTAGAATAACAAATATTTCTTTAATTTAAATGCGGTTTCATTTGTCCCAAGTATATGTATGGTACAATGTTACGCCGTATGTGGCACCACTTAATATACCCTCTTTGTAAATTTCGTTTGTGTAATTTTAGTGACATTTAGCCATAATAAGTGTAGCACAATTTAATGAAGTTGGCCATGATTCGAAAAGCTTGTCTGTAATCTGTGTGTAATTACGCAAAACAGCGTGTTACATGCAGTATGATAATGATGGAGGTTATGTTCATGTATGATTTCTAGGGTGTACAATAATATACTGTTCAGTTTACTGCGTGATCTCTTTGGAAGAACCTACCAACTTCCTTAACAGGTTATGGGCCCAGGCCTGCAAATATAAGTTATGTGAGAGATACACCCTAATCAAAGGTGATAAGAATAATAAGTCCTTTGTTCTCATATAATCATTGTAAAATGATAATGCTGTATATTTTCATCCTATATAACGTTTTCATTGAATGTATGATTCATTCTGTGAGTATAATTCTTACTGTCGCTTATATCAATAAAAGTTTGTTTTTAAAAACGGATAACCTTAATTAAATAATATAATTGGCGACGAGGATGGGATATCAGTGATAATCCTGTAAGAAAAAATCCGGCAAAACTGATAAAAATAAAACTGATATATAAGTGCTTTCTGGTTCGTCTTAACGATTTACTTGCTGGAATCCATAAGCCATTACCACGCCATCGCAACCTCAGTATAAGTTGATGACGACAACGAGTTCAGATTTTCAAGATAACTTTCGACGGAGCAGTTAAAGTGTTAGTGTGTCCAGTCCTCTTAAGGAAAAGTCAGCGGCCCACAGTTCACAGAATCATAGTCCTAGTGCCCGATCTACGAAGAAGAGACATAAGAGACACTACCGACAAGAAATCCTATGCTAATTGCAGTAATACTGTAAGTACAGTTTGTATTGTAATACTAGGTAGTAGTTAAAAGCCAACGAACATGGCACAACAGTGTGAACAGAGATATTTGGACACGATTCCAGTATTCTCTGGAAATTCAAATGATTTAGCATATTTTATACGTATGAGTGAGGCGCTCATTACGAAATTTTATAATAGAAATGATCCTAATGATTACGAAAATTTTGTATTATTAGCGAATATTAGAAATAAAGTACGAGGGGATGCTGCAAAAGCAATCTCACATTACACGGTAAATAGTTGGACAGATTTGAAAAATGCATTAGTCACCACATACGCGGATAAACGTGACTGTTATACTTTAGCTATAGACATGACAAATTTACGGCAAGGCGCTGAATATGCCTTTGAATATTATAATAAGATGTTAACATTGTTAAATGCTCATACATCCTATCCCGAAACTCAAGTAGAAGCACCCCATAGACCATCAATAACACTGTACGGACAAAATTTAGCTGCTCGATCATTTTTAAGAGGTTTACGCGATCCTTTAAGATCATTCATGCAAACCCGTAATCCCCAGAGTTTAAATGGTGCCCTGAAAATTCTGACTAACGACTATCAAATTGAAGCTACTAGATCAACATCCACGATTCCTATTAAGAAAATAAATGCCCCTGTACATCAAAATAGGTATACAGGAACAATACCTAGAAATCAACATTTTGTACAACCAGTACATATTCCAAATTTTACACCACCTAGACAAACAACTTCATTTCAAAGAGGTCCAGTAAATCAAAAACCTAGACAACCTGACCCAACCCCAATGTCAATCTCGACAAGAAATACGTATCAAACAAGACCTAATATTCGTATTCGTAATGAATTACATAATGTAGAAAATATAGATTTTCAAGGAGACGAAATCGATCAGAATATCGCTAAACAAAATTATTTTTAGCAAGATACTGAAGAAAATGAAAGGGAAGACAATTCTTTTTTAGAATTAGGCCAGACTCTAAATTCGGAGAAATCATGAATATTGAAAATCAGACGCAGTTAGATTCAGGAAGTACTAGATCATTTATTAATTCAAAAATTATTCAAGAAAATATAAATGAATTTCAAGTATTTAATGAAAATTTTACGTTGTTATCTACGGCTCATGGTATTTCAAAAGGTAATAATTATACAAACATATATTTTGACAAAATTCCAATAAAATTTTATGTTTTCGACTTCCATACTAAGTTTGATATATTATTACGACTGGAAGATTTAAAAATTTTAAAAGCTCAATATGATATAGTAAATGAGAAAATTTATTTACTCGGACATGAAAATAAATTAAATTATAATGGTAATAAAATAAATTTCAAACCAAAAGAAACAAAATTAATAAGTTATTTTGTAAATGAAGACTCCAAAGTTTTATTAGACAATAATAATATTAATTCTTATTTTAAAAACAGTTACTTTGATCAATAAAACAGATAAGGAAATTGAGATAAATAATTTAGCCCTTCCCAATTTTACGACAAATTTCAAAGTTAGAAGTCCACCCCAAGAGCCGATTGATTTATCAAATTTTAGGATAGAACATTTAAATAAAATTTAAAAGGAACAATTAATAAAAAGAATTCAGGAGTATCGTGGCATATTTTATAAAGAAAATGCTAAACTCACCTTCACTAATAAAATAAAACGTGAGATAAGAACTTATGACGAAATTTCCGTTCATACGATAACATATCGCTAGCAAATTGCTATAGACATGAGGTACAAACTCAAATAAAAAAATTACTAGAAGATAATATTATAAAACATACTTATTCGCCCTGGTCGTCCCCAGTGTGGATCGTTCCAAAGAAGCCTGATACTTCAGGAAAGAAAAAGTTCCGGATGGTCATTGATTATCGGAAACTTAATGAAAAAACTATAGACGATAAATACCCGATACCAAATATTAATGACATATTGGATAAATTAGGGAGATATAAATAGTTCACCATACTTGATTTAGTCTCAGGATACCACCAAATTGAAGTAACACCTAAATATTCCCAAAACGGCGTTTAATGTTGAAAATGGTCATTATGAATTCATTAGAATGCCGTTCGGTTTGAATAATGCCCCTAATATGTTTCAGCGTTTAATGAATCACGTATTAAAAGAATGTATTGGAACCATATGCTTAGTATATCTAGACATCATAATATTGGGAAACAGTTTAGAAGAACATTTAGAAAACACCCGAAAAATATTTCAAACTTTACGTCAAGCAAATTTGAAGGTTCAACTCGACAAATCTGAATTTTTAAGGAAAGAGGTAGAATATCTCGGGCATATTGTAACCGGAAATGGAGTAGAACCTAATACAAACAAAATTGCAGCAATTAAAAATTTCCCAATCCCAAAAAATCAAAAGGATATAAAGTCATTCCTCGGATTAATCGGTTATTACCGACGATTCATAGTTAATTTTGCGAAAATTACAAAACCCCTTACTAAAGCATTACGGAAAGGCGCAATAATTGATATAAATAACACGGAATACTAACAAAGCTTCGAGACATGTAAGAATATCTTGATGAACGACCCAATTTTACAATACCTGGGTACGACAAAACCATTCATAGTAACTATTAAATATTAATGGCAACGAATTACCAATTGCTTATGCCAGTAGAACTCTAAACAATTATGAAGAAAACTATTCTACTTACGAGAAGGAATTACTAGCCATTGTATGGGCTATAATAAAACAATTCAGACATTATATATATATATATATATATATATATATATATATATATATATATATATATATATATATATATATATATATATATAGTACCAAGTTTAAAATAATTACACATCATAAACTATTAGTATGGCTTTTTAACCTTAAAGAGTCAAATTCAAAATTATTACGATGGAAAATTAAACACAAATACTGACGCATTATCTAGAATAAAAATACACAATTTTGAAATATTGGAAAAGGAAGGAGATTTACTTGAAGTTATATGTATATATATGTATATATGTATAAGTGTAGATAGAAAACTCTGATATGGAATAGTAGCAGATATAAATTCAAAATTTGATAGTACAAAATATTTATTAAAATATAAGGAACCGAAAATCACAGATATATCAATGCAAAAATTACCTAACGAGAAGTTACTATTTCATTTAGTAACTAAAGAAAAATTCAACCGCAAACCATCTTATAAAATTTTTAGGGAAACCTTGAAAAATTTAAAACAATATTTAATTAGTAATAACAAAGAGAGCATCTCTATCCCAAAAATTGGATGTGGTAAAGATAAATTACCATAAGAAAGAGTAAAAATAATACTACATGAAATTTATTCTGATTCAAATATAAAAATAATAGTATACCTATTACCACGAAATTCACCACAAACTCTCGAAAACCGATTCACAAAACACATGTCATTCTGACGAAGAAAACTCTATTTCTGGAAAAAGATTTTTAGATTCACCTATAAACACCGGTAAAAATCAAATAATATTTAACATTACAGACTTCCCACAGTTGAAAGTAGATATTACTAAACCATTCCAAGGAAAAACTAGATTAGAAGTTTATATACCAAAAATAAAAGTATCAGAATCCATGTTATCATTTATAAAAGATTATTGTAAACCGAATACTAGATATTTTTGTATTTTTAATAATAATTTATATTTCAATGTAAACGAAATATTATAGAAATTCTTCCAAAATAAAAGTAAATAAATTAGAAGATGTTATACAGGAAGACCAACAAATTGAAACAGTTACTCAATATCATGAAGGGAAGACGAATCACATAGGATTCACGGAGACAATAAAAAGAACTAAAGAAAAATATTATTGGCCAAATCTCCATGTATTAGTACAAAATTATATCAACACTTGTGAAATATGTTTACAAAATAAATATGAAAGAAACCCAGTTCAATTAAATTTACGAGTTACTCGAACAAATACAAAACCTTTAGAAACACTACATATGGATGTCGTTTCATTGGAAAAGGGTAAATACCTTACGATTATTGATAGTTTTTCAAAATTTGCGCGCAAGTCTACAAATAAAAAATATTACTTCCATAGAAATTGCTAATAAATTATTGATATTTCTATCACAATATGTCATTCCTGACAAAATAATTTGTGACAATGGTAAAGAATTTAACAATGTAGTAATAAAAGAATTTTTAGCTTTACATAAAATTAAATGCAAATTATTTATGAAGATTTAAAACAAAAACTAGACGAAAAGAAAAGAAATATTGCAGGAAAAAGAAATCATGAGAAAATTGAGAAGATTCCTGAAATTCCAGAAAATGTGAGAATAAAACAAAATGTAAGACACTCAGGGAAAATTACCAAACCTAAATTTGTTTCAGATCAAGTACCAAGTCTCCAACCAAAATTTGGAACGTTGAGAACACAAAAAGATAAGAAATATAAAATTACTAAAATAAAAAGACCCCGAAAATAATACCAGAATCTGTTTTTCCACGTTCATGCTGCTAGGATCAGGAGAAGCAACAAATACCTGAATGAAATAACACAACCCTGGTGCGTTAATAACCAATTTAGGAAATGCCAAAATTTACTCAAACAGGCATACGATCCTTTTTATTACAATTTTAAAATACTCCACACTGAGTATCTATTTTTGAATAACCTATCTGACTTATTAAGTTTAGAATTAAACAAATATGGAAGTAATAATATAAAACAATTCGAAAATTATTGGAAAATAATGAATTACTACCAGGATGAAATATCATTGAAATATGAAAATTTTAATTTTTATAAAAGAAATAAAAGAGGAATAATAAACGGTCTAGGTACAGTAATTAAAAGTATAACAGGAAATTTAGATTATGAACATTCACAAAAATATGATAAATTAATAGAAGAATTAAAACAAAATCAGAGAATAATAAATCAGAATGTATCAGAAATTTTAATACCAATACCCAAATTATTAAATAATTTAATGTAACAATAGAACAATCAAATAATTTTAAAAGAAAGAATATTAAACGTAGAATTGATCATTTAATTGTTAAAGATATAATGAACCAAATTATTCATTTATAAAATATTATTTAAAATACGTTAACTAATCTAGAAATACCCATAAGTTTCTGTAATCTAGGATTATTACATGAAAGCATAATGCCTCATAATTTATTGAACCAGAATTTGATCGAAATTAATAAAGATAATAAATTTGAGTTTCCAGATAATTTAAAATATAACGAAATAAAGGAATTAATTTCAACACATTGTAAAGTAGAAAATTTTCAAATAGATTACTTAATATTAGTGCCATTGTTTTTGAAAATTCATTAGAACTGTTACAATACACACCTGTACCGACAATCCGAAATAATGAAATGTTAACAATCTTCCAAAGTTAACACCTTCTATTAAAAGACAATAATAAAGTGTATTGAGTGATAAATAATTGCAACAGAGTCAGCGAACTCTATTATTGTAGACACACAAACAATGATGTCATAAGAGAAACCGAATGTGATTATCAAATAATATTTAATAATAAAGAATATATTTGCCATCGATAAAAATCATACAATAGAGTAGATACATTATTTGGTAAATATTTGTACTCTTAAGACAAAACTGAAATTAAATTATATATACTTGAATAATGTGTGTAGGTGTGTACATATGTATGTACAAAACAATTAATTATTCACTAAGCACAAAAGATCTGATTTTTAAAGCTGTGATTACAAAATTATACAAATTATATATTACATCAGTTGTTTTATCTGAGAGGGGGGCCTGCTTAAGCTCTTGTTGGGGAATATTGTTTAGATACTTCGTCAAGAATTGTTGCCTAGGTGCATCGTATAAGGGGCAGTAGAAAAGGAAATGTTGTAGATCTTCTTTTTCGTGTTTATTGCACAGCGTGCAAAAGTTGTCCTGCTTGAATTTGAAATGTCAGCCTTTGTAGGAAATCAAGAATTTTTCTGAATTTGCTGTCCTTAATTGACCAACTACTCTGAGAACTTGGTAGGAAAGATTGAGAGCTAAAAAATTAGAATTGTATAAATATGTTTGGAATTAGGGATTGTAGGATAATTTTGAGATTCTTGTAGTGTCATTGTTGTAGAGTATATTATTATAGGATATTAAGATGTTGGGAAGTTCTTGTTTCAATAGCATACAATTTTGTTGTTCCCATATTTTAGCAAAATTTGATTTTTCTAATATGGTTTTGATGCATCTACACCAGTTGTACTTCTGTTGCTTGTCTTCAGATACAGAGCCTTGGTTGTGAAGATGGAGTAGTCTATTATAGCACATCTTGGCATACCTCGATTCAGGTAACAATAGGATTTTATACCACCAGTTCAAAGTTTGTTTAACGATTAGAACTTCTAAATTGTTTTTACCAGTTTTCTCTTCTAACCACATAATTTGGTGTTGTATTTTGCCAACCAAGTATATTTTTAAGATAGGTAACTTGCCCTTTTTCAACTGCTTCGTAATAGTTGTTTGCCCATATTTCAGCAGCATACAAAAGGGAGAGTGCTACCACTGAGTCAAACGAAGTGTTAATAATTTCCCAATTATAAATTTTTGTCGCAAGAAGGGTGCTTTTTATACCTCCAGATAATTTATTTGTTTTTTGTAGAGAATTGTTTAGGTGTTCGTTAAAAAGCCCTGAGGTTTTAAAAGTTAATCCAAGGTAAGTGTATGTTCTGGTATGTTTTATTTCTTGTTCACCACAGATATATTTCCTGTTGTCTCTTCGTGGTCTGCCCAAATGAAAATGCATGATTGAAGTTTTGTTTGCATTGATCTTAAGATCTAGGTTTTCGCAGTATGACTGAAGTGCATTCAATTTCCTTTGTACATCATGTGGAGATAAGGCGAATATGACTAGGTCATCGGCATACTCTAGAGTTAAAATGTCATTTTTATGATTGATGTATATACCTTCTAGGTTCAAATCTTTAAATTTTTCTTCTAAATCAGAAATATAGAATGCAAACAATAGTGGGCTAGTTGATTCGCCTTGGAGCACACCTTTTGTTACATTAATTTGTTCACTTAAGGAGTTATTCGATGATATTTGAATAGTGGCTTAGTAGTACACATTTTTAAGGAGGCGTGTAATTCGTCCGCTTACTCCTAGGGCGAAAACCTTATTCCATAGCTTTTCATGTGATACAGAGTCAAAAGATTTTTCAGTCTACGTAAATAGCATAGGTCCCAACTTTAGTGGTAAGAAAGCGTGATTGTATTATGGTATTGAAAGCCAACAAATTGCCTATGCACGATCTATTTTTCCTAAACCCTGATAGAGCTTCAGGGAGGATGCTGTAACTTTCTGTCCATATTTGTAAACGCCGGTTAATGATAAAAGTGAATATTTTTAGAAGGCAGCTTACAAGTGCAATTGGTCGATAATTATTTGGATTGGTTCGGTCTCCTTTTTTATGTAGCATTGTTAGTTTAATTTTAGATAGATATTTTGGAATACGCTGTTCATTTAGGAAAGTATTAAAAAGGTTTTTGACGTATATCTTAGCATTATATGGTAAGTTATGCATATGCTCATTCAAAATATTATCTAAACCAGGAGTTTTGTTTAGTTTACTTTTGCCGATTGCACAGTTTAGTTCTTGTATAGTTATATCACAATCTAAAAATGGATGTCTCACGTCAATGAAGTTAGCTTCATTGTATATATGTAGGCTAAACCATTTATAAAAGTGGGTGGTCCATTCTTCAATATTTATGTCGCTGGTTAATTGTTTTTTTGGGCTTAATGTTTTTACTGCTTTCCAGAATTCGGTTTGATTTGTAGTGTTTATTAGGCTTTGTTTCGTTTTTTCTGTATTTTTTCTTTTCTATGTATATTTGAGTTTTATATAATTTTTTCGCTTGAATAAATTTATGAAGGTATTCTTCTTGAAAACGATGTTTTCTACATTCTCTAATGCTCTTTTTCATTAACTGTTTAAGGTTTTTGTATTCGTTTGTATACCATTGCTTGTTTCCACTAATATTTTTTGAGATAATTATCTCTTTTTTCATATCGAATTTTTCGGAAACTGTGATTATTGACGTCACAAATTGTTCATATGCCTGTTCCGCATTTTTGTAGAGATGTTTGATATCTTATGTTGAAGTTCTGTCGTAAACTCATTTGCTTTATCAGTATCCCATTTGAGCTTTGTTATTTTTGTTGGAGGTGTTGTTTTTATTCTATGAATTTTTGGGGAATTTAGAATTTTCAATAGGGTGGGTTCACATATAAAATGATCCGATACTGTAATTTCCATACAAATTTTGAAGGTATTTATAAGCGAAAAGCAATTTACATTGACCCATACTAAATCTATCGTACTCTTGCCTCTGGCTCCTGCATAGGTTAAGTTGGTGGGGGAGTCGTTCCCCGTTCTGCCGTTTAACATATATAAGTTATTGTTTTCCATAATCTCCAGTAACATTTTTCCTCGTTTATTTATTATATAATCATGTACTGTTCGTTGAGGGGACAGAATTGTATCAGCAAATAAAGAGTTGTCCCCTTGATTTAAGAGTCCTACTCTTGCATTAAAGTCGCCACCAATTATAAGAAAATGTTATGGATACGTTTCTTTAAGAAAGTCTAAACTTGTTGAAAACATTTCTATTAAGGTCTGGTACTCGTATGAAGGGGAAAAATATACTGCGCCTAGAATAATCTTTTTAACGGAAGTTGTAATCTCTAGAAATATCCAATGTAACTCCTTCTCTATTATCTTAGTGTTCTCGAGGTTTATTTTGTACAGTATTATTATCCCTCCAATGGCTCTACCTGTGCTACGGTCTTTGTTTGCTTTTTGTTGGATACTAGCATAATTCTTTAAGAAGATAGGAAAATTAATGACTTAGTAATTGGTCTATGTTTCAGAAATACAGATGATGTCATAATTTTGTAATTTAATTTCATTTTCATGATTTAGATTAAATAAATTATTGAAACCCTGGACATTCCAAAAAATGAAGGAAACATTTTCCGCTGCATGGTTTTTTAGTTTTTTGATGCTGTATTATTACTTGTCGATTGAGATCTTGTTTTGGTTCCAAAATGGAGGTCAAGGGGTCCCACTGAAGGGGGTTGTAATTTCTCTTTGTTTCTGATCTTTCTTGGAGTGCTTTTTGTTCCTGTAGTGGTTACGTTCAGTGTAGTGTTTTTTGGAGTGTCTTCGTTGGTATTAGTGACGATACTTTCCTCTGTTTCGTTTTCAGTTACTGTGTTAAAAGATCAGAGTTGTTTGTGTATAATTCTTGTTGGGACACCAAAGGTCTTTTATTCGGTACAGTTTTCAGTCCTAAAATTTAGTTCATCAGAAAGGTCAGCAGACGAATATACTGTGCCGTTGACTACAAGCTTATCATTACGTAAAAAAGCTTTATAGCCATCTTTTTTAGCTTTGCTGAGGTAGGGTTTTAATATTTGTCTCTCCTTGATAATTTCTTTTGTAAAATCATGCTCAATACGAATATTTGTTCCTTTTAAGTGTTTTAAGTTGGAAAGAATTGCTCTTTTGATTTTTTTAGAACTGAATTCTACGAGAATAGGCCTTGTCCTATTTTTATCATGACCAATTCTTCTGACATCTTCTAAATCGTTTGTAGTTACATATTCTATCTTCAAAGTTTCATTAATTAATCTCAAAATTTTCTGCTCTGTGTTTTCATTAAGTTCTCTAATATCCCAAAGAATATCAAATTCCTTTCTCTGATTTTTTGTTCAAGTCTTTCTATAACTGAATTTTTTTCAGCAAGGTTTTTTTCCAAGTTGTTTATAACCTTCCGTCACCTTTAGGTAAGGAAGGTATTGTCTTTGGTCAAAAAATTCGGTGGTGAGTTTTTGATGAATAAGCACGTTTTAGGGTCCCTACAATACGATTTTACTATTTTTACGATGATGTCTGTATGTGTGTGTGTGTGTGTGTGTGTGTGTGTGTGTGTGTGTGTGTGTTGTGTGTGTGTGTGTGTGTGTGTATGTATGTATGTGTGTATGTATGTGTGTGTGTGTGTGTAACAAAATTTTCGTCTACGATAACTTCCATACTATAATTCTAAAAATTATAATTCTTTCGTATTTCTCTTCGTTACATCCATGCGAAGAGCTGATTAGATTTTGGTTAGAATTGGACAACCGGAAGTACCCTCATTTGAAGATTTTAACAGTTTTTCTTGAAAAAACTATGTTAAATATCATTTTTTCACATTTAATGTTATTATAAATATTAAAGAATATTTTATTTTCTATACGATTTGACTGTATTTTATACCTAATATTAAATGGATATAGAGTTAAAAAATTATAAAGAAATTAAATTTCATAAAGTAGCCATAGCTGTGGAAACAGCTACCATATTAAGAAAATTTTTGATTGAAAGATGTCAGTGTCAAGTGAAATTGACATAGTGTGTTTGTCTTATAATTTTACTGGAAATAGGTATACGATCTTTTGCTTTCTGTATGGAATTTGTATAAAATACATACAACTGCTTTAAGGTAATGTACAAGAAATAATAATAATAATAATAATAATAATAATAATAATAATAATAATAAATCTTTTATTTCTGCAGATACATTACACTGTATATAGAAAACGTCACAAAATAATAATTTTCTGTATGAAATTTGCATAAAATAAATGCAACTGCCGGAAGGTAATGTACAAGAAATAGAATATTTAATTTAGCAAGGAACTATCCGTATGAAATTTGTACAAAATACATAGAACTGACGGAATGTAATGTGCTGGCCACATCAAATTTTTTTTCTGTTAAGTTTATATAGGAAATGTGGACGTGACGTTGATGACCTTCACGAGACTTGTATTGTTTACGGAGTTGAACAGCAGTTGTTTTTAGTTTAGTTTAGTTTAACTACAATGTTTTTTATTTTAATTTAGAGAATTTAATCACTAGTAGACAAAGCTAAAGCTCTTAATAAACGAATCACTTTGAAATTTTGAATTTTTATGGTAATATATGAAAGTTATTGCCGAAAGTTTGCAGCGCAAAGAAGATTCACGCACACAGCTGACACAGTTCAATCTCAACTACTAATATTTAATAAAGATTTAACTAATTGTACTTATATTAAAATAAATTGTAATGTTATGAATATGTTAGAAATAAGTAATACTAATAAATTTGTATTATGTTATTTAAATAATTATAAATTCAATATTAAGTGTCAAAAAGAGAACGAAGAATTTATAATACTAAAAGGAATATATTTATTAGAAAATAATAAATGTAAATGAAATAATAAATTGTTAATAAATGAAAAGGTAAATGGTCAACCAACCATAATTTCACATTATAAATTTAATATTGCTCAGAGTAAAAAATTGAATTCTGAAATTGAATTACAGAATATTAAAGAAATAAAAATAATTAGACACGACTTACAACCAATTAATACTACTCACAAAATAAATAAACATAATATAACTAAATATGTTAAACTTGTTATAATTATTATTTTTATAATTATAATTTTATTCAAGAAAAAATTAAAATGTAGATTGTTTAAGAAACAGGGAAATTGTGACATCCTGTAACAAGTCTCAACCTTCTAGACGATGCTCGCCTTTAATGATGGAGAAGTTATGTGAGAGATTCACCCTAATCAAAGGTGATAAGAATAATAAGTCCTTTGTTCTTGGCCCCTTTTATATTAATAGCGTCCTGAACAGTGCTACCTTTGCCAACTTTGTAATACATTTAAGAATATTGTACTTAAAATATTAAAATTTCAACACTGAAATGTCATACAATCAATCTCTTTCTACAAAATAAAAACGCCTCTAGTATATATATATATATATATATATATATATATATATATATATATATATATATATATATATATATATATATATATATATATATATATATATATATATATATATATATATATATATATATATATATATATATATATATATATATATATATATATATATATATATATATATATATATATATATATATATATATATGAAGCCTTGCAACAACAAATATATGAAATAATAAAAGAAGTATGGGAAAATGAGGAAATGCCGGAGAGTTGGAGTGAGTCTCTCATTTACCCTCTACTTAAGAAGGGTGACAAATCCCTCTGCAATAATTATAGAGGTATAGCTCTGTTGGATGTAATATATAAAGTACTTGCAACTTGTTTAAGAAACAGATTAAAAGAGGTAATAGAAGAAAATTTAGGAGATTACCAGGCCGGGTTTAGAAAAAACAGATCCACGATGGACCAAGTATTCACTTTAAAACAAATTACGGAAAATAGTTACGAACATAATTTGGCTGTACACATACTTTTCATCGATTTTAAGCAGGCATATGATACTGTAAACAAAGAAAAATTATATACAATAATGGAAGCTTTTAAATTGCCGGAAAAGTTAATAAAATTAGTTAAAATGACGCAATGAAATACAAAATGCAAAGTATTAGTAGATGGATCGATATCAGACAGTTTTACAGTAACGAGAGGATTACGACAGGGCGATCCAATGTCACCAATTTTGTTTAATCTGGTTTTAGAGTGGGTTATGAGAAAAAGTGGAGTGCATACTAGAGGAACAATATATCACCATAGACACCAAGCCTTGGCATACGCCGACGACATTGCAATCATTACCAGAACAAAAAAGGAATTGAAAGAAGTTTTTAAAAAATTAGAGAAAGTTGCCAGAACAGTGGGGTGATAACTAATAAAGAGAAAACTAAATATTTGGTATTGAGAGGTAGGAATAACAGTAGAGAGTCCTTTTTAGAAATTGTTGCACAGCAAAACAAACGATATAAATTTGAAAGAGTGGAGAAATTTATTTATCTAGGTGTGCTGCTAACCAGCACTAATAAAGAAGAAGAGGAAATAGATGCGCGGCTAGCAAAAGGATCTAGATGTGTAGGGAAACTGCAAAATATAATAAAAGATAAAAATATATCCCGTGGAGCAAAATTGAAGATTTACAAAACAATCATCAGGCCAACAGTCATGTATGGTTGTGAGCTGTGGGTTTTAAATAACTGTGTCAAAAACAAACTTGAGGTGTGGGAGAGAAAAATTTTGAGGAAAATACTGGGAGGAATAAAAGTTGAAGGCAGGTGGTTTAGAAGAATTAATAAGGAAGTCATGGACTTATTTGGTGAACCGGGTATAATAGAGGTGATAAAAGCACAAAGATTACGGTGGTTAGGACATGTAACGAGACTGACGAGAGACAGGGCGGTAAAAACTGTTTTTGAAAGTGGAGTCTGTACGGGTAGAGGAAGAGGTGGACCAAGAAAAACGTGGAAAACTGAAGTGTTAAGTGACATCAAACAGTTAAAAATCAAAAACTGGGAAGTGAAAGCTCAGAACAGAGTGCAGTGGCGAAATATTATTCAAGAAGCCATGGGCCAACTTGGCCTGTAGCGCTACATTATTATTATTATTATTATTATTATTATTATTATTATTATATATATATATATATATATATATATATATATATACATATAAATTATGTTATACCCATTTCCTTTGTTTGACCATATAGGAAAACTACTAAGTTGTTATCAACCATGATAATAGTTAACACTTGTACTTTTCTGCTATAACCAGTATATACCAGATTATTCTGGAATTGTAGTTATAAAAATCTATGTATTCTAGTGATAAGCGTTCATTATTGTATTAACGACTCTCCACGTTACATATCGACTCGATAAGTGATTCTTTGTACTTAGAGAATATAAGTTCAATAAATAAATTTATGAAAATAAACTTTTGTTTTTTTTTCAATATTAAGTTGAACACAAATTTAATTTATATATATATGTGTGTTCATTAATAATGTATATGAAATAAATTTGTGTTTTAATTCCCAAATTAAGATCAGTTTATGTATCACTTAATATTGCAACGTTTATCGCAGCAGTGCAGTGTGTGAGAAATAATAAAAACACAAATAAATATTAAATCTTATATTTACCATGTATTTTGTGCTTTTTTATAACGAACCCGTTTATAGCGAAGGCTCGCATATAACTAAATTTTCAGCGAAGGATTGCAATAATTCTCGATTATAACGAAATATTTAAGTCACGCAACAATAATGTATTTATACATAATTGGTACTACATTTTGTAAGAATATTTTTTATTTATAACGTTTTTGTATTACACCCCCCTCAATACTACACATATAAATGAAACATTGAGAGAAAAATTCGGAATGGCGCTCATAAGCAAATCCAAGACCACCCATTTGTTAGACAGGCGATATGGGATTCTCAACGTCATTTCAACATAAGACATACTTTACTCAATATTTCTATATTTTTTTAACCTCATACCTGGAAGCGAGGTATAGGAACCATGCTATAATTTCGACAGTAAGATTTTAGTGAAAAAGCACGATTTAGGGTCCATACAACACAATTTTCATATTTTCGCGATGGTGTCCGTGGCGATTCGTTCAACCTGGTCGTGCCTCGTTCATGTTCGTGCTCAGTCGAATATATGCACGTGCATGCGCACGGCCACGTTTGTCGGGGTTGCCATGTTTGGGCTTTTCCCCTATTTTTTTAGGGAATTTTATCTCTATTAGAGGGGGAAGAGGGGTACAGTTGTTCTAGGGAATTTTATAGTGGACGGCAGATACGAGCTGAGCTATAATTATAATGTAGAAAAAAATGTATATGTTTCCTTAACCAAAACATCAAAATTCCGAATTATGTAACAAAATTTATTTTAATAAATTATATTGGTACGGGTGCGTCATGTCATAAATCCGAATGGGACAGTCTCTTCCAAGGATATTTCCCCTACCGTTTCATATACAATGATTTGTATTTGCTTTCCTAATTCCGGGAATCCCTTTCACTGGTATACAGTACAATAAACAAATTTTGTTTGGGGTAGATTTTTTTAAAATCTTGTTGATTTAGGGGATTTTCAGATTCCAATTGGAGGATATCAGTATCAGTCATCTGGCAACCCTTGGAAATTTCCGTTATAATATTATGTTTTCTGAACTAATTCTTTGCGGATGTTGAATGTGAATTAGTTTAGTGTTCTATTTCATACAACATCAAGGTTACCAAAAAGATGGAAAAAAGACGCAGAAATAAATCTCGACGATTTCTGAGCGCAAAGCGTAAAAATTCAAAATATCTATATGAATATAATAAATGTAACAAACGTGATATTGCTTATGCGAGCAAAACATCTATGCACACTACCCAACTAACACAAATTATTTTATTACAATTGTATAAAAGTTTACAACACTAATTTGCAAGAGTACAAGATTTATAATTTTGCATCCAGAACGTTTTCTCAGCACCAAAATAACCATTAAATTACCAAAATAGGCACAACTTATAAGACTATTTTGCTTTTTGGAAACATTTATTAACCTTTTTAAAATAAATATATATTTTATAAATGTACTATAAAACTAAATTTTGTTTTATTGTACATACTGTTTAATCCATTATAAAACTTTTTTCTCCAACAATTGGTCCAACTACGTTACTTATAAAACAGTTTTATAACACTGAATTTTGTTATGTTATACAATAAGTTTATACATGTTTTAAAATGAATTTCTGCAAAATATGTATTAGATTATACTGGTGTATAAAATATATTTCTTCCTACGTCATTCTTCAAATGTTCGCTTTTCAGATACTTAAAAAACTTTTTTGTCGAATGGCAGAACCTGACGAGAAATAATTATTTTATAAAGGAAATATTGTCTGCATACTTGTAAATATGCATGTACACCAAAATGACCACAATTTGTTATATTTAAAGTACATTATATACACAGGGAAATAATGTGTTTTACACTGTTTCTGAGCAGAAATTTTTGTGCCATTTAAATTTTTCTGCGAATCTGAAGTTAATATTCTCAAAAAATAAGTGGGCCACCAATATCATAAAAATTTACTTAAATATTAAATTTTTATTTAAAAAATTAATTATTTTTTTCATGAGCAATTTTATGTTAATTAATATGAAATAAAAAGCCACGTAATTGTATACCAATATTTATATAAATATTAAGTTTTTCAGCACAAAAAAATATTATTTTACTTTTGTTGCTAATGGCCGCCAAACGAAACTTAGCTATCATTTCAAAAATGGCCGCACATATAATAAAACCGCCGTAGTAATTATAAATATGCTATAAGTATTCCCCATGTGAATGGTGTTATTAAGGATATTTAGGCAACAAATACGCAATATTCTTGCAGCATTCAATGCTTTTATAAAATCTTATAATCTTTTACACAACATAATTTGCGTTAATCTTTTTTCTTTTACAACGGAAAATATAGTTTTTCGTATGTTTGATATTATAATCTACACAATATTGAAAATGTAAACTTTTTTCAATAAATTAAGAGAAGAAAAATGATAATAAACTTATTACAGACGATTATTTCTATCTACATAAATATTTAGTTCGCTAGAAACAAAGTATCATTTACATTAATATTTAAAAGAAATAAAGTTCAAAATACAGAGCAAAACGTCCCAAAATTATATAGCAATAATATAACAAAAATGTTTTTTAAGAGAGAAACAGAAGCTCTTATGTTACTAAAAGGTTTTTTAGATGTTTTATAAATAATTTATAACTAGCGTTTGAGTAAACACTGTATTGTTATGTAATCAAATTGTGAAAAGATACATGAAAACGAATTTTATTTAAACTAATTATAAATTAATAATAAAACATCAATAAAAACCTTTTAGTTATATAAAAACTAAATTTTCTAGTTTAAAGGACATTTTTGTTGTATTATTGCTGTATAATTGTTGGGCAATGAGCTTCTGCATTCGCATTTATTTATTTCTTGTACGCACAATAGAGGTTATATAGTAACAGCGAAGGTAGAAAACAGCGAAGGTAGAAAACAGCGAAGAATATTAGGAACGATAAGTGACAAAATAGCCTTTGTAAATATAGATATAAACGGAAATAAATTTGTCATGTAAGTTAATTTTTATTAACCCAGATATGCCCAGCAAGAAAAGTTAGTTTAAAATTGTTTTTTATATTATTTATTCGCATCATTGGGTTATTAGGAACACCAAAAAAATAATAAAAAAAATTAATCTATCACACTTTTTCCAAAAACTGCTGTTCTTTTAAAAGGACAGTGGGCAAATATCTGATAAAATATTTTTTTTTACAAATGCGTTTATTTATGAAAGAAAGCCATTTTTACAAAACAAATAAATATTATACATAAACATAGTTCATTGTTTTGTATGATATGCAACAAAACACTTAACATGAAGGGCGACACCACACTTCAAACATTTAGTAGACACTTTTTTATGGCATACTCTGCACCTTGTTTGCTTGTTTTGTTCCGTTATGAAGTGGTCCACACGATCAAATCTAGATTCACTATTTTCTAACTGGGACGGTCTATTAAATCTTTTAGTAAGACTGCTTGCTGCTCTGTTACATCCGTTAATCTCAATAACAGAAAGGGCTACATTTCTTCGAAAGGCTAGATGATCCAACTTTCCACCCTCTCGTCTATGTAGTTGCCATGCATTCTGTTCGGCAGCATCAAGTAAATGCAATATAAGAGGGATATACCATTTTTTTCCTCTTATTCCCGTTCTATACAAGGCAATATTTTGATCGCTTCGATCTACACCTCCCATATTTTTATTATATCTTTGTATGTTATGGGGTTGCATTACAGAGATTCGTTTTTTAAGTTTTTGAGAGTACCTTGTTACTTGACTTAATGGTTCTACTCCAAAAAAATTAGAAGCCATATGTACGAAGTTGTTATCAGACCATTTAGTAATTTGTATCGCTTTATCACTTGTAACTTTAGTATCATATAATCCCCGGTTTTTCTTCATTTGTTCATCAGAAGCTATCGGGCAGTTGTTTATCCTATTTTTTCTTATAGTACCAGTAGCCTTTATTTTTCTTTTAGTTAGCTCTTCAATCAGAGGTAAACTCGTAAAAAAATTATCAAAAAATATAGAATATGGAAGATCAAATTGAGAAAGTAAAATGTCGGTGTACTGCAGCACTATAGAAGGACCCAATCCGAATGCTTTGTAGCAGTCTTTTATCTCTGATTTAGCTCCTTGGTATGGTTCATACCAAACAACGTAACCACTTGATGTAGCACCTACCCATAATTTGTAGCCGTATCTCAAAGGTTTCCCTCTAATAAACTGCTTACAGCCATGGCGCCCAAAATATGGCACCATGGCTTCATCAACACAGTGATTTTCTTCGAGTGGGGCAAATTTGAGGAAGCGTTCGTTCATTTTTTGAAAAAAAATTCTTACTTTCGCAAATCTGTCTTCTTTTTTCAAATTATTATTATCGCAGCAATGTATATTGGATAATATGTGCTCGAATCTATTTCTGGACATAGCTGCAGAAATTGCATCATTGTGACTATCTTTTGAATTTTCCCAATACATTCTTCGTCTTGGTAACGTATTATATCCGCTAAGAAGTAATATACCAAAAAATGTTTTCATTTCTTCCACTGTTATGTCAGATTTTCGATTTTTACTTGCAGCATACTGATTACTGTACGTCACGAACATGTTAATTATATCAAAATCGAAGAAATATTCAAATAGTTCCAAGGGTGACTTGTTATTTACAACCGTACTAATCTGTGGCCAGAAAGAATTGAGCTCAGCATTTTCCAAATTACCTTCCATAAAGTTATAAGTTCTTTTTTGTGCAACTCTAGGTTTCGTTCGTATTAACTCTGATAGTGGTATTAGATATTCTTCTTCCCATTCTAGATCTGAATTATCTTCATTATCGTGTATCTCAGCTTCAGCACGGAGTTGGTTCCCTGGCAAATTGTTTATATTCAGTTCATCTTCATTACCTGAGTCTTCATCGGTATCGCCAGACTCGCAAGCATTATCAGGTGGCATTATATTTATGTTTATGGTGTTTCCGATAGGTAGGTATTCTTCTTCCTCCAAAGATCGCAACAAATCATCGAGAGTAAGACCACTACAACAAATGTGTTATATTTGCCCACTGTCCTTTTAAAAGTACACACGTGTTTACTAAGCCATAAAATTTATTAACCTCAAATATTCAGACTATTTAAATTATAATATGTTAGAAGCATATATTTGGAACATGTTTACAAAAACTTAGTGCATTATTTGGAAAAACCTTTAAAATACTTACCCAACAAGTTTCATGTCGTGATGGTACGTCATTTTAACTTTATTTCTGCTTGTAAATTTCTCTTATCATACAGTGAAATAGATCCAAATTGTATTGAAAGCATATGTTGTCTATGCTACTTCAAAGTGTATATTGTGCCATCTACCGCGCATTGCTTTAACAACTTGTTTAGTACACATTTGTAAAGTGTCCTTTAAAAAGGACAGTGGGCATATCTGGGTTAATAATATTCTGTACACTTTCAATTAGCATACAAAAATATTTATTCACAATCGTAATAGTAATATGTCGATTCCTAACCTTTTAGAGGTTGGGAAATATGTGATTACTAACTGCAATGATAGTCTTTTGGGTTGGAAATGACTGAAAAAGCTTCAATCTCTTCGTTTGTAAATGTTTATGTAGGGTTTGCCTAGCAAAATTGCCATAAATCCATATAATTAAGCAGGCTAAACAAATTTTGAGAGAGCTGTCAAAAATATTATTAAAATTAAAGGTTACAACTCATTGATTTATTTTGAAAATTATTGATCTAAAAAGATGATTGTGAATAAAATAGTAAACATAACATCGGTGAGAGTTTCATCCCAGCCTCGCGCTTTATCTACACAAACCCTCGGATGTAATATACTATTAAATAATACATTTTATATTTTAGAATGTTTAAAATTGTGCAAACGACAGAAAAAAACAAAACGCAATTATCAGTAATTCCCGCAGGCTGGAAAAATAATGGAACTCTTTACTGGCCCAAAACAAAAGCCGATAAATTAATCAAAGATGCGAATTCGACTCCAGACGCAGACAGTTGGTTTGAAATGCCATGCGCGTTAAAAAGATTTAACTTGAGTTATAAAAAAGCAGAAAATGAATTAAATAGAATGTTAAATGTAACAGACACCGACAATAATGATAATGACAAAGTTGTAAAACAACCGAAAAAAAGACTCAAATCATCTCTTTCGCAAAGGAACAATGTGGAAGCTGAAAGTTTTAATAGTTTAGCTGCACAATGTTTGGTAAGTGAAATATAAAAAAATAGTACTTGTAAGTTTTAAATATTACATAATTCCATAGATGTCTTTAAATTCATCAACAATAGTACCACCAGTGAACCAGAATATTTTAAATTTACCACAAATAATTGATGAGCCACTGACTAATATTACTGAACAAGATATGATACCGATGATCAACTTAGTAGATAGCAATGCGGAAGCAATTAATATAGTATTAGAGAATCAAACAGAGATAATAAACAATCAAAAAAATTATTTTGACACAAATTTACAATTTTAATGTAGCCATTGAAGAATTACTCAAAAAGCTTGATACACAGCACACTCAAAATTCTGAAGTACGGAAAAATGTTAATAACGTTGTTAAGAATTTTAAACCTGTTAATACTAAAGATGAAATAGATAAACTTCAAACGAAATTGAGAAATGAAGATACACTGCACTCATTAGTAGAAAAATTTAGTTTTATTTGTGGCAAATCAGGGAAAGAATATGGACTCAATGTATGCTATACGTTAGTGGACAATATTTTCACTAGAGATTTTATGACTCTTTGTTCATGGGCTGGCGGTTCACGAAGAGAGACAGAAAAAATTCCATTTAAAACATATAAGAACACTATTAATTTTTTTTTCTCGTTAGTTCAGCTTGCTGATTCAAATTTAACACTAGAGCAATGTAAAGCATTCTTTAAAAATATTCTGAAAAATGCCATGCACCGAAATGAAAATAAAATAAATAGTAGAAGCTCTAGATGTAAAAGACGTCCAAAAAATTTGGTATATAAATCCAGAACAAGTGACAAAAATGAAGAAACGTTAGAAATACAACATAAAACAAATGACAAAAATGAAGATAAGTTAGAAGCACAACATAAAACAAATGGGAGGTTGGTACGAGTGGTGAAAAAGTTTAGACGTTTAAAAGTGCAAGTGCAAAAATTTTAAGTTTATAAACACGTAAGTGCATATAATTTATTGTTTTGTTCATAATTACAATTTTCAATCATATATACTGCAGGCAGAATTATTATATTGCTGCTAAAATATCAAAATCTCCTAAAAATAACTGAAAACAAAATTCGAAATCTCTCAAGGTTAAGTCTGTAAACATCGTCCGCTCTAACACGCGCAAGTCCACTAGCGCTAAGCAAGAAGTAACAGTGTTCCCAACTGTGTTAAAAATAAATATCAATAAAAAACACTTCCAATTTCTTCAATTTTATAAAATAATGGCTACAGTTAATGAAATAGAGAACCTACTAAAAGCACAAACAATCACACTAAACAAAAAATTTGATAATTTACATGCATCAATAAATACATTTAATCAAATATGCAATGAAACAAAAATAAAATGCGAAAAATTGGAAAAGGAACTAGAATACAAAGACAAACAAATAAAACAGTTGGAAAGGAAGGTACGAGAAAAAAATATAATAATATTTGGCTTAAACGAAACACCAGGAGAAAATTTGGAAGGAAAAATTATAGATTTATTTCATAATTCTTTGAAAATAAACTACTTTTGTGAAACAAATATAGAAGATGTAAGAAGGCTAGGAAAGTTAAACAATACTAAAACACGAGCAATAATTGTTGAACTAAATTCAAAAAAACTAAAAAAAGACATATTTAAGCAGGCAAAACTTTTAAAAGGAACAGGAATCTATATAGAAGATGATTATATTGCTAGTGTAGTGGAAGCAAGGAAAAATTTGAAACCGCACTTACTAAAAGCCAAGAAAGAGGGCTTAAAACCACGACTAAAGTACGACAAATTAGTTGTTAATGGCAATATATTTTCTGTAGAAGACCTTCAAAAGGATGATTTACAAGAAGACCATACTGCAGTAGATGACTCTCAAAATAATTCGTCAATTATAAATATGGCACTCCTCGAAAAAAATGGGGCATCTACCAGTAATTCTACAAATAATATAGAAATTTTAAAAAACACAGATCAGCAACCAGAAAGAAGAAATATCCTAGAGGAAAACATCCCGGACACCCCCACTTTTGACAAGCATAAAAAAATAGTCATTAATACTATGGATACAAATAATGAAAAAAACCCCATTAAAGGGCCACTTGATAACCACGTCACCAGAATAACCCGTCAAAATACACAGTCAAAAAACTCTTCCGTCAAAACTCCAACAACAAAGCAAAAGTAATGTATTGGAACATTCAAGGTTATAGCAATATATCTAAATTAAATACATTCGAAGAGAAAATACTCACAGAACACGAAATAATATGTTTAAATGAAACTTGGGCACAATTCAAAATCAAAGAATCTCCATACTTCTTAAGAAACTACAACTTATACCAACGAGAAGCAGTTAAAGAAAAAAGAACAGGAAGAGCTATCGGTGGGCTTCTCATCTTTGTCAAATCCACCATAAATGAATTTAAAATAATTTCCTCAGAACAACATTGGATGTTTGCAGAATTAAAAATAAAAAACAACTATATTATTCTTGCTGCAGTATACTTTTCCCCTAGCTACGACTACAACACAATTTTAGAACTATTTGCAACCTACTTACAAAATATTATAGAAAACTATCCTAATCATTCAATAATAATCGGAGGTGACTTTAACGCCAGAGTTGGATCTCTAAATCAACCTGATAATCTTTTATTTTTAAACTGTAATCTTACAGCTACAAGAACAACAATGGACACTGTCATAAACAAAAAAGGTAAAGATTTATTAGATGTCATGGAAGGTGAAAATCTTCTCCTAATGAACGGCAGATCGTCCAAAGACACTCCAGCTAATTTTACTTACATTAGTAAAAATGGAAAAAGTATTATTGACCATATCTGGATTGACTTGAACTCTTTACAATTGATCCTGGAATTTTCTGTTGTTACAGAAATAGTATTGTCAGACCACATGATAATCTCGTTAACACTACTAGTAGAAATATGTGCAGAACAAGAACCGGAAACGACTACCACAGAAAAAATAAAGCTCACTTGGAACACTGACAATATATTGCAATATGCAGCAGAAATGGAAACTTATTTCTCCGATATAGACATGAACGAATGTACAGAAAACATGTATTACATTCTGCGGACAGCGATGTACGACATATGTTTATTAACAAATGTCGCTAAAAAAATTCACATTAAAGTTCCAATTACACAGAACACAAATAAGCCCTGGTTCAATCAACCCTTAATAGACCTTAAGAAAGCCACAAGAAGATGTCTCCGAGCCTGCAAGGCAAACAACTTCAACACTGAGAGTACTCAGCAATATTTAGAAATGAAGAAAAAATATAAATTGCAAATCTGCGAAGAGAAGAAAAAACACAAAGAAGGAATAAAAAATAAACTTGAAAACGTAAAGGATCAGCAACAATTTTGGAAAATGGTAAAATCATTACACAAAACCCACTACAATGTTAACCCAATCAGTATCGAAGAATGGAAAAATTTCTATGAAGAATGGTTTCATACGAATGTAATATTTAATACAATAACATATACAGATGTTCGCCACCCATATCTCGATTGCGAAATTGCTTCTTCCGAAATAAATTTTGCACTGAGAAATTTAAAATTAGAAAAAAGCCCAGGCTGTGACGGAATAACTAACGAACAGTTAAAATATCTTCCAGAAACATGCAAAATTTTCCTAAGAAACCTTTTAAACCGTTTTCTAAACGAAGAAGACCTACCTACAGTTCTTAAAAGAATTAAGCTTACTCTCCTACATAAAAAAGGTAATAAAGAGGACCCTAATAACTACAGGGGTATAGCACTAGTAAACACTATTACGAAACTATTAACGTTTATAGTAAATAACAGGTTACAAATTTGGATTGAAAGTCACAAAATACTGCCAGAAGCACAGGCTGGCTTTAGAAAACAACGGTCGTGCATAGATAATTTATTCATTATGGACACTATAATAAAAAGTCGCATGCTAACAAATAAAGAAGGGACGTATGCAATATTCGTCGACTTTAAAAAGGCGTTCGACTCTGTACCACACATAAGATTATGGAACAAGGCCTATGATATTGGTGTCAGTGGCAAAATCATTAGACTTTTACAAAATATTTATAGAGATTCAAGCCTACAAATTTCAGTAAATTCACAATTAAGTACCCCAATTAGAATTACAAAAGGTGTTCTCCAAGGGCAATGCACAAGTCCTCTTCTGTTTGCACTCTACATCTCTGACATGGAAATACACTTCAGAAATCAAAATTTAGAAGGAATATACATAACTCCAAATACAGACGACATCATGAGCTTGCAATATGCGGACGACATCGTTCTTTTTGCACGCTCTGAAATAGACATACAAAGAAAACTAAGTGCATTAGAAAACTATTGTAACACATTGGAGCTACAAATTAGTGCAGAAAAAACACAAATTATGCACTTTCATAATGGAAGACCTCCAAAACGAAACAGAACCTACAGATGCCAAGGAAATGACATAAACTTTACTAAATCGTACACATATCTTGGCGTGACTTTATCTACTTCTGGGTTATATAATAAGCATGTCACTGAAAAAATATGTAAAGCAAATAACTTAACCGGCACAACCAGAAGCATTTTAGGAAAAAATAAGATACATAACTGGAATACCTACATGCAGTTATTTAATTCAATAATAGCGCCAGCCGTTCTCTATGCTGCTGAAATCTGGGGACTAAACTACGCAAACATAATCGAAAAGAGTCAGGTAAAGCACTTTAAATCTATATTTTGTTGGTCAAAATTTACTCCAAACTACATCGTGAGAAGAGAGACTGGGCAGACAAAACTCGAAATTCAAATATTAAAACGAATGCTAAACTGGTTTTACAAAATATTATTAATGTCGGATGATCGTTATATAAAAGTCTGCTACAACAAACTACTTACTCTAAATAAGAACCCAAAAATAAGCAACGCAAACCAAAACAAATATAACTGGGTAAGAAATTTACAAACAGCGCTGAATTTGGCTAATTTCAACGGGATATGGGAAAGTCAGAGTGCGACCTTACTCAAAACAGAATTTAAAAACATACTAACTGCTTATTCCGAGGCCTTACACCATCTCGATACGCAGCGAATAATTAGCTCTCAATATAATGCGAACTACAAAACCTTTCTGACTACTCAGCACTATCTATCATGGAACATTCCACTCCGAGTACTAAGGATAGTAAGTCAACTACGTACGGCAAAGAAAAGCGACTCCCAACTATATCTAAATGGCAGTATATACAAATTTCCAGCTGACGTAATCTGCACACTATGTAATAGATACGAAGAGGATTCGTTGAATCATTTTTTATTCCAATGCCCTATATTTGATCCAATAAGAAGTCACTTTCTAGGAGAATACACCGGACATCAAAATGAAGATGATAATATAAAAGGTCTGTTAGCAGACCTAACAGAAGAAAAAATATATAACATCTTTAACTACACAACAACATCACTTAAAATAAAAGACTTCATAGAAAATAATTAAAAACAGTGCACAGTTTAGTGAATATGTTCGTGGATGGCCTGTTCAATCGTTAATCGATAATACTGTTGCTAACACAAATAATAATATAAAATTAATCCAAGAAAATCAATGTAATAAAGCAGTGAATATGTGTGACAGTGACATTTCGCGGATGGCCTGTTGTACCGATATCTCTGATGGTGAGTGAGCAATAAAAATAAAATTTAAAAAAAAACATTAACATTAAAACTATTAAAAACAGTATGTGATCAAATCCCAGGATGAAGCATCAGTGTATTTATTGAACTGTATTATCTCTCTTCATATGCCCATTTTAAGGTTGTTCATTATACTTCACATGTATGTAATTTCTTAATATTTTTCTTTTTCTTTTATATATACTAGATATTATTGTCACGGTATATTAAAAGTACAACTATACCAAACTTTATTCACTGCATTCATGCATTCTAACTCTAATGTTATTTACTCAACACACATATATCTATTTCTATTATTTTCCTATCTGTGCAATCGTAATCGTACCAAATTTTATTACTCTAATGTTATTCATTATATTTTATAGGTATTTATTAATTTATTATTGTTATTCATACCACAATCACATCAAATTTTTTCTTAGTTATTGTATTTATGTATTTTCAAATTTATGGTATTTATCAATTTTAAAAGTAAGAAAACCATAAAAACTTGTACCAACCCTCTTTGTAATAAGCTCTGCTTGTAGTACAAATAAAGTTATTATTATTATTATTATTATTATTATTATTACAACATAAAACAAATGACAAAAATGAAGAAATGTTAGAAGCAGGGTTAGTTAATAAAAGTAATGAAGAAGAAATCCTGTATCATACTGATGACGAAACCAGCAACTCTGAGTGATTCCTGAAATTGTGCGTAAATGTAAATTTATTTTTCTACACAATAATTTATTTATTTTTGCTTACAGATGACCTTGCAATATCCAAGCCAAATACATATATGACAGTATATAATAATTTTTTTATAAGAATTTTATTTTATATCTTAAAGTACTGTTATTTATAGGTAGTATACGTATTTACATAAATGCTATATATGTACCTAGGTGCACTCTTAGTACTTAGTTATTTTTATAATTTGTATACAATAAGTGTATGTACACACGAATTTATAAAATAAACACTGTAATAATAAAATATAAACATTTACTTTTTGAATGTACTTAATTTGCATCATAAAAATAATTTTTTTTCAAACGTCATAAAAATGACCTCTTTTGTGACTTGATTCACAAAGTAGAAATAAACTAAATAAATATCCATAGAAACTATATAGAATCAGCCAATAAGAAGTAATTTGTACAATAGAAATCTGTGTTATCGCCCTAAATGTCACTATAACTCACTAGATAACCTAAGAATAAAGTTACTGACTACCCCTTTTATAAGATTTAAATTGATAACCTATAAAATGAAATATAGACAGTTTACATACTTTTAACGAAATAAATAATATAATTAAAGTACAGCAGACGTACAGATTACAATAACAGGGACGGCAATAAAGGTAAGAATACTTCGAATTAAAGTGATACAAAAAGATTATATTGTAGGAAGATGAATTGAAATATAGATAGAAATGTAAAATTAACAAAATGAATGAATTACATTCCTTAAACAAAGAAGAAAAGTATGGGAATATCGCCAAATATTTCTCATCTGAAGCATCAAATAAGAACATATCAAATTGCTCTTTTGTAAGGGCTTTGGATTTTTGGGGGGAATATCCGTGTCCTTGTTTTTTTAAATAAGCATAAAGTTTTAAATAATTGTCAATATTTATCCCATGTTTAATGTTTATCATTGAATATTGTGACCACATAGTTCAGCTTTTCATTTTAAATTGATTCACCATTCCCAAAAAGTATGCCAAAAATACGTGTTCAGAATAATATTTAATGTTTTTCTCATCACACCAATGAAGAAATCTCATACGCCGCTTTATAGAATTTGCTAGACAGTTGGGAACAATTTATCAATAGCAGCCTTCGCTAATTGCATAACTTCAGGGGGTGTACATTTTAATTTTTCAAATTCCAATATTTTCAATTACACACAAAGAGGATATAAAATTATACAATTCTTTTCAAACGTAAAAGTGAAAATTTTCACTTGAATGTTTATATCAAAAAGTGAACACGTACGAAAGTATCCATAGCAACAGAGCAATTAAAATCCGCAAACGTACCTACTTCACGGAAAATGTTTTTCATTTTTAGTGCTTATAAATGAATGAAGTAAAGGTATAAAAACTATTTCAGAACTATGGTAAACCGCAACTAATTTGCATTTGATATTAGAAATGTGATAAAATATATTTTTTTTAATAAAATAATTTTTATTTGCTGTATATATATATATATATATATATATATATATATATATATATATATATATATATATATATATATATATATATATATATATATATATATATATATATATATATATATATATATACAGCAAATAAAAATTATTTTATTAAAAAAAATATATTTTATCACATTTCTAATATCAAATGCAAATTAGTTGCGGTTTACCATAGTTCTGAAATAGTTTTTATACCTTTACTTCATTCATTTATAAGCACTAAAAATGAAAAACATTTTCCGTGAAGTAGGTACGTTTGCGGATTTCAATTGCTCTGTTGCTATGGATACTTTCGTACGTGTTCACTTTTTGATATAAACATTCAAGTGAAAATTTTCACTTTTACGTTTGAAAAGAATTGTATAATTTTATATCCTCTTTGTGTGTAATTGAAAATATTGGAATTTGAAAAATTAAAATGTACACCCCCTGAAGTTATGCAATTAGCGAAGGCTGCTATTGATAAATTGTTCCCAACTGTCTAGCAAATTCTATAAAGCGGCGTATGAGATTTCTTCATTGGTGTGATGAGAAAAACATTAAATATTATTCTGAACACGTATTTTCGGCATACTTTTTGGGAATGGTGAATCAATTTAAAATGAAAAGCTGAACTATGTGGTCACAATATTCAATGATAAACATTAAACATGGGATAAATATTGACAATTATTTAAAACTTTATGCTTATTTAAAAAAACAAGGACACGGATATTCCCCCCAAAAATCCAAAGCCCTTACAAAAGAGCAATTTGATATGTTCTTATTTGATGCTTCAGATGAGAAATATTTGGCGATATTCCCATACTTTTCTTCTTTGTTTAAGGAATGTAATTCATTCATTTTGTTAATTTTACATTTCTATCTATATTTCAATTCATCTTCCTACAATATAATCTTTTTGTATCACTTTAATTCGAAGTATTCTTACCTTTATTGCCGTCCCTGTTATTGTAATCTGTACGTCTGCTGTACTTTAATTATATTATTTATTTCGTTAAAAGTATGTAAACTGTCTATATTTCATTTTATAGGTTATCAATTTAAATCTTATAAAAGGGGTAGTCAGTAACTTTATTCTTAGGTTATCTAGTGAGTTATAGTGACATTTAGGGCGATAACACAGATTTCTATTGTACAAATTACTTCTTATTGGCTGATTCTATATAGTTTCTATGGATATTTATTTAGTTTATTTCTACTTTGTGAATCAAGTCACAAAAGAGGTCATTTTTATGACGTTTGAAAAAAAAATATTTTTATGATGCAAATTAAGTACATTCAAAAAGTAAATGTTTATATTTTATTATTATAGTGTTTATTTTATAAATTCGTGTGTACATACACTTATTGTATACAAATTATAAAAATAACTAAGTACTAAGAGTGCACCTAGGTACATATATAGCATTTATGTAAATACGTATACTACCTATAAATAACAGTACTTTAAGATATAAAATAAAATTCTTATAAAAAAATTATTATATACTGTCATATATGTATTTGGCTTGGATATTGCAAGGTCATCTGTAAGCAAAAATAAATAAATTATTGTGTAGAAAAATAAATTTACATTTACGCACAATTTCAGGAATCACTCAGAGTTGCTGGTTTCGTCATCAGTATGATACAGGATTTCTTCTTCATTACTTTTATTAACTAACCCTGCTTCTAACATTTCTTCATTTTTGTCATTTGTTTTATGTTGTGCTTCTAACTTATCTTCATTTTTGTCATTTGTTTTATGTTGTATTTCTAACGTTTCTTCATTTTTGTCACTTGTTCTGGATTTATATACCAAATTTTTTGGACGTCTTTTACATCTAGAGCTTCTACTATTTATTTTATTTTCATTTCGGTGCATGGCATTTTTCAGAATATTTTTAAAGAATGCTTTACATTGCTCTAGTGTTAAATTTGAATCAGCAAGCTGAACTAACGAGAAAAAAAAATTAATAGTGTTCTTATATGTTTTAAATGGAATTTTTTCTGTCTCTCTTCGTGAACCGCCAGCCCATGAACAAAGAGTCATAAAATCTCTAGTGAAAATATTGTCCACTAACGTATAGCATACATTGAGTCCATATTCTTTCCCTGATTTGCCACAAATAAAACTAAATTTTTCTACTAATGAGTGCAGTGTATCTTCATTTCTCAATTTCGTTTCAAGTTTATCTATTTCATCTTTAGTATTAACAGGTTTAAAATTCTTAACAACGTTATTAACATTTTTCCGTACTTCAGAATTTTGAGTGTGCTGTGTATCAAGCTTTTTGAGTAATTCTTCAATGGCTACATTAAAATTGTAAATTTGTGTCAAAATAATTTTTTTGATTGTTTATTATCTCTGTTTGATTCTCTAATACTATATTAATTGCTTCCGCATTGCTATCTACTAAGTTGATCATCGGTATCATATCTTGTTCAGTAATATTAGTCAGTGGCTCATCAATTATTTGTGGTAAATTTAAAATATTCTGGTTCACTGGTGGTACTATTGTTGATGAATTTAAAGACATCTATGGAATTATGTAATATTTAAAACTTACAAGTACTATTTTTTTATATTTCACTTACCAAACATTGTGCAGCTAAACTATTAAAACTTTCAGCTTCCACATTGTTCCTTTGCGAAAGAGATGATTTGAGTCTTTTTTTCGGTTGTTTTACAACTTTGTCATTATCATTATTGTCGGTGTCTGTTACATTTAACATTCTATTTAATTCATTTTCTGCTTTTTTATAACTCAAGTTAAATCTTTTTAACGCGCATGGCATTTCAAACCAACTGTCTGTGTCTGGAGTCGAATTCGCATCTTTGATTAATTTATCGGCTTTTGTTTTGGGCCAGTAAAGAGTTCCATTATTTTCCCAGCCTGCGGGAATTACTGATAATTGCGTTTTGTTTTTTTCTGTCGTTTGCACAATTTTAAACATTCTAAAATATAAAATGTATTATTTAATAGTATATTACATCCGAGGGTTTGTGTAGATAAAGCGCGAGGCTGGGATGAAACTCTCACCGATGTTATGTTTACTATTTTATTCACAATCATCTTTTTAGATCAATAATTTTCAAAATAAATCAATGAGTTGTAACCTTTAATTTTAATAATATTTTTGACAGCTCTCTCAAAATTTGTTTAGCCTGCTTAATTATATGGATTTATGGCAATTTTGCTAGGCAAACCCTACATAAACATTTACAAACGAAGAGATTGAAGCTTTTTCAGTCATTTCCAACCCAAAAGACTATCATTGCAGTTAGTAATCACATATTTCCCAACCTCTAAAAGGTTAGGAATCGACATATTACTATTACGATTGTGAATAAATATTTTTGTATGCTAATTGAAAGTGTACAGAATATTATTAATAAAAATTAACTTACATGACAAATTTATTTCCGTTTATATCTATATTTACAAAGGCTATTTTGTCACTTATCGTTCCTAATATTCTTCGCTGTTTTCTACCTTCGCTGTTACTATATAACCTCTATTGTGCGTACAAGAAATAAATAAATGCGAATGCAGAAGCTCATTGCCCAACAATTATACAGCAATAATACAACAAAAATGTCCTTTAAACTAGAAAATTTAGTTTTTATATAACTAAAAGGTTTTTATTGATGTTTTATTATTAATTTATAATTAGTTTAAGTAAAATTCGTTTTCATGTATCTTTTCACAATTTGATTACATAACAATACAGTGTTTACTCAAACGCTAATTATAAATTATTTATAAAACATCTAAAAAACCTTTTAGTAACATAAGAGCTTCTGTTTCTCTCTTAAAAACATTTTTGTTATATTATTGCTATATAATTTTGGGACGTTTTGCTCTGTATTTTGAACTTTATTTCTTTTAAATATTAATGTAAATGATACTTTGTTTCTAGCGAACTAAATATTTATGTAGATAGAAATAATCGTCTGTAAAAAAGTGAACACGTACGAAAGTATCCATAGCAACAGAGCAATTGAAATCCGCAAACGTACCTACTTCACGGAAAATGTTTTTCATTTTTAGTGCTTATAAATGAATGAAGTAAAAAACTATTTCAGAATTATGGTAAACCGCAACTAATTTGCATTTGATATTAGAAATGTGATAAAATATATTTTTTTTATTAAAATAATTTTTATTTGCTGTATATATATATATATATATATATATATATATATATATATATATATATATATATATATATATATATATATATATATATATATATATATATTAAGATAAGATCAGCGAATTGAGTCTCAAAAAAAGGATCATATATCTCTAAATTCGTTCCACAAATTAAGATTTCACCATTGCGCTCACATACATATTGCATTTGAACTATGTGATTATCGTCAGTAAGAAACCATTTATCCTGCTCTTTGGAACTTATTAAGTAATTTTCAAATTCTATTTTATAATAATAATCATTACATTTCTTTTTCAAAATTGGATACTTCGTTTTAGTAATAGAAGTTTCAGTTTCGACTTGTGTAATTTCTGCTAATCGCTTAGCAACTTGTACTAAAGGACGGTTACCATTACGCAGCAAATTTTTAATCTGATATAGCTTTGATTCAAATGGGTAAGCGCTAAAAGTTGACAGTTCGCCAAATTTTCTGACATCATTAACCATATGCGTAAGATTGTGAACATTACTTGTTACATAATCTTCTCCGTAAAAATCACGAAATATTTCTACATACTTATCGAGTAGTGCTTCAGCCAAATCTAAAAACTGGAAATAATGATTTGAAGAACATATAGTTACTGCGCAAAAAAATAACAAGTAATGTTTATAAACATCTAAAGGCAATACATCTTTAAGTATAACTATACTTATATAAAGTAAGAAAGTTCGATACTCAAGTCCTTTCCAGTGAGACAGACAATCTATAGCTCTTACAGCCCTGTGGATTTCACTAGGCATTTTGCACGTTATTAAAAAATTGGATACCTTTGATATATCAAAAGCTGACCATTTCGTCCTGTAATTTCCAAAAGTACCATCCCGCCAGCCTAGCAAACATCTCTTCATAATTCAAAAATTTATCAAGTGAAGACTGTCAGCCAATGGGAAATCTTGTATCATATCAATAGGTAGCTGAATTAATGGAGTATTGTTTTTATAATGACATTCATATTGTTTAGACCTAAATCCATAGTCTGTTCGTTTTTGACAATTTGCTCGTGGGAAGAATATTGTATCAGATATATAAGAATACTCTCCAACTGTTGTGCACTTTTTACAGCCATGTTTTCCATTAAAGTTAGTAATTCCTGAAACGCAAACAAAATAATAATCATATATTTAGTTATTATTACTCATTATGTTAAATTTATACCTTTCACAAATGCTCTGGCCGGCGAATCACAAATAAAAGCTCGTATTTGCGTAAATATTTTACGTTGTCCAGATTCTCCTGTTACAAGAATGCCGTTTTTTAAAACATCTTTCATTTCGTCTGTAAAATGTTCTAAAAATTTATTAACATCCTTGGGTTTTCCAAATCCACTGTATATTCCTATAACCATTGGCTGTATATCTGGTAACTCATAAATATTAAAAAGAATTGGCCAGAATTCTTGCTTTGAACTTTTGTATACCGGCAAACCATCAATATTAATATTTGGAGATATTAACGCCCGGATTTCTTTTACTCTTTGTAAATATTTTTGAGGACAGAATTTGACTCCTTGATGCCAATAATAGCCATTATCGCCCAGATTTTCAATAATTATACATCTCGGTGTATTTAAAAGTGTTCTCGGAACTTGTGGTAATAGATTCGGTATACGTTCGTTCAGTATATTTATAATTTCCTTTAATGCCATAATAATTGTTTTGACAGTTTGGTACAGATCTTTTATATTACTTATATGTAGTATTTAAAATACTTTTAAAGGCATACTTATAAATATCTATTAAGTCTATATAGATTTAATAGATATTTATAACTTTGGCTTTAAAAGTATTTTAAATATTACATATAAGTAATATATACTGGGTAAATTAACCCTTATAAAACAGCAAGATTTATATTAAAGTTTTATGAACGCTTACCGCACTATTTTATAAAACTTAAATAAAGATGTATAGAAGTTTTGTTAATTTTTTATAATGAATAGGATAATCGCTCTATAAATCAATGTAGCTGTAACGCAATCCAATGACTGTTTGTGAACTTTAATATAACTGTTATATATT
Source organism: Harpalus rubripes (assembly GCA_963082715.1). NCBI lineage: Eukaryota > Metazoa > Arthropoda > Insecta > Coleoptera > Carabidae > Harpalus > Harpalus rubripes. The sequence goes on along the minus strand of OY720459.1, from coordinate 31,841,738 downwards.
CAATAAGATAACTACTTTAAAGGTGTTTTATAATTTAGCTATATAGTGATATATAAAGTATTTTATTAGACCTAATAATTTTATAAGCAGTTTGGTACTAATCATATAATTAATAATGTATAAAGGTGAAAGTAACTGCCATTAAAAAGTTTTTAAAAGATTCTTAGGTTTTATGGAGGAGTAGATGTGTTAGTTGGGTAATATTACTCAAGTGAAAAGTGATTTGAATGTAATAATAAGTACTATATTTGAATAATGTTTTTGGAGCTTGGGAAATAATTTATATAATATTATCTTGTCATCAATGCGATTATAGAAACAATTATTTGTTCATAAACAATTATAATGCTAATTTTTTTCAGTGCATCTACAAGCAATTTTAATCCTTCATCATCATCAGAAATAGAAGGTATCTATATTTCCAACGAAACGTTCAGCCAAGTTTCAAATTCATCTAAAAGCATTTTGAATCCTTCATCATCAGAAATGGAAAATGTCTGTATTTCCAACGAAACATCCAGCCCAGGTTTAAATTGATCTACAAGTAATTTGAATCCTTCACCAGAAATGGAAGATGTCTATAATTCCAACAAAACGTCCAACCAGAGTTCAAATTCATCTACATGTTAATCCTTCATCATCAGAAATGGAAGATGCCTGCATTTCCAACGAAACGTCCAGCGAGAGTTCAAATTCAAAGTCTAGTGATAGCTATGTAAGCCATGTAAGCACTCATATTATTTACATATGCGTAAGTATCTACAAACAAACATACATACATACATACATACATACATATATTCATAAAATACAGGCAGTGTTGCCAACATCCGCATTTAAAAAATCTTTAGTTCAGTTTTATTTTTTCTTTAGAATTCCTTAAAAATATTTTTATAAACAGGAAGTTAAAAGAAAACAAAAAAGATGGTTGGTTATACATATAGAAATATATATTTTTATAAGAATATAGAAAAAATAACAAAGGAACACATTTTCTAGTACTTAATTAATTGCACATAAAAGTTATAATTTATTTATTATTATTATAGATTTCAGTATTTCATTAAATTATAATGTTTTCTCTATTTTATAGTTTATGCAAGCTTTATTAGTACTGTTTAGACTATATCTAATTACATAACTTGCGTTTAAGGCCTCATCGCCTAATTTGTTTCTTTTCATACACTTCACATCATTAAAGATTGAGAAGACTCTTTCAGTCTCTGTATTTGAATGAGGCAAATACAATGCCAGGGTAGCTAAATAGCAAATTAGGACAAAACAAAAAGTATAATCGTAATGTTTTACTTTAGGTAGTTTGAACCAAAAATTTTCAGGGGATAGTTTTACTAACTCCTGTTTTTCCTCATCATAAAAAAACAGAAATTTTCTTCCATTGGATAACTACTTCTTGTGGATTAATAAATTTATTAAAATATTTGCTAACATTTTCTAAACTAGAAATTAATTCCAAAAATATTAAAGACTCAAACAAATCATTTTCTTTAGGAAAACGTTTTTTTAAGTTCCTGACAAGAGACTATATAAAATTGTAATCACTTTTTTCTTATATCATTGGCGATATTGTGAGAAATTTGTTGTATAAATGTATTACGTTCAACACCCAAACCAATTTTTTCCAAACTTAAAAAATTGCTAGGATCAGAAAGATTCAAATGAGTGTTACTTTAGTATTTAGTATATAAGGCTTTACAAAATTTATTAATGACTGTTGAGTAGTCGTTTACATTCTTTATCTAGCTCATGAATTATAAGTTTTTTCGACTGAAAAAGAGCATTAAAATAGTTAAGAATTTTCCAATTTTCTAGTACCCTGACCACACATTGATGCATACTCAACCAACGAGTACAACTTAATTTTAAAATTTTATTGGTTTTAGCATTAAAAAAAACTGCATTTCTTTTAATTCAGCGACATGTTTGGAACTATATGAGAAGTAACTGCCGACAGACCTCATAAATTCTTCAGTTTTTGGCAAATCTTCGCAAGCCTTGCTTGATATAAGAGCAGCAGAATGACAGATGCAGGGAATAGTAATTCTTTCCTATCATGACACTGGCATTGTCACTCGTCAGGGCAATGATATTTTTTATTGGAGTGTGTTTCTCCAAAAAGCACGTTTCAAATTCGTGAAATAATTTTGCAGCAGAACAATCTTTTGCGTCCACAGTTATTAATTCTAAAAATTGTTTTTAATATCGCTGTTTTCTACATATCAAATCACAACAGCCAAAAGTTTCTTAGTTGAAATGTCGGTACTTTCATTGACTAATATGCTAAATTTGGTTTATCTCAGGACTGTAACCAACTCAACAGTTACTTTCTTAGCTATAACATTTTTTTTTTATAATGTTTGTGCACTTCGTGCTTCCTAAATGAATGGCTTTTATGGTTTTGGAGTCACTTCCTATTTCTTTTAGTAGTGGTACTAATTGTTCCATCGCTTGGAGTGCAATGTTATGTTCTACAAAAAAGTATACATTGATAAATATAAATTTATTTCATTCTTCGTTATTATTGTTGTTACATACCTGCAAAAAAACATAATTGTATTTCTGCTTTTGTTACATTGTCTTCATGCACCTTTCCTTTCCCAGTTCTATTTCTTTGGTTATTAAATAAACTTGCTATATCGCAAGTGTTTTTAATTTTCTTTTTATTATTTTTATGTTTTAAAGTATCTACGGGCCTTTTTAAATCAGTTTTTCCATAGTGCAATTCGACATTACACGCTTTACATTTAAACTTGGTGGGATCTTTTGTTTGGGTGATACAGTCTTCATAAACGGGGTCATTTAACCCCCCCGTTTGAAAATTTTTGAGTATAATGCTTTTTATCACAAGTTGATTCCTAGAGTTCATTTCTAATTTTCAGTTTTTTCTTTGGTGTATAGTTTATATCACTTTGTTCTGAAACTTCAGAAATCTGACAGTGGTCTAGGATTTTTAATACACATAAAAGAATTTTTATTTAAAAATATGTATGTTTACTTACATTTTCTTCGTTAAAATTAGAGCAAAATTTACATTGAAACACGAAAACGCAATAGAATTTGCGCAGTTGCGTCGCAGCCCTCAGTGAGTGTTTTGTGCGTGGTTTTGCGCTTATGTATGCGGCGTGGTTTTGCGCTTATGTATGCGCCTTGCATATGTGTATTTTGTGCTTACATTCTATTTGCGTAATAACGGAGCGCGTGATACCGTCGTACATTTTGAGCGAAATATTTGAATCGGTTTATCGCTGTAGGGTCGAAACCATATTTTGTAACCTGCTTTGCTATTTAAAATTATTTGTTATAAATTTACAATATGACAAAAAATCCTTAGATTTTCATTATTTTATTTAAATCTTCCTAAATTCCTATTTGCCTATAAAAAATCCCTAGATCTAAGGAAAAAATCCTTTACTTGGCAACACTGAATACGGGCTGCCCACGGTTAACTGCCATATAGGCGATTAAAATAACTTCTTTATAATTATTTTTTAGTATATTGTTTATAAGTATTGTTATTAAGTGGATTAGTTTATCTACAGTTATACAAATATTAAGTAATTACAGATTGCGGGTAAAACTCCTAAGGTCGAGAAAGAAGTAGATATTAAAGGACATCGAATAGTAAATTTCTCTCATTTGTTCAACTCATTAAAAGAGATTTGGAACCATAGTAAAAATTTTGGTTGCACATTGCTAAATTTTATTATCACGAATGAAAAACAACAGGGATTCAACTCGATCGTGAAATTTACGTGTAATATGTGCAACATGAAATGTGCTATATCCACAGATGAGTTTGAAATAGTAATTAACGTATCAAGGGTGTTATAAGGACAATAACGTCTGAGGTCAACAGTGTACTTTTGAAGGGCCTCTGGCCCGAGATGTGTACGTCGACCGAAGGCATTATTGTCCGTTTAACTCCCGTGGTGCGTTCAACGTTTAAAGTCCGACTATAATTTTTTATATTTTACGGATTACGGATTAGAAAGTTTTAATATAATTTGCGGAGTAGGTAGGATGTGAATGCGTTTGCTTGTTTGTTAGGCTTTATTCCAGTATGAATATCAATTTATTGACAACATTACCACAGCAACAACTCATAACACGCTCTAGGGTGTTATTTGGTATATGACACCCTGACAGCAGGGTTGTTATGATAATAACATACCAGTCGGACGTTAACGTAAATATTGAACCTAAACCATTTGGAAACACATCAATAAATTCAGCGGCTATGGAAGGAATAATGGGAATCGGTGCAGGCTTTAATAATATGTAGGAATTGTTTTGTACAATGGACGTTCCATGTATGGGTAAAGAAACGTACAAGAAGTATGAGAAAATTGTTTCAGATGGATGGAATAAGTTGCATTTAAAAAAATTATAGAAGCTGGAGAAGAGGAAGCACGATATGCTATTGAAAATAGTAACGTAGGTAAAGATGGAATTCCTTGTATCACCGTTACTGCAGACGGTTGTTGGTCTAAACGAAGCTATCGAAATAATTACAACGCTTTATCGGGTGCAGCAGCAATTATTGGTACACAATTTAGAGAAGTTTTGTACATAGGAATAAAAGAAAATTGTTTCGTCTGATTTTATTCAGAAAGAAATAATAAAACACTCCTAATCATATTTGTAAAATTCTAAAGGCTCATCCACAAGTATGGAAGCATCAATATTAGTTTGCGAAGAGAATAAAATACACAAAATTAAAACGGACAGCGACAGAAGCTGTTATAAAAAATATTAGAATCAAATCCGTATTAGAAAATTTCTGTAACAAAATGAAAGCTGGGAATACAGACACCAGATATCCGCTAAATTTAAGGAAAATATTAAGTGGAAGAATACTTAGATTACGACGAGCAATAAAATGTGCCATTAATTTTCGGAAGAATGAGGACATATCACATAGTGATAAAATTAAATTATTACAAAGTGACATCGACAATAGTATTAAACACTGTGACGATATAGATTTGTCACAAGTTTTATTGTCATATAGATCAAAGCCGTGTAATTCGGTTCCATTTTTTTCCGTTCAGGATGGTACTTTATTCATATGTTTCTATCACAACACAAAGTGAAGTTGGTTCAATTAGCAAAATCTATATAAAAGCCAGGGCCTGTGGCTGCACAAGACAGTTGACTGCAAGTAATCCTTTCAACTAAATACAAAAGTTTGATCGTGAGTAATCCGCAAACTCGAAGCCGATCTGCAGGTGAGCAAAATTTCCGTTTCTTTAAAAATCCGTATCGTGAGCTCTCCGTACGATTTTCTTTGTTGTTTGTTACAAATCAGTCTTAGTGTCTCATGCGAGTTTCATATGCCCTACATCACAACCGCTTGTTGAACGTAGGCCACAAGCGTCTTCAGAAGACATACATAAAAATATCCTGAGACACTACGAGTGACACCGGCCGTAGTCATTTCCGAGGACTAAATTCACCAGTTGCGCAGTTCTTAGTCATTTACAGTAACTCATTGTGAGTTTACCGACTTGACGTTTCGACGCCGCCGGCGTTTATACTCGGGCGTTACAGACGTCTAGTCCGCGTGTGTTCCAGAGCTACTGTAAACCGACACGTTTATTTTAGAGGCGTCCATCTGCCGTGCATCGACCCTAGTGCGTTATTTTCCGACTCGACGCCGCGAAGCCCCAGTGCGTATGCCGGGGCAACCCGGGCCTAATAGATAAACAAAATTTATCAATTATCGCAAAAAGAATTATTTTACACACTATTAGAAAAAAAAATTGTTAGAGACGCGAATGTAAAACTAGCAACAAAAACTTATCACGATTGGGAATCCCTAAAAAACCTATTAATTGAGGAATACGGAGACAAAAGAAATGAAGTACATTTTCTCACCGAATTATCCCATTTAGAACAAAAACAGAACGAAGATATCTTTTGTTATTTTGATAAATATGAAGACATTTATAACAGACTTATTAGCCTATTAAAATTGAAATTTAGCAATAGTTCAGAAAATGTTATAATTTTTATGTCGTCATATACTTCACACAATTTGATAATAAATTGCAGAAAGCCATATTGAAGTCAGTTGGCCGCTAGAAATCCAAAATCTTTAAATGATATCGAGAATTTAATCAACAATGATTTCCAGTACATTCACACAAACATACTTAAACAAAACACTATCAAACCAAAGATAAACGCGCCAACACCTGTTTATAAAACTGTAACACAAAACCAAAATTCTTATCTAAATCAAAACCAATACCCATCACCAATGCTCCGATATCCTCAGCAACAACGAAATTTCCCGAGTCAACCGACACATCCTAAACCGAGAACAAACAATTATCCTCAACCCATGTCTATCAGCACAAATACTTTTAGACCTCAACAAAAAAGACAGGGACAGGGCTTACAAATGCTAGACAGTAATACTAAAATCGTTGTTGACCCCAACAATGACAACCAATTACTCGAGTACTATGATTATGACCAAACAAACGGTGAAGAATACATCGAAATAAATAATGAACCAGAGTCGCAAACCGAAAATTTTCCCATAGAACTATTAGAAGATTCGAAACCCTAGCAAATTATACCTCACGCCTACCATTTATCCAGTTTAAAAATTGCCGTGTATTAATTGACACCGGATCTTCCGAAAATTTTATTAGTCAAAATTTCGTTCATAAGAATAAAAACAAATTCAAAATTTTTAATGAATATTTCGAGATACAAACCGCAAATGCTGTTTCAAACGGTACTCAATTCACATTTGTTGAACTACTTAAGAAAAATATAAAATGCTTTATTTTTGAATTCCATAAAGATTTTGATATCGTAATTGGAAATTCTGGCCTAAAATTGTTAAAAGCGAAAATTAATTATTCAGATGAATCTATTTCACTGGGTAAACGTAAATTTAAATTTAGTTATTTTCACAAAAACAAATTAGAAATGAATTGTCAAGAAATTTCAAAAAAAATAAATCTCAGAACAGATCATTTAGATAACACAAAAATCAAAGAATTAAATAAAATTCTTAAAGAATTCGAAGATTTGGTTATCGATGACGACAATAACTTAACTTTCACAAATGTCATAAAACACAAAATTAGGACAACCAACGAAACCCCATCTTATCAAAGATCACATAAATATCCGGTTATTTACAAGGAAGAGGTTAACAAACAAATTAATAACTTATTAGATCAAAACATAATTAGACACTCATATTCCCCTTGGAGTAGTCCAATTTGGGTTGTTCCCAAAAACATGGTTATAGATTACCGCAAGTTAAACTCAAAGACTATAGACGATAAATTTCCGATACACGATATCTCAGTACTATTGACCTAAAAAGCGGATTTCACCAAATCGAAATGGATCTCCATTCAATAGAAAAAACAGCCTTTTCAACCGATCAAGGACACTTTGAATTCCTTAGAATGCCCTTTGGTCTCAAAAACGCGCCAAGCACTTTCCAGAGACTAATGAATTTCGTTTTAAAAGGCCTCCTTAATAAAATTTGTTTTGTTTATTTGGACGATATAATTATTCTAGGCAAATCATTACAAGAACATATTCAAAATATCAAAATTGTTTTCCAAAGACTAAGAGAGGCGAATCTTAAATTACAGCTAGATAAGAGCGAATTTCTAAGAAAAGAAGTCGCGTATCTAGGACATATAATTACCACCGAAGGCGTTAATCCAAATAAACTTCAGTCAGCCGTTTATTCTGCAAACAGACGCCTCTGACGTAGGGATCGGAGCCGCCTTGGTTCAAGGCAGCCTGGAGGAACCCCGCGCTATTGCATACATCAGCCGCACACTCCAAGCTCCCGAGAAGAACTATTCCGTAATGGAAAAGGAATGTCTGGCCGTCGTCTGGGCTATAAAGAAGCTGCGAGGCTACCGACCACCAAGCCCTCAAGTACCTAGACTCTCTGAAGGAGCCTACAGGACGGCTGGCCCGCTGGATCGTCAGCCTACAACAATACGACTTCCAAACAGAATATCGGAAGGGCAGCCTGAACCACGTAGCCGACTTACTCAGCAGGAAGCCCTTGCCGGCTGTCCAATCGGTAGCCGCCAGCGGCGGCGCATGGTACCAGAGGATGCTCCAGGAAGTCGCCGCGCGGCCACAGGACCACTCAGATTATCAAATCATGGCAGGTAAGCTTTACCGGCGATTCTGGGATCCGGCCGATTTATCCAACACCGAGCCGCAACGGGAGTGGAAGCGATGCATCCCCGCGGACGAACGGCAGCAGATTCGGGCCGAAACCCACGACCAGGCGACCGCAGGGCATTTGGGGATAGCCAAAACGCTCAGCTGGCTGGCTCTACGTTATTACTGGCCCGGTATGTTCAGGGAGGCGGCGGCCTATGTCCGACAATTCCTCAGCTGCCAAGAATTCAAGGCGGATCAGCGAGGCCCCAGTGGCCCATGGGGACCAAAATTAGGCCAGCCCTGGGACATCGTAGCCGTTGACATCATGGGGCCGTTACCTCATCCAGCGAAGGGATATCAGTACATTATTGTCTTTCAGTACCGCATGATCAGGTGGATTGAATGCCGCCCCCTCCGCAGAGCCACTGCCACCGCCGTCATCACTGCCTTTCGTGAACTCATCATGTGCCGCTTCGGCTGTCCAAAAGTCCTTATCTCGGACAATGGGACAGAATTTAGCGACGGCAACGTTCGGCGATTTTTGCAGGAAAACAACATAAAACATCAACTTACACCTCCTTACACACCACAAGCGAATCCTGTCGAGCGGGTTAACCGATTGCTGAAACCAATGCTGGCACAGTTCTGCCAGAATTCACAACAGAACTGGCACGCCCTGCTGCCAGAGGTCACACTGGCCATCAACAGCAGGCTATTCGGCGGCTTACCTGCACTTTGGCAGAGAGCTAAGCCTGCCCACAGCCAGTGAGATGCCAGCCGACGATCAGGAGAACGTCGACACTACCGTCTCCGAGGAGCATCTGGCCCGACTGAAGGCTCTGCAGGCAGCACAGGAGTTGGCCCGAATCAACCTCGCACATGCTGCAACTAATCAGGCTCGACACTACAATCTGCGACGACGAGACCGACGGTTCCATGAGGCGAGAGCATCCGCTGTCGGCGGCGGCCAAGGGCATCGCCGCCAAACTCTGTCCACGTTACTCTGGTCCTTGGACAATCATGACATGTGTCACCCCGCTCGTCTGCGACTTGCGCGACTCCCGCGGAAAAAGGTTAAAAAACATACACATTAAAGACTTGAAACCAGCTTTTATAGGTCAACAGCAGGATGAGCGGAAGGTTTCAACCGTGGAAGGTCCCCTCGTCACAGCCACGCCGACTGCCCCCGACTCCGGCACCCCGGCCAGCATCTCGCCGCCACCGAGCCCGGATCTACCCAGTGGGGTCGCCGCTGAAACATGTCCGCCGACAAGACGTACGGCCACATTCATTGCCGCCTCCAAGGATGTCGTCACACCACAAGTCGAAGCCAGCGGCGCCCCCGCAAACACCACCCCGGCCAGAAACATGTCCAAGGGCAAGGGACAGACATGACCACCCAGCTCCACCACTGCAGACTTCGCCCCGGAGGCCGCTGGATCTGCGGGAGGCACTCCTGCAGCGCTACGGGTCTAGTCCGCCAGAAGCCAGCCCTTCCTATTACCAGCCTGTAACCCCGGAGCCGCCAGCATCACGCAGCTCGCCAACGCTGTCTCCCACGTCGCCCACCGATTGGTTATCGCTGGACACATCACCGCTGCCCACGTCGCCTGACCGACCCGTAACCCCCAGGACACCAAAGATCCTGAGCCGAAAACTGGAGGAGCAGCTGTTCGGCTTGTCTCCGTCTCCGCCGAAGAGGAAGGCCATTGACTTCGTGTCACCTCTGCCGGTCCGGCCTTCGTTAACTTCGGAACCAGGCTTTGGGTCGGGCCGGAAACCGACACGAACAATGCCGCATGCACGACAAGCTCAGCTGCCCCACACGGACCACGATTTCTGTAGAAGGGCACAAAACAAGCGGCGCGGAACGAACTCAGCGACTACGGCCCTACTACAACCCCACGGGCACCCTACCACCCATACATGGACGTCGGAGACGGTGTTTGGTACCCCGATCAGGAGGCGGCGTCAGATGGAGCTGGGTCTATAACCCGGATTTCCGGCCTACACCCGACCACGCACCGCGGTAGTGCACAACTTCTAGGAGGGCCTAGACAGTGTGCATCTCACTGAACATTTATCTTTTTTGTAAAAGTTATTTTTCGTTTTACGGGTTTTATTATTTTTAGTTGTAAAGGGGTAAACTTAATTCGTGTGTATTTTTTTTTTGTTTGTTTGGAAAAAAAGAGGAAAGAAAGCTTACGTACGGTTATTTTTTGTTGTTGTTTTTTTCCCAGCAACACGGGAGATGTGACGAAGTCACATTACCTGGCCCACGGCGACAGAGGCGATGAGTTTTCCACAGCGAGAGAGCCACGTGTTGGACAAGTTCCATGTTCACAGTCTTTCCAGCTTTTTCCGTTCTTCGTAGCCGGTCCGTGGGCTTTGCATTCAGGGCAGGGAACATCATTCGATACTTTTCTTCAGGTTTCGCTAAGAAAATCGGGATGAAAAATAATTTTTTTTTGTCAAAGCACACTTAGGAAACGTACCAGTTAAGTGAGGATGTACAACCACTGCCAGCCGACATGCCCCTGATCCACGGGCCTACCTGTCAGGGCAACAATAAAGCGCCCTGAGAACACGATCCCATCCACAGGGCTGAGAGAAGATCACCGGGAAATCTATTTGACAACTTCCACAGCTGAGCGATGCGAGCGCTATACGGCCAGCCACGGACTTCACGGGAAACATGACATAATATTGATTATTTATTGTATTGTCGTAATATTTGATTGTATATTATATTTGATAATAATTGTCACGGAAAAGCTGGAAAATAAATTATTAATAATATTTTAAAGACACACATAAACATTTTAGAAACCCAGGCTTCAGCCAATCAGACACCGCGATACAACTCCGCCTCTGCACCAATCAAATGACCGATACCATTCTCCCTCTTAAAACCGCGCGCGCTCAAACCAAACTCAGCCAAAGGCCGGTATAAAAAACGCGCTGCCGGCCTCAGAGATTCATTCTAAGCAACAGCTGCATCCGGCTTAGCTTAGGAATTCGAGACGAGCCACCGGCCTACCAGCATCCTGGTAGACTGACTCCACTCTTCGCCGCGAAACCGTCGTAGCAACCGGGCAATTTTTGCCAAGTCCAAAAACAGAAGACTGGTGAGTCTCATCAACGTAGCAGATCACTGAAAACACCGAATCCGAGTAGAATCTAAGTCCAGTTTTGCATTTCAAATACAGAGTATAATCGTAGTTTGACTTCGTGGAGTTTATGTCCAGTTTTCATTTAAATACAGAGTATAATTGTAGTTTGACTTCACGGAGTTTAAGTCCAGCTTTCATCTAAAATACATAGTCTGATTTTAGTTTAACTTCACGGAGTTTAAGTTCAGTTTTCATCTAAAATACATAGTCTGATTTTAGTTTAACTTTACGGAGTTTAAGTCCAGTTTGCATTTAAAATTGATTACAGTCACAATTGAAATCACACAGATAAAACTTCCAGCTTTCCGATTCACATTGTTTTTTTTTATTTGTCTTTTATTTTTATATTGTACATAGTGTGTAAATAAATTATTGTTAAGGTGAAACATTTCATGATTGGGTTTCCAACCCTAACCCCCGACAAGGTACCCGCACCATTGCCTCCCTCACCGACAGTTTCAGACGGCGCCCGAGTTACTACAGCAGCAGAACGAGGGAACGGCATCACAATATATATATATATATATATATATATATATATATATATATATATATATATATATACATATATATATATATATATATATATATATATATATATATATATATATATATATATATATATATAAAGAGATAATTTTAGTGGGTATATCAGTGGGATGTTTTCTGGGCTTAAATTTGTTTTAGTAGATTCTTTTAAAATCTGTCAAGCTTTCGTGTATTTGGATTGTACACTTCATCAGGACACTGAAGTTGAAATACAAATAATTTTACAATGTATAAAATAATTTGATTTAAAGGAACTTATGTTTTGTTGAAGTTATTTGAAAGTCATTCATTTACTTAAAAATAAAAGATTGAAATATACATTTGGTTTACAATGTCATAAAGATAGAGCTTATATTAATTGACAAAAGCACATGGTTTTTGATTCGTCGCAATTTTACAAGTTATATTTTGTTTTGAAAAATTGTGTTGGTACCGGACCGGTGTGAAAAGGGCGGTAAATTTAAAGTGATTTTTATTTGAACTGGTTTCAACAATGTCGACGCTCAAGTTGTTGTATCATGATTTTGAAGTAATCTGTTTTCGTTAACAAGTTTGAATAAGTTGCAATAAATCGGGCTCAGGTTGTCAATATCAGTTTTTTTATTCATTGTGTTATTCGTATTTTGTATGTGATACATTTCTAAAAAGGACCGTTTACTATAATTATTTTCCTTATCTAATATGTCAGTGTTGTCAAAGTCCATGTTATGTTTATTTGTCACACAATGTTGAGATAGTGATGTCGCGTTTGGTTTTCGTTTTATGTCGCTTTTGTGTGAAGTTATTCTGCCTGACGGTTGTCTGGAAATGTGCCCTACATAACACTGATCGCAATCTTTACAGGGGATTTTATATATGATGTTAGAATTTTGTAATTTAGGTGTTTTTTCTTTTGTTTTACTAAATAATGTTTTAACTGTGAGACAACTTTTATTTGCTATGCGTACTGTGTCGTCTTTGTCAATATTAATTATGTTCTTTGTAATTTTGTCTATGTAAGGAAGTGAGCAGTATTTTATGTTGTTATTGTCGGTCTGTGTGTTGGTGTTAGTTTTGGTATTGGATTATGTGTTAGTTTGGATTTGGTGTCGTTCATTGAACAACAACAAGCTCAGCAAGTTTCTTGGATAAGCATTCTTGACCAACACTTCTTTAAGTTTTTGTAAATTTGCTTGGTGGTACGACTGATGTGAGATCTTTAATATTCTTGTTTTTAGGGCTCGTACGACGTTGATTTTCATTTGTATAGGTTGTTCGGAGTGAAAGTGGACATACCGTTGGGAAGATATTGATTTGACATGCCAGTTTAACTTTAACAGGCCTTTTTCATCTCGTATTATTAATGTGTCCAGGAATGGCAAAGTATTGTTTTGCTCTTCTTCAACTGTGAACTGGAGATGCGAGTTGTAGTTATTAAAGTTGGTTAGTGTATTAGGCCTGCAGCGCACGCCCATTTGAACTCCCTAACCGATGAGATTGAGGTAACCGGTTCAAACCAATTGCAATCGATAGTAGATGTAAAAATGCATCTACAGTTGATTTTGATCGAAGTTTGGACAATGCTGACACATATAAAAACCATAAAAATGCATTTTTTTTCAGTACGCTGTTCAAACGGAATTTACAATTTACCTCGCCATATCTTAGCTAATTTTATATATATATCGATTTGAAATTTTTACACAATTAAGATTAAGTTTGTCTTGAAATACTAAGCTTTATCCGAGCTCTTAATATCAATTAGAAACAAAAAGGCGAATTTTTAAAAAAATTCCAACGAATTTGTGAGTATTTTTTTTTTCGGACTAAAAAGTTGTGTTATGAATTTTTAAAATTCGCATTTTTCTTTATTCCACAGTGTAGTCGAATACTTGAAGAAGTTTTCTGGAAAGTTTCAAGTCAAAATATGGAGTGGTTCAAAAATTACAACAATATTCAATGGATGCTCGAAATCGCGCGCCGCGCCGCGCTCTAGCGTGTATGTACTATTTGTCTATTGTCTTTTGGAACAGTTTTCTCCTTTCATGCTTGGTTACATATGTATATAACACGGAACTGATTAATATTTCTGTAAAATTTGGAATATTTTCCAGCTAAATCATATAGTGTAGCAACAATCCGGCTGCATACATCAATAACCTCATCTGATTATCCTTTTTCCGAATTACTCAGAAACATCAATTCTTCATCATTTAATTTCTGCGCTGATTTAAACGCTTTCGTTTTTCCAATGTTGTAAAACGACGAGATAGTATCGCATCCTGTAAGTTCATGTATCGATGGAAGTGCAAAACTCAATTCTTTTCCCAATGGGCCCGTTCAAGTCTTCGAATTTTTAGAAATTACATGTCGCATATGAATTTTGAATATAAATAAATGAAAACAAAATAAAAATTGCTATAATATTTTGTATATTTATACCTATATTAATGTAATTAATAATAATATTGTTTATTCTTGCCCCAAGGCTTAGAATCTACAAAAATAGTACATAAATAATCACGTGTATTAATATTTACATGTCATTTTTCTTTTTTTTTCTTCCCTCTTAGCTAAAATAAATCTCATCCATTCTTCTCCTTGGCCCGACTCGTGTAGGATAACATCCATTCTTCTTTTTTCTTTTTTTGCTTCCTCACATTTGTACATTATATGCCACATTGTCTCTTCTTTCCTTTTACACATTCTACATAATTTATTTTCTTTCGACATCCATTTCTTGTTCGCATTTTCTTCATTGCCGCATCTGAAGCGCGCTATTATTTTTATCGCTCCCGCTCGACTCTCTCTGTTCATGTACTTTGGCAGATCACATGTTTTGATATATTTGTAAAAAGGGTTATATGTTGAGTTCTTTATTCTACTCTCTTGCTCTTGTTTTTGATTTACTTTGTCTCTGTTAATTAATTCTTTGTTTATATTAGTTCCTTCTTGTCTCAGTCTTTCTACTTCTCGTGGTGAGTATCCATTTCTTTCGTAAAATCTTTGCCTCTTTTCTTGCCACTTTGTTGGTTCTTGATTGTTGCGCTCCTTTTTTCTTAGTTCTCTCCAACATTGCGCTAGGATTGATTGGTCATCTTTTCTCCTTATTTTTTCTTCATATCTTATTGCTCTTCTACCCGCATCAACTCTCATTTTGTTTCTTTTTGTCTCCTCCCGTATAATGTACTTCGGTGTTTGAATGTCCAAACCCAGTATCCATCGTAAGTACTTTTCGTGCATGTTTTCTATTTTATGTTGTTCTTTCCAGCCCCATATCTCTACTCCGTAGAACATCACGCTTTTTACCATTGAGTCAAACATCATTACTCTAGTTTTAAAACTTTCTTTAAATTTTCTTTCTCCTATTCCCCATACTTGTGCCATTATAATCGCTGCTTTTTTAGTTATTTGCCTTATATGTTCTTCCTCGCTGTTATTTCTTTGAAAGTAATAACCCAAATATTTAAAAGTATTTACTTTTTCGATTTTTTTCTCCATTCCATTCCCAATGTTCTTTCGTCTCTCTTCCTCCCTTTTTAAAAATCATTATTTTTGACTTCGCTGGGTTTAATTGAAGTATTTTTCTCTGTAGGTATTTCTGTAGTCCTTTCATCATAGATTTCATCTCTACCTCATTTCTTGCTAATAGTGCTATATCGTCCGCATATGCTAGTGACCAGAATTTAACATTTCCCATTACCGTTCCTCCCGTCTGTCTCTTTTTAAAATACTCCTCTAAGTCTCCTATATACAATGCAAATAGGGTAGGGCTGAGCGGGCATCCTTGTCTCAAACCTTTTTTTGTCCAAAAGTTGTTACTTTCTTCATTTCCTATCTTTATACAGTTACTTGTTTCCTTATATATGTTCTCCAGAGCCAAGATTAGTTGTTTATTTAAACCTTTTTCACTTAAATGATTGAAGAGTACATCCCTATCTACTGTATCAAATGCTGATTTAAAATCTGCAAAGAAAACATATAACTTTCCTTTTTCTTTCTTGATTTCCTTTTCTATAACTTTATTTAAAATATATATGTTGTCAATTGCGGATCTTTCTTTTCGAAATCCATTTTGGGTATCTGGTAATAATCCTTTTTGGTCTATTTCTACTAAAAGTTTTTCGTTGAGTACCATCGCATACAGTTTATATAAAGTGTTCATTAAAGTAATTCCTCTATAATTTTTAACTTCGTGTTTGCTTCCTTGTTTATGGATTGGCGTTATAATTCCTTGCGTCCATCTTTTCGGTAGATTTTCTCCGCCTAGTAGTTTATTGAAAATGCTCGTTATTTTTGGTACTAAGTGTAGCGCGTATATCCAAACTTCATTAGTGATTCCGTCTTCCCCCGGTGCTGTTTTCTTTTTTAATTTGTTTATTTGTTGTTGTACGTCTTCTTCCGAAATATTTACATTTATTTCTCCAATCCTTACAGTAGGTGTTCGTATTATTTTTTTATTACTTCCCTGTAGCAGCTCCATAAAATGAGCTCTCCATTGTTCGTTCGTTATCCGATTGCTATTATTCGTTCTGTTATTCCCTTGTTCTTGCCGAATATATTTCCATACTTCCGCTTCCTTTTGTATTTGTTTTATTTTCTCCTCCTCTTGTCTTTGGTTCAGTTGTTTTTGTTCTTTACATAAGACTTTGTACTCATTTCTTGAATTTTGATAGTCTCTCCTTTCTACTAGTCCTAACCTGTACATTCTTAACATTTTTGCTACCTCCTTCTTCTTCTCTCTGCATTTATGATTCCACCATTTCTCTCCTGTGCTTTGTTCCCGAATAGTTATTCTCTTTTTTGTTAACGCGCCATTTATTTTCTCTATTAATTCTTCTATTTCACTGTCTAGATTATGTTTTTCAAATTTCACATGTTCTACTTTCTCTATAAAATTTTTTATCGTTTTTTCTGTCCAAATTATGATGCTCTTTTTATTCTTCTTTGTAGCTATTTCTGTTCTTGCTTTTTTCATCGTTATCCATATTGGCTGATGGTCTGATTCTATTCTTTCACCAATTTCGAAGTTTCCTATGTACGTTGCCGCTGCTTGATTCGCTATTACGTAATCAATGACTGATGATCCATTTGGCCCAATGTACGTATATTCTCCCTCTTCATCCCCCTTCCAGTTCCCATTGAGTATACTCCATCCTTTTTCTTCTGTTATACGGAGGAGCGTGTCTCCTTCTTTGTTTTTTATTTTGTCTTTCGACTGCCTTTTTGCCTCTTCTCCATTGCTATTTATTATATAGAGTGCACCTTCATTTGCTGTTCTGGCGTTCAAATCGCCACCGATTATTAGATTATGTTCTTCTGTGTCACTAATATTTTTATTCAGTTCGTTACCTATTTCCTTCATTCTTCCGTCGTTGTATATTGTCACTACATTAAATATTTCATTTTCTATTTTTATTTTCCTTTCTTGAATTAGTTCTTCATATTTATTTTCGTTTGGGATCTCTTCAATTCCTAGATGTATGCCCGTTATGATCCCACCCATTGCACGTCCTTTTTTGTGTCTTCTAGTGGCATATGTACATTTCCATATGTATTCTTTGGGAAGTATCTTTTCACACTTATGCCACTGCTTTTCTTCTATCCAAGTTTCGGTCATACCAATTACATCAAAATCTCGTATAAAATCCCAAAAATCATTTTCCTTATTTAAAACCCCCTGTACATTCCAGAACCCCAACTTTAATTTTTTGCTTACCTTATTATTTGTAACATTTGTAACATTTAGTTTTTTGATTTTATAATACTATCCGTGTCTTCATCCCAGTGCCACATATTTTCATTTATCTTAAGTTTCTTGAAGAAAATTTTAACCGTATTCCCGTTACGTCTTTCCTCCATCGCTTTTTGAACAATCTTTTTTTGTATAGTTCTTTCTTTCCATGTCATTTCATGATCTATGTATATTTTTTTGATCTCTTAACCTATTTTTTGCTGAAAATATCTTTGTTTTCTCTTTTTCACTGTCCGTTTCGACAATGATCTTTTTCGCTTGTTCTATGTAACGAGTTCTGTTTATCTGAGTATCTACTCTTAACGTATTTTTCAAAAATAAATTTACCTCCTCAGTTACATTTGTTCCTTTTATTTCTAAACCAGTGATTACGAAGTTGTTCCTCTTTTTACTCTTTTCCCGCATTTCCTCTTTCTTTTCCAGTTCCTTTAGTCTTTTCTTCATCTCCTGATTTTCTATTTCCCACTTTAATTCCTTTGTTTTTAGTTCCTTTACTTCTCCATTTATTTTGTCTATGCTGTTTCTTATGTTTTTAAACGACGCTTCCATTTCCTCTCTTATTTCTTTATTTCCTGTAATCGTCTCCTTTCTTCCTTGCTCTATATCCTTTCTCATGTCTTCATAATTATTAGATAACTTAGCAAGTGCTGCTTCAATCCCTTTCAGTATTGTTTCGATATTTTCTTTGTTTTCTGTTTTGACTGGTGACCTACCCGTTCGTGTGCTCCTTTTAAACGCCCTTTCGTCTTCTTCCTCTTCCCGTTTTCTGATTCCGCTATTACTTCTTTCTCTGTATGATGTGTTCATACCCCTACCCTGCAAGCTTCTCTCTTCGCCGTACGGTGATGCTGGTTGCCTTTATTTGTTTATTTATCTGCGCTAATTCTGCCGCTGTGTTTATGATGCCTGTCGTTGTAGGTTGTATCGTCGCTTATTTTTGCACTATTCAGACAGAGATGTCGTTCTTTCTTCTTCGTATTGGGTTGTTCACATAAATTTTGAGTTAAGATTTGTAGGTTAGAATGACATTAAATGTAAATTTCAAAGGATACATGCGCCGTCTTGCCCACACTTCCTCGACTGCTACTGTCCTTAATTCATCTACCTTTACCGTTTCCACTTTGATCTATTCTATATGACAAAATATTTCTTCATTAAAACGTATCACCTTCACTTGACACGTGATTTTGCTACAATATTTTCTATCTTTCATATTAATGTAATTAATGTTTTTAGCGTAAAATGAACGCCATGTTGTGACGTCAGCGTCATTACAGTCGTCCCTGTGAAAATGTCACTATACAGTGGCCCATGCATATTTTACTCATAAATTCGCGATTGGCTTTACACATACTTTAACATACACATATTTAATATATCCGAGTATTTTTTTATTAAGGTCAAAAGAAAATTTACTGCCATTGTTGTATTTAATTATAAACAGAAAATAGTTTAAATACTATTATAATTAAAATAATGGCACTTGGTGAGTATAATAACCTTTAATATTATATATTATAGAAAGTCTTAAAGTCACATTAATTAAAGCGAATGATTAACCTGATTATGAAAAAGAACAAATATTATTAATTTTACTTACCTGATTTATGTATAATGTACTTTGGATGATTTTTGATAAATTATCTTTAACACTACTCCTATACTCATTCATGTAAGTAAAATATATATCAAATAAAATATATAATCACGGCTTATTACCCATTGCTGAGTGTGCCAATCTGCTTTGTACACAGATATCGGTAAAGATGATATATTTGCACCGTGCGGGCGTTTATTCATATAAGTAAATCAAACAAATATATTTTGAAATGATATAATAACAATCTCGTTTATTTATAACCATTAGCTCTAAAGATTTTTGATCACAAACTTTAATAATTATTTTAGGCGTTATTAAAACATAATTTTAAGAAAACAAAAAATACGGAATTTCTATTTTTAAGTTATTCATAACGTATAAGAAATTCAAAAAAAGTTGGACGGGCCCATTCTCCAATGACGCTGTTAATTGGTATATATCGTCTAAAATCATTTTTTTTTTGTAGTTATTGTTCCACTTTGAAACAATACCCGAATATTGGATCGAATTTTTGTACTATGAGCAATAATAATAACTTAAATGTGTTATAATTCGTGTATCTGCTCTGTCAGACAAATAGTACATACACGAGACAGCGCGGCGCGCGATTTCGACCGTCCACTGAATATTGTTGTAATTTTTGAACCGCTGCATATTTTGATCTGAAACTTTCCTGAAAACTTCTTCAAGTATTCTACTACACGGTGGAATAGAGAAAAATACAAATTTCAAAAATTCATAACACAACTTTTTAATCCGTAAAAAGAATCTCACAAATTCGTTGGATTTTTTTTAAATTCGCCATTTTGTTTCTAATTGATATTAAGAGCTCGGATAAAGCATTAGCTAAGATATGGCGAGGTAAAGTGTAAATTCCGTTTGAACAGTGCACCGAAAAAAAGCATTTTTATGGTTTTTATATGTGTCGGCATTGTCCAAACTTAGGTCAAAATCAACTGTAGATGCAATTTTGCATCTACTATCGATTGCAATTGGTTTGAACCGGTTACCTCAACTTCATCGCTTTTTTCATTTCTAGAGCAGTTTTCGGGTATGAGCTGCAGGCCTATATGTTCCACTTTATCACGAGGTACAGCTGTCACAATGTCGTCGACAAATTTCTTTAGGAATGGAAGTTCAAAGTCAAGTATCGGAATACAACGTTCTAATAATGTATCCATGACATATTGTGCCACTATTGGACTACAGATTGCTCCCATTGGACTTCCAAGTGTTTGTTTATAGTATGTACCATTGTAGACGCAGTAACTGGTGTCAAAGATGAATTCTATTATTTTTATGAAGTCATTTTTTGTAAGGTTGTGTGGTCAGCAATGGTCTCCCACTTTTTGTTGATACTATCAATGGTCAACTGTACTGAAATGTTGCTGAATAATGAAACAACATCCAAACTAATTATTATGTAGTTCTCGGGTAATTTAAATTCATTTATGAAGTCAGCAAAGTGGAAAGAGTCTTCTATATAGTAAGGATTGTCTTTGTTATAAGCGTCAGTCAGTATGTCTGTTATGTATTGGGCTAGTTTACTATTGGGTGCATCTATGGATGATATAATTGGTCTTAATGATAGTGTAGGTTTGTGGAATTTTGGTTGTCCATAATATTTGGGTGCTGTGGAATTGTATATTGTTAGTGATTTGGCTTTCTCAGGGGTTATTGCGTTTTTATTTTTTAGTTGTGATACCAGTTTGTTGGCTTTTTGTTGTATTGTACTTGTTGGGTCTCGGTTTAGTCGTTTGTATGAGTTGATGTCATTTAGTATTTCTTCGGATTTGTTGTTCTATGTTTGTCGGTCCATTATTACTGTCACGTTTCCTTTGTCAGATTGGGTGACAATTAGATCAGGATTTTGTTTAAGAAAATTTTGTGTGTAAGTATATAAATATTGTATGTAAGTATTGGTCGTGGGTTTATTTAAGTAATTTGTAATGACATTGGTAACCTGGGTCTACACAAATTTTTACTATTGTCGTTATATTTTTCTATAATGTATTCTACATCACTAAGCAGCTTACGAACACAAACTTGTGATGGTTTAGGAGTTATGCAAAATTTAGGTCCAAGACTGAGTATCGTTTGTACTTCTGTGGGTATTTGTTGATTTGTTATATTTTTTAACCATTTGGTTTGTGTTAGTAATCTGTTATGTTCTACAGTTAATAACTTTTGTAATTTATTTTGATTTTTTTCCTTAATATGATTAAAATTTTTGTCGTATTTAATATATTGGTGAAATTTGAAATTTTGAAAAATATAGATAGGTGTTACCTCTAAAATTTTGTTTGAAATTTGTTGTAAATTTTGTTCAATTTTTTTGAGAGTTGACATGGTTGCATCTATTTCAATATTAAGAATTTGTCTCCTTAGCCTGTGGTATTGGTTGTTAAGATGTTCTAGGTTTTTTCCATTGATATCTTGAATTGTGATTGTTGTGTTGGTTGCGATGTGGTTGGGAATCACGCCTTTCTGTCGACATTTAAGTAGAAAGATTCTTCTATTTTTTAGTTTCGCTGACTTGGTGTTAAGAGTTGCCCATTGTTTATATAGCTTCACAGCTCGTAAGCCGAACTTTTGTTGGAGATGTTGGAAGAAACCCATTCCTGTAATCTATGTGTAGTGTAATCGTCACTGTCGATTAGTTAAAGAGATAAATTTTAGTGGGTATATCAGTGGGATGTTTTCTGGGCTTAAATTTGTTTTAGTAGATTCTTTTAAAATCTGTCAAGCTTTCGTGTATTTTGATTGTACACTTCATCAGGACACTGAAGTTGAAATACAAATAATTTTACAATGTATAAAATAATTTGATTTAAAGGAACTTACGTTTTGTTGAAGTTATTTGAAAGTCATTGATTTACTTAAAAATAAAAGAATTTGAAATATACATTTGGTTTACAATGTCATAAAGATAGAGCTTATATTAATTGACAAAAGCACATGGTTTAATATATATATATATATATATATATATATATATATATATATATATATATATATATATATATATATATATATATTACCACAGCTCAGCTGAACTTGCAGTTACTTGACACCTTAGTTCCTTTATATAAAAATGTAATTCAATTTCATAGAGTTAGTATTCTTATAGTAATAAATGACATTATTGTACTCACATAAATAAAATTTATTTTTTAAAACCCTTCATCGAACATATAACTGGCGCAGTCGTAACGGATCATTTTCGGACGAATTTCCGCTTATAGTGAAATCCGCTTTCGTACCAACGATTAATCAAAAACCAGAAGGAAAAAAGAAACAAGGGGAAAGAAAAGGTTCCAGTACACATCTACAAGAGAACATCGTGACGTGCAGAATCAGACACTGACGAATACAGAGCTGACCCCAGGACTACCCATGGACAGAGTAGTCTATTGTGAGTAACACATGCCAGGTAATTATCAATACTACTCAGATTCAGATTCTGATCGCGATATCCCTAATACTACCAAAGAATCCTGTGACTCAGAACCCGAATTTCCATTCGAAATTACTTTTAGTCCCAATCTAAACAAAATTATTGAAACAAAACTGACACCACCCGTAACACAAGCGCAGGAAGCTGTACCTGTACCCCCGCCAAAATTAGAAAAGTATTATTTGGACATGATGCAATGGCAAAATTATAGCTCGTAAATCTGACAACTCCAAAACAGTCACTATTTCATCTGAAGCGGATATTATTAAACAACAATAATATCGACTTCTATACTGAATTTATATCCCATCCTTCATGACTATAAGTCTATATTATCAGAACGTACGCGGTTTAAGAACTAAAACACACGATATCAAGGTAAATTCCACTACATGTGACTTTGACATTTTATGTTTGACTGAAACATTTTTAAACTCGTCTGTTTATGATCATGAAGTTCTTGGTGATAATTACACCTTAGTGCTGGTGGTGGAGTGCTTATTGGTGTAAAAAATAATATCAACTTTAAACATATACCAGAGTGGTCTACTAGTGTTGAAGATGTTCGGGTGTCTGTTTATTTAAGAACTATGAAATTACATATATGTGTTTACATTATTCCCCCTAGTTGCCCTGAATACCTTTACATTTTCATGAACAATTTAACTAAAATAGTAGATTCTGCGCCAAATGATAAATTCATAATACGTGGAGACTTCAATTTAGCTCTTTTAAAATGGCGTTATTCTAAAAATTGTTATGTTGCCGATAATATCTATAACACTCTATCTTTCGATTTCTTAGACAATATATCCAATTGTAATTAGAAACAATTTAACGGCATTTTAAATAACAATAATCGATGTCTAGATTTAGTTTTGTCGAACGTCGAACGCATACACTATACAATGTAGTACACCTCTTACTAAAATAGACCTGCATCATCCGCCACTACTTATTCATTGCCAGTGTGAATTGCAATCAACGTTAAAACATAGCAACAAGGAGGTATTGTTGTTTAAAAGGGCCGATTACAATGCTATAAATAACCACTTATCTAGAATAAATTGGGCTGAACAATTTCACGATTCGAACTTAGAGAATTCTGTTAATAATTTTGAACAAACTATCGAATTATATGTTCCTAAAAACAGATTCCTAGAAATTCATACCCTTGTTGGTTTTCTTCGGAACTTATACAATTAATTAAAAAGAAAAATAAAGCACTTATCAAATTCAAGAGTTCCATAATGCTTCAGATTATATTACTTTTTCTTCACTTAGGAGACAAGTGAAATACATGTCAACAACTTGTTACAATAATTATATATAGAATACAGAACAATAAATTCCTGATAATATCAAAAAGTTTTGGAGTTGTCTCCTCTGTGAAAAAACAAACTATTCCGGCAAATATGTCTTATAAAAATTGCAGCTCCAGTAATAATGGTTATGAAATAAGCAACATGTTCGCTGCTTATTTCCAATCGGTCCTTTTAAATAATAATACACCCTCTGCTTGTACCTATACCGCATTATTATATAATAATATAAATATTGGCCAAATTGTTGTAAATGAGAGTGAACTATTCGATCTAATATCTAACTTGGATGCAAACAAAGGGGCTGGTTCAGATAGGATTCCCCCGTTATTTGTAAAATTATGCTTGACATCTCTTCATCTTCTTTTAACAATAATTTACAATAAATCACTGACAGAAGGTTATTGCCCTAGAATTTGGAAAAAGCTCAAATTACACCAGTTCTGAAGCCCGGTAAAAAAAGTCTGCGGAAAAATACCGCCCTATATCAAAGTTATGTGTTTTTGAAAAAAAATCTACAAAAAATCATTTATAAAAAATTATTTTCTTCCTTTAAAAACATATAAACTTTGAGCAATATGGCTTCTTTAAAGGTCGTTCTGTTAATACTAATTTAGTGGCGTATACAGACTTCATCCTTGAACATGTGGATGAAAGGACACAAGTCGACGCTGTGTATACAGATTTTAGCAAAGCATTTGACAAAATTAACCACACCATATTATTATCGAAATTAGAGATGTACGGAATACACAATAACCTGCTCCAGTGGTTTTAATCTTACTTGTCCGATAGGTACCAAGGTGTTTCATTTAATGGTTTTAACTCTAGTTACGTTCCTGTGACCTCGGGAGTTCCACAGGGATCCCATCTGGAGTCTCTCCTTTTTATCATTTTTATAAATGATATTAGTCAATGTTTCATTAATTGTAAATTTAGTATGTATGCGGATGATCTGAAGATCTTTAAAGCTGTTTCTACTAAATTCGATGCTCTAGAGCTTCAAGCCGACCTTGACAAGCTCAGTATATATCTAGAAGATAAGGATAAATCATTGAACATTAGTAAGTTGTCATGTAAAACTTTTACTCGCAATAGTAATGTGTTCCAATTCAATAATTTCATTAATCAAAACCTTATTAATCGAGTTACGCAGATTAAGGATCTTGGCGTCATTCTTGATACAAAGTTAATATTTGATATACATATTAATAAAATTGTAAAAAAAGCTTACAGGATGTTGGGATTCATTTTGCGAATTAGCAAACCTTTTAGTAATTACAAAACATTGATTAATCTATATTATACTCTAGTCCGATTGCAGCTTGAATTCGCATCACTTTGGTGGTCTCCTCATTATAAAATATATATTCATAGAATTGAACGAAAATTTATCTCTTTCTTGAATTGGAAATTTCCCGAGAACCACACAAACTTCATAACGTTACAAAATAGACGTACAGTTCTAGATCTGATATTACTGTACAAAATCCTTAATAACTGCTTAGCCCATTTCTCATTCGCAAATTTCATATAAGAATACCTGTTCATTCAAGTCGGTCATCTAACTTGTTATTTATTAAAAATAATAAAACTAACTCTGAAATGAATTCACCTATAATTCAAGTATATATATCGTACAATAACTTATTGTCACATATTTATGAAATAGATTTATTTTCTTGCAATTCATTTAAATTTAAGAAGATTGTTAATAACCATATTTTAACGATCAATTAATAACTATATCATATTCATTCCTTATACGTACATATGTGCTAATTAAATTAAATTAGATTATTACCTTGTAATTTAAAATTTGAAACATGTTTAAATTTGTACACAACTTTTGCATTATTATTTTTGTATGTAAATTAGTGCTGTGCTATTGGGACTTGTTCCTGTTACATGGCCTATCATTATAAATATATAAATACCTGTATTTTATGGCAACAGTAAATTATTAGCTAGATTCATTGAAATCTGCGAAAAATTAGAGAAAAAATTCTATAATTTGGTTGACACGACAGATTTTCAGAATGAAATCCTGTCAAGTATACTTGCCAAAATAAAAGGCGATGCCGCGATTAACAATACAAGCACCACAATTGGAAAGTGGGAAGACCTGAAACATGCACTATTAAATGCGTGTTCTGATAAACGCGATTTCCATACCTTAAATATCTAAATTACAGAATTACGGCAAGGCAACTAAACAGGGTTTGATTTTTACATCTCGCTAAGAGAGGTATTGGATTCATGCTAAAAATCGCATATCCAGATTTTAGTGAATAAGCACGTTTTAAGGTCCCTAGAATCCGATAACATTTTTACGATGATGTCCGTATGTGTGTGTGGATGTGTGTGTGTGTGTGTGTGTGTGCGTGTGTGTGTGTGTGTGTGTGTGTGTGTGTGTGTGTGTGTGTGTGTGTGGATGTTGGATCCACGATTTCTCAAATACTGTAAGACTTAAGACATTTTTAACTACGGATTCCTCAATCTAACAATAATGGGAAGAATTGGTTAGGTTTTGGTAACAATTGGACAACCGGAAGTAGTAGTTACAAGATTAAAATTATTTATCAAAAATTTATGTAAATGCTTATATTAAAGAATATTAAATTCTTTATTAATTCGATAAATATAAATTCATTATTATATCTTCTATAGATTTAGAGATAAAGAAATGCATATAAAATAATTTGATGTAAAAATTCTCAGATCAAACTACTTCAAAGCAAAAAATTCAAATGCTTGTAATTCACACATAAATGTCACTGTCAGAAATATTTGTATGCCACTGTCAAAAATATTTGTACATCATTATGAAGATTATGAAAATAAATAAAAAGTCAACAACGCAAAAGAATATACCTAAAAAAGAATATAAAAGGAATTTGCGAAAAAATGAATAGAAAAAAAAAAGAAAAGGAAAGTAGAAAAAAATTCTGGATATTGAATATAAAGAAAATGTATGTATTGTACATAATTTATATTAAAATAATTATTTTTTAGTGAGACATGAATATATGTATTTGTATTTAAAAATATTTTTCGTTTTATGCGTACAACCAGGTAAAATATCTGGCGAGAGGTTATGTGCTATCAATAACAAGTTGGCGAAGAAGCTAAAGCTATTTTAATTAGCTACTTTCAAAATTATTCTCTTAGAATATTACTTAATGGACTCAAAAAGCTATTGGAAACTCTTATGAGAACCAAAGACCCGAAAGATTATGAATAGCGCACTAAACATGTTAACAAATGATTTTCAAATATAAACACATAGTCGTACACATGTAAATACACAATTCAAAATTGACACACATCACACTCAACAACCTAAACAAAAACAAACTAGCCATACCCAATATAGACAAGTACAACACCCTCAATTAATGTACGGATCTACTCCACCTAAGATTCAAAATTTTAGACACACTAATAATCAGTTCTCAACTAATCAACAAAATAAACCTTTCAACAATCACTATTCTAATAATTAATTTGTCAAACCCAATAACCAATCCCAGCAAAATGTTCTTAAATCAAATCCAAATTTTAAACCTCCCGAACCGAAGCCTACGAGTGTCAGCAGCAGGAAGTCAATGACACCACGCGCCACTTCCAATCCTTATCGTCCGCAGCAATTCTTCCATTGCCAAAACAGACCTAAACCTATCGCTGAACAAAACGTAGATTATTGCGAAAATGAACCCAATTCAGATTATTACGTAACTGAACCCGACCGAAACGAGCAAACTGTTTTTTTTTCCTATAACAACCCGGAACAAACACTGAACTAATGAATGTAATTCATAATCACAGCGAACTACCATTCATTATTTTCCCGGAAATGAATCTAAAAGCCCTTATAGACACTGTCAGTACGCGTTCTTTTATAAATCGAACTATAGCAAATAAATTCTTTAGAAATAAAATCAAAAACGACCCATTCAAAATTACCACTGCACATGGAACATCTGTTGAAAGTTATAGTATTATATACTCTCTTCAAAATAATTCAACTCACCCATTACTTTGTTAAAATATCATTTGTTTAATTTCCATAAAAATGTTGATGTACTATTACGAGAAAATAATTTAAAAATATTAGGTGCAAACACCGATTTGACTAATGATAATTTAATTACCCTCAAACAAGAAATTATAATTTATTATCATAAAATACTCCCGAAATCTGACAATATAAAAATTCTCCCTAAATCGGAAAAATTCTCCGAATTATTCAGTCACAACATCAAAAATGGTGAAGCATTCGTCCCTGAAACTAAAATAAGCAACATAATTATCCCTGAAGGTATCGCTAAAATTAAAATTTATGAAATTATTTATCCAATTATAAAATAGGCGAAAATGAAAAAAAATAAATTCAGTAGATTGTGTACAAATCCATCCATTAAACAATTTTTAAATAAATTTAAATTTTGAACAAAATAAAATAAAAAAGGAATTAGATATGAGTAAAATTATACTTGACCATATGGACGAGGAAGAGAAACATGAGATGACAAAACAGCTAGCTGAGTATTGTGATATCTTTCACTGTGACAATGAACCTTTATCTTTTACTAATGACGTAAAAAATTTCATTCGCACGAAAGATGAGATTCCCGTTTATGCTAAAACTTATAGATACCCTGAAATACATCGTAAAGAGGTACAAAGCCAAATAAATAAAATGTTAGATTAAAACATAATCCATCCATTCCATTCACCCTGGCCATCCCCTGTATGGATTTCCCTAAAAAAATAGACGCACCCAGCAAAAAGAAATAGAGACTAGTAATCGACTACCGAAAATTGAAAGACAAAACGATCGACGACAAGTACCCTATACCCAACATTAATACGTTACTTGACAAACTTGGCAGATGTTTTCGACTTTAGACTTAGCCTTGAGATTTCATCAAATCGAAATGAATGAAACCGATATTCAAAAGATCGCCTTCAACGCAGAAAACGTACACTACGAATTCTTGAGAATGCCATTTGGGCTAACGAGTGCGGCCGCTACTTTTCAAAGAGTAATGGACAATGTTCTAAGAAATTCAGTAAATGAAATTTGCCTCGTTTATTTAGACTATGTAATTATTTTAGGTACATCCTTTTAGGAACATATACAAAATTTAAGAACAGTATTTAATCATTTGATAAAAGCAAACTTAAATATACAACTAGACAAATCTGAATTTTTGCGAACAGAAGTAACACACCTTGGACACAAAGTAACACCCGACGGAGTAACACCCAATCCTGACAAGATTCATGCCATCCAAAATTATCCACTACCCAAAAATACAGAAAATTTATTAACAATTTAGCACAACTCACAAAACCCTAAATGTTTAAAGAAAGGCGCTACTATTAAATGCAACGACTCCCAATATATTCAATGTTTCAATACCTGCAAAAAACTACTAATGAATGACTCCATCCTACAATACCCAGACTTTAACAAACCATTTAATCTTACCACAGACACAAGCGATTATGCCTTAGGAGCAGTGTTATCACAAGGCCCTATTGGATCTGATGTACCTATTGCTTATGCTAGCAGAACGCTTAATAGTACTAAACAAAACTACAGTACCACGGAAAAGGAATTATTAGCCGTAATATGGGCAACCAAATACTTTAGAAGATACCTTTACATCGAAAATTCAAAATTATAACAGACTACAAGCCATTACAGTAATTGCATTTATTAAAAGGACCCCATTCCAAATTAATGCGTTGGAGAGTTAAACTCGAAGAATATGTTTACGATGTAATACACAAAAAAGGTTCCCTGAATACAAATGCAGATGCGCTCTCACGCATCGAACTAAATGTAAACTCAGCAGATTCAGACTTCCAAAATCTTTATTATAAAAAAACCACCAAAGGTAAGTATACTTTAGATCACTGCTACACAAACATTAAAGAAATAACGTATAAAGTAGAAAAAAATATATTCTCAGATCATGGCACTGTTTTTATTAATACAAATATATGTTTAAGCAGTGTAAACACAAAGTATACTTCTCATCGAAGAGTATTTAGCGATGAAAATATTCGAAATTTTGTGTAAAGTATACAGTTAGAATCATGGGCAAAAGTCTTTACTAATGAAAATATAAATGATGCCTATAACAGTTTCATAAATACGTTTTTGTACGACTTAAGTTTACACTTTCCAGTGAAAAAGACTCATAAAAACAAATCAAAGCCTTGGGTCACTCTTTCCTAATTTTATATTGGATTATAATGAAGCTAAACGAAAACATTTCGCATTAATTGCCAATACAAAAAAGCATTAAAAAAAACTGTTAAAAATATTCCAAAATGCCATGAGATGGGTTAGGCAAGTGTTACGGGAGAGAGGCAACTACACAGCTTATATCTCACTCCAATAAACAACTCTGAACTGCTTCATATAATCAACAATAAACTGAAAAGTACATCAACTGGACCAGACTGATACCCAGCTATCTAATAAAATTAATTAGCAGTTACATTGTAGAGCCTCTAACTTTCATTATTAATATGTCTTTTAAAACCTGAGCTTTTCCAGATAAATTAAAATATAATAAAGCTACACCGATACACAAGAAGGAGAAAAAACAACTTTAAATAACTACCGGCCTATATCACAAATTTCAAGCTTCTCTAAAATCTTCGAATACTGCTATGTAAGTAGATTCCTACCATTTTTACACAAAAATAAAATAATTGCTCCAAAACAATTTGGTTTTGTAAACGCAATCCATTTATTCTATGAAAAAATAATTTCATACATGGAAAAAGATGTACGGCCAGTCGGAATCTTTTGCGATTTAAGCAAAGCTATCGGCTGGATCAATCATGAACGTTTCGTTACAAAATTAGATCTTGCAGGTATTCGCGGAGTAGCATTAGAATGGCTGGAAAACTTTTTAAGTAACAGAAACCAATTAGTTTCCACTTCTCACTGGATAGGAAATGGCAGATCGACACAATCTTCAGAGCTTTTAAATATTAATATTGGATTAACTTAAGGTCCTTGTCTCTCCCATACTATTTCTCATCTATACTTCGGACCTCCATCTCAACGTAAGTGAACACTGCACACCAGTAATGTATGCAGATGACACATCCCTACTAATATCGGACAAAGATGATAGAATATTGCAAGATAAATGTGATCGTAGCATGTTCAAATAGAAAACTTGGTTCTGTGAAAATAATATGTTTTTAAATGAAGAAAAAACTACATTATTACGTTTTCAAAATTATCAATTTCATTCAAATGTAGATATAAATGTAAAAATTTTTGATAAAACTATTACAAACTCCAAACATACTACATTCTTAGGTCTACACATTGAAGATATTTTACTAGGCAAAATGCACTGTAGAAAAATTACTGTTTAATTAAACACCACATGCTGTCAAATCAGATTCTCAGCAAGTATTCTAAACGAAAATCAACTTTGTACCTTTTATTATGCGTGTGTAGAATCACGACTCAGATATGGTATGTTTCTGGGGCTCCTCACCTGCTGCTAAAGAAGTCTTTATTGCACAGAAACGTATAATTCGCATTATTGTAAAAGTGCCAAGAACTTCTTCATGCAAAACACTTTTAAGAATTTTAAATTTTTAACATTCCTCTGCATTTACATCCTAGAAATATCAAATTACGTTCACAAAAAGACACAAAAATTTCCACTACACTCTAATTCTCATAATTACAATACGAGACAAAAAGTGATTTCAATATACCTATATTAAATTGTAACATCGTTAAATACTCTTTGAATCCAGCAGGTTACAAATTGCCGTCTTATATTAAGAATAAAACTACTTCTGTTGGTTTCAGAAATGCTCTAGAAACATATTTAATACAAAAATGTTTTTATACATTAGAGGAATATCTACATCCTTAGTTTTAATCGGAGATTTTTATGGTGTTGATTACAATAATGAATATTTTGATTATAGCTCAAGAATATTGATTACTAAAAAATCAGACAATGAATCCATTATTTAAGTAAATGCTAGCATTTTACAAAGAAATCTTAGTGAGATAATTTGAATATTCGTTTCTGCCGATGTTGAATTTCCCTTTTCACACACTGAGCGGCACTGCAAGCTCTTCTTCGTCGCTGTCGTCTTCATCGTTGACATGAATTATCATCGGTTCAATATCATCTCGATCGAAAAGTATTACACGGTCCTATCATTTTTTTAATTTCTTCCACAGTGTGATCCACCGAATTTTTCCACAACGTAGGTGACACTGTATTCAGCGCTTCTGCCTACATATGTAATGTTTGGTTGTCACCGAAACCATCGCGACCAATATATTTGTTGTAAATTTTTTTTGAAATTCCCCAGATATTTTCAATGGCATTGAATATGCAATGGTAGGGCGGCAATCGTAGTACCTGGTGACCATGTGCCAGTGCGTACTCGTCAATGACGTACTTCTCAGTAATCTTATGTCTGCAATACAAATAGAAAATGTAAATGTTAGGTCATAATATTAGTATATTATTCAATGAGCATGTAGTGTGCTATTACTCACGCGAATGAAGTATGCAACTCGAAACGAAGGCGAGTGGTGTAAATCACACGCCAATAGCCATTACATGCGATAATGTACTTCATGCAATAGGAATTGCACTTTTCTGTCTGGATAAGTTTAATAAAAACTACTTAATTTTGACATTGGAAAAGCAATAATAACATATGAACATTGTATTGTGTGAAACTATACTCGATAATATTACAATTTTGTGTAATGAATGATTGTTATTAATTTTCCCGTATGTAGTAAGTCAAAACTTACTGCACGTCATAGATAAATATCATTATAAGTCAAAATTTAATAATAAATAAGAGATTGTGAAAAGAACATGTCGGCCACCAGGATTTGAATCCGGGACATTTACATTGCCGGTGTAACGCTCTAACCATCTGAGCCATGGCGGCCTCTATCACGATAGCTGACATGTTTTTTCACTAGGCGATTTGCCAAAGTACCTATCAATGGGCATTATTATTACGTCCCGGGTTCAAATCCTAGTGGCTGACATGTTTTTTTCGCAATTTATTTCTAACATAGATTGTTAGCTCTTCGTTAAAATAATAAATGAATTTGTAACTTACTCTGCAGCAAGATCAAGTAGTTGTTTTTTGAATGTACACTGACTATAATCTATGTTATGCTCTGCAAGCCATGTTTGTATTTTGGACCTTGGTCCAATTTTCCTCGGATTTTTTTCTTCCAATGGTAGGATGCATTGTCCATTATGATGATGAAGGGTTAATTTAAATTAGGGATTAGTTGTTCTTTGAACCATTTTGAGAAGTTTTCGTGATTCATCTCTCCATGGTAGTCATCTGCCTTTGTTTTTGAGGTAAAAATTAGGGATGCATTGGGAACCCAACCATCCTCAGTACCCGGATGAAGAAAGATGCATCTCTAAAAATTAAATATAAATCAATATAATTATTATAAGCAGGAATGCCGAATGGGCCCATAAACCAATTTCTTTATTGCTTGTTATGAAACTTTCATATTTCTGGCTAATAGCAGGAAATGAGATACACCTAACGTTACAACTCTTTTCTGAAGAAGTTATAATTACGAAATAAAAAAGAGATTATTAACTATACTCCATTTCACGTAAAAATAAAATGAGTCAAAAACTGTATTCTTTTTGAAACAATATGTGGTAACTCGTATATGGCCCGACTGTTGTTATCTTGCTTCCAAGAAAAACCAAAGTTGTGCAAAATCTTTATTAAATTTGAAATCGAACCGCGGAAAATGCTTTTAGATTTTAAAATTTCGTTACGTGTGATTATAGAAATAAATCATATTTTTAATCATTTCCATTATAATGAAATGTCAATATTAACAAACTTACTGTGACGTTTCTTATTGCAGTTTCAACAAACGAATTAACAGCAGTAAATGGTCTCTTTTACTCCTTGAGCTTTCTTGGCGATGCCAACATTTCACCTCTTGAAACTTTCGCAAAAAAATTATGTATTACCCCTTTGGATACTTGGAGGGACTCTGATGCTCTCTAGAAATAAATAATTGATTTAAATTTTGATAACAAAATATAAAACTAATTAACATACCTCCCGAACAGATTTTAAAGGCAGCAAAGACCCACCATGGGCCAATTCTCTATCAAAATATGCAATTGCATTTGCACATAGCTCTTGCGATTGTTTGGATAATGCTTTAGGCATTGTAAAAACACCAATAAAATAAAATGAAAGAGATAAAACGAAAATCACAACTGCACACAGAAAGAAATGAACAGTCAGTACAGTGTAAAGAGGTTATGAATAAATAAAAAAACAAAGATGCACAACTCAAAAAACAGTTACTGACAGTAACTGTTTTTTGAGTAACTTACTGTTTGTATCTAAGAAAACACAACGAACAACGGAGACAAACGTTAATCACATGAAAAAGTAAAACGAATAACTAATGACAGTACACTATTTGACGCTTGACCATTCGGCAAGAAACATGTCATATAAACGTTTAACTGCTCCTCCTTGGTTTAAATACTGAAATCCAATAGTGCCAACATGTGGTGAAAAAATGAACTACAATTATTTTAAATAAATTAAAATGCATTAAAAACATTATGTTTGACTTTAAAATAATTGTGTTTAAAACTAATATGTTTTAAATGAGAGAAATTAGAAATTATTAACCCCTTGAGGTAGCAACCCGCTGCACATGGGAAGAGAACGGTTAACCCGCCCTGACTCTATTTAAATAAGTCAATAAATAAATGGAAATAACTGTTTCTGTTACTTGGAAAAATTAGTTATATGTTTTTACGTGTTTAAGTTTAATTTTAGTATTGTTTGAAATAGCTGTAGTATCTTAAACTATTTATTAATATTAATATTATTGCATCTTGCTTCACGCGAGTGCGCGCACCCACACGCCCAGCGTACAGCTGCTACAGCGTTGATCGATTGCGCTGAACTCAGACTGTGTCTGGCTTGCAAACGGTAAACACGTATCGCGTCGTCGTCCGCGAGAGTGGTTTTTCCACCATTTTGCATAAATTTTCTGATTTTCATATGGTCAGTAAAGTAATTGGTTGTTTAATTATCGTACGCGTAGCTTGATTAGCCTAACACGACTAATTCAAGGAGTATCGTTCGGTTTTCATTTAATTTGGTATTTTTTAGTCCGTGAATACTTTCCGGCGCCAATTTATGCAGCTAATAGACACATCTCAGGAATCAATTGTAAAATCGAACTGTACAATTTGATTTCTCACGTGAACTCGTGTTGTTAGGGATTTGATTCATATTTCCTTGGGTGAAATCATTATTATTTCTTTGTAAACCTGTTTACACAAGTTCACCTTCGAGTGACGTCATTCACAGCGCATCTGCTGTTATTGTCGACTAGGTACATTCAATGCAACAAGTTTTGCATTCTAGTTGGTTGTTATTAAGTTCATTTAGAATTCTTAATATTGTTTAACTAAGTTTGTTTGTTCATACACTTATTAAATGATTTAGTTAATTTATACAAATATCGTATTTGTTTTATCTTTGGTTTATTATTGTTTATGTCACTTATATTCAATACGCTATCACATATCTCTCAGAATTGTATTTCAGTTGTTAGTTATTTTGTTGCAATTATATTTAGCACGTTTGTTAGTTCGTAAAACTAACTGGTCCTTCGTTCGTTTTAATTAGTACATTTCACAAATTAATATTATCCCGTTTATTGGCCAAGTCCAGTGATGTGAACCAGCTATCGAAGGTTGTAATTATTTTGGTTTACATATAGTTTTGTTTTATTCATTGAATTTAACATCAAACACATTGTTGGTGCTTCTAGACCGGATTCGCTGATCTAGAGACATCACATTTTGGGCTTGCGAGTAGGATCAAAACATTTTGGTTCTTCTAGACCGGATTCGCTGGTTTAGGGATTGAACATTTGGTCCTTCGAGCCACTAGGTCCTTATTACTTAGTCCTTCGCACCGGAGGGACGCAACATTTGATCGCTTCGAGCCGGATTTGGCGGTATTCGGAGATATTTATTGTTTCTAGTTACTTTGGTATTAGTAATTGCATTTATTAGCACACTCTAAAATGGCTAAACTACTGCACAAACAATTAGAGGTTGTGACAGAAGATATTCGTCGTCTATCAGTCTATTCTTCAGAGACTGATGAAAAAAGTAAAGTGAAATTTGAGGTAACTTTTCCGTCTCTCGCAGCTTGGGAACAGGAATTCAATCGTACGTATTGTGAATATTCTTCAAAGTTAGAACAAACCAAAAATCCCGACGAGGATATGTTAGCAGAAATTTCCCGAGTTAAGAAATTGTTTAATGAAATAAAAGAACTCATTTGCGACATACGTGTCAATTACAAGCTTAGGTCCAATAAAGACACCGGATCACAGGCAGGGTCCGACAGAGCTAAATCAGAATCACATTCGATTCAATCAGCACAATCTTTGCGATATATGCAACCCAGCTTGCCTAAATTGAATCTCCCAACATTCGATGGGGAGAAAACAACTTTTATGAATTTTTACGATTTATTCACACAGTTGGTGATAAATCGGGACAGTTTGTCAGATATTGAACGACTTCAATATCTCAAGTTATCTTTAAAAGGGGAAGCCGCTAGGCTTATTACAAATATCCCCGTCAAAGCTGATAGTTTTGATATTGCATGGAACGCCATCACAGATGAATATTATCGTCCTAGGTTGTTGAGGTCGGTACATCTGAATGCACTCCAAGATGTGCAAAAGGTCAAGCAGGCAGACGCTCCTACACTAAAATCGTTGTTGAACACAGCACGCGAAAACATCGCTGCTCTGAAAAATTTAGAGGTTGATGTTGACTCATGTGGGGTCATTTTGGAAAACATGATTTGTCGTAAGCTAGATTCGGCTACTAGACGACAGTGGGAACTAACATTGGATTCTGACTCCAAGCCCACTCATATAGAGTTAATTGCGTTCTTGACTAAGCAAGTTTCAAGCTTAGAGGTTGAGCCAGACAAACCGGTCAAAACTCACGAGCCAATCAAACAATTCAAAAGGCACAAGCCAGCATCCCGAGCGATGACATTGGCAACTGATACGAATTGTCCGTATTGCAGAAAATCTCACTACATCAGTCAGTGTGAAGGGTTTATAGCTCTTAAACCTAAAGGAAGACATGATGCTGCAATTAAACACAAGTTGTGTATCAACTGTCTTAGAATGGGTCACATACGGCCGAACTGTCCTAGTACAGCCACATGCAGAACGTGCAACAAAACTCACCATACGCTGCTGCATTTTAGTGAAAGGTCGAACAAGTCGTTATCACCCAAGCGTGATAAAAAATCTGTGCAAAAAAATCGTCCGTCATCACCCAAGAGTGATGCAAACTCTCAAGCCAGTAGTAGTAATTCTGAAACTACTACGTCAATGTCTGCTAGGACTTATTCACTAAGTCAACACAGAAAACATACTTCGGTATTACTACCCACTGCAAAACTGCATATATTTGACAGTGCAGGAAAGGTACATGTTGTACGTGCCTTATTGGATACAGGATCGCAGAAATCCTACATCACAAGTCGTTGTGTCCACAATTTAAATCTGTCTATTGAAGCGTGTCAAACAAAGATTATGTCAATCAGTGACACCCACGTCAAGGACACTAGTGGTATTATACATACCAAAATCAAACCATGTCGTAGAGAAACTCCAGTTCTCGATTTGAGTTGCATTGTAATCGACAACATTACAGGCAGAATCCCAGATTATCCAATATCTCGGGATACCTTTAAACAATTTGGGAATATCCAACTTTCGGATCCCGAATGCTATAAATCTCAACGAATAGACATGCTGTTAGGAGCTGACATTTGGGGTCAGGTCATTCGTAACGGAGTTAAGAAAGGAGTCGATGCCACACTCACCGCCATCAAAACAATCTTTGGTTGGGTGATTATGGGAGAATATACCAGCAAGCAAACAAGCAATGCTGTGGTGTCGTATCATACATACACACAAGAAGATACCCACGAACTATTGTCAAAATTTTGGGTATTGGAAAACGTTCCAACTTCATCGGTTGTCTCTAAACCGGAGGATAAAATGGTGGAGGACCATTTTGTCAATACTACCCAAAGAGACTCCGAGGGAAAATACAAGGTATCTTTACCTTTTAAACAGTACCCACCAGTACTAGGCAATTCATACAAGAAAGCTTTGTCCATTTGTCACACACAGCTGACTCGCTTGAGTAAAGACCCAGAGTTACTCAAGGCTTATGATGCAATATTCGAAGAATATTTGCAAAAGGGTTACGTCACGAGACTTGATGTGCAACCCAATTTGAATGATCAGGATTCGTACTATATTCCACACCATGCACTGGTTAAACCTGATAGTGCGACGACACCGGTACGCATTGTGTTCAATGCTTCAAAGCCATCGTCTAATGGAAAGTC
Source organism: Harpalus rubripes (assembly GCA_963082715.1). NCBI lineage: Eukaryota > Metazoa > Arthropoda > Insecta > Coleoptera > Carabidae > Harpalus > Harpalus rubripes. The sequence continues at coordinate 31,803,208 of OY720459.1, read as the reverse complement.
GATTAATGACTACTTGTATCCTGGTCCGGTACTACAGAAGAGTATCTTCACTCTTCATTTGCGAAATAGATTTTATCCTATTTTAATTACGGGGGATTTAAAACAGATGTTCCTACAAATTAGAGTTGTACGCGAGCATCAACGATTTCTAAGGTTCATTTGGAAACCTGCGGATGCCACACATCCTATTGTGTACCAATTCAACACTATCTGCTTTGGTTTGAATTGTTCGCCGTTCTTAGCGTTGCGTACAGTTGAGCAGTTGGCTCAAGACGAAGGGAATCAATATCCCTTAGCAGCTAAAGTCCTGCAAAATGATGTCTATATGGACGATGTTGTGACTGGAGCTGAAGACATTCAGTCAGCACTGACACTGCGCCGTGAACTCACGGATATATTCGAAAAGGGAGGATTCACCCTCCGAAAATGGGCCAGTAATTCTCAAACAATACTGGATGAACTACCAGACAATGCACGCGCAGTGAAAGATGTCCACTTCACTGAAGACGAGTCAGTGAAATTGTTAGGTGTCAAATGGGTTTGCAAGTCCGACTGCTACGAGTATACGGTCTCAAAACCCGACGATTTATGCACAAAAAGAAACATTTTGTCCTGCATTGCAAGGATCTATGATCCATTAGGCATTATGTCCCCATTGGTGATGTTTCTTAAACTCATCATGCAAGAGCTTTGGAAATCAAAGGTAGAATGGGATGAAGAACCTCCCGCTCATATTGTCTCGGAGTGGAACTTGTTTCTGAAAGAGATCGATTGTATATCCAACTATTCGATACCAAGGTTAGCCTGTTTGGGTTCTAAATTCGATCTTATCGGATTTGCGGATGCCTCCGAGCGAGGCTACTGTGCCGTTGTCTATGTTAGAAGTTATCCAAACGATAAACCAGTGGTGCAATTGCTCTGTGCAAAGACGCGTGTAGCGCCTTTGAAAAAAATTACTATACCTCGTCTGGAATTATGTGCGGCGCATCTTCTCGCCAAACTTCTCGAGAACATTCTCGAAAATATTCCAAAACAACCGGAGGCTGTACATTGCTTCTCGGACTCTATGATAGTTCTTGCCTGGTTGCGCAAGGAACCACACACTCTGAAAACATTTGTGGGTAATCGAGTCGCTCAAATACAAACAAATTTTCCGAGTGAACACTGGCGTCATGTAACGTCGGAACACAATGCGGCCGACGTAGGTTCTAGAGGTCTCAGTCCTCTAAGTTTCAAGACATGTACTGTCTGGATAAATGGACCAGAGTGGTTACAACAACCTTACTCGTGTTGGCCACAAAGTGAAGTGGTTCAACTTGACAAAGATCAAACCAACTCTGCTCAGACAGAGATTGCCAACGCCTAAGTTTGTCTTTAGGGAGACCCTAAGGTGGCCGGTATGTTTAAAACTAATATGTTTTAAATGAGAGAAATTAGAAATTATTAACCCCTTGAGGTAGCAACCCGCTGCACATGGGAAGAGAACGGTTAACCCGCCCTGACTCTATTTAAATAAGTCAATAAATAAATGGAAATAACTGTTTCTGTTACTTGGAAAAATTAGTTATATGTTTTTACGTGTTTAAGTTTAATTTTAGTATTGTTTGAAATAGCTGTAGTATCTTAAACTATTTATTAATATTAATATTATTGCATCTGGCTTCACGCTAGTGCGTGCACCCACACGCCCAGCGTACAGCTGCTACAGCGTTGATCGATTGCGCTGAACTCAGACTGTGTCTGGCTTGCAAACGGTAAACACGTATCGCGTCGTCGTCCGCGAGAGTGGTTTTTCCACCATTTTGCATAAACTTTCTGATTTTCATATGGTCAGTAAAGTAATTGGTTGTTTAATTATCGTACGCGTAGCTTGATTAGCCTAACACGACTAATTCAAGGAGTATCGTTCGGTTTTCATTTAATTTGGTATTTTTTAGTCCGTGAATACTTTCCGGCGCCAATTTATGCAGCTAATAGACACATCTCAGGAATCAATTGTAAAATCGAACTGTACAATTTGATTTCTCACGTGAACTCGTGTTGTTAGGGATTTGATTCATATTTCCTTGGGTGAAATCATTATTATTTCTTTGTAAACCTGTTTACACAAGTTCACCTTCGAGTGACGTCATTCACAGCGCATCTGCTGTTATTGTCGACTAGGTACATTCAATGCAACAAGTTTTGCATTCTAGTTGGTTGTTATTAAGTTCATTTAGAATTCTTAATATTGTTTAACTAAGTTTGTTTGTTCATACACTTATTAAATGATTTAGTTAATTTATACAAATATCGTATTTGTTTTATCTTTGGTTTATTATTGTTTATGTCACTTATATTCAATACGCTATCACATATCTCTCAGAATTGTATTTCAGTTGTTAGTTATTTTGTTGCAATTATATTTAGCACGTTTGTTAGTTCGTAAAACTAACTGGTCCTTCGTTCGTTTTAATTAGTACATTTCACAAATTAATATTATCCCGTTTATTGGCCAAGTCCAGTGATGTGAACCAGCTATCGAAGGTTGTAATTATTTTGGTTTACATATAGTTTTGTTTTATTCATTGAATTTAACATCAAACACATTGTTGGTGCTTCTAGACCGGATTCGCTGATCTAGAGACATCACATTTGGGCTTGCGAGCAGGATCAAAACATTTTGGTTCTTCTAGACCGGATTCGCTGGTTTAGGGATTGAACATTTGGTCCTTCGAGCCACTAGGTCCTTATTACTTAGTCCTTCGCACCGGAGGGACGCAACAAATTGTAATAGTAATTAAAATGTAGTTTTCTTATAGTATGCAAAATACAGTATTTATTTTTGTCGTTTTACTGCAAGTTGCAAGTTCACAATATACTCTTTAAATGACAGCAAAGTGCGTCTTTATGTTTGGCATGAAGGAGAAGATGGTGTCACCTCTAATGAATTTGTGAGTTGTATAATAGTTTTATACCAAAATTCGGGTTGAAATATACAGAAATAATTCTAATTTCTGACGGTTGTAACTACCGGAACAAAGTACTGACTAGTGCACTCTCCAATTTGTTTGTTGAGAATATCAAAATAGAGCAATTAATTTTGGAGGCAGATAGCGTACACTCCACACTTGAGGCTCTATTTATCCCATCAATATGGAGTCGAAGGGACTACAAAAGCCGGATGCGAACCGCCATACACCGTCATTCGCGTGGATTAGTTTTTTTTTTCTTAAATTATAATGCACTACCGGGTAACATCACATCAATTAGACCTGGAAAGAAGACGACGGACTCAGTAAGGACCGACATCAGAAGCCTTCTATATTTACCACATAGGGAAGTGAAATATAAAATAAGACAAACTGAACCTTATGAAGATTTGCCGCAGAGAAGACCTAAGCCCAGAAAATCGGCAATCATCTCAGCCTTGTATAAAAATTAAAAATAAATATCAAACTCTTTAAGAATTGAAAATATCGCTGCCTAAAGAGTATCCATTCTATGACTCTTTAAAAAGTGATAACTAAAATAAGGACATGTTTTTACTTTCTTAATAATAAACAAGTATTTTCCAATTATTTTTCTTTATTCATCCTTCTAATTATGGTATATTTGTATAGTAAAAACTTGTATAGACAAAAGTACCGTTTTCTTAACTTTACACAAATACTTTGTTCTCCAAATATAATAATTTATAAGGGTTATTATGTAAATTACCCTATATTATTAGCTATTGTCTAAAAGCGGCGAATATAATTATGTTAGGAAAATTTGTGAAGTTACCGAAGAAGAAAATCCATAGAAAACGTGATAACACCACTGAAATTATCTCCACCAATCAGACACTTTACTTGCAAGGAAATTGCATTCAAAATCAACGACTTAAACAATAAGTTTCTAGGATACGACCTAATAAATTCAAAAATACTAAAAGCTCTCCCAAAAAAGACCATGGTGTTACTGACTCATAATTCTAAGAGTGCTATATATCCGAGTGCAATGGAAATTTGCACAATTAATTAAGGCATTCGGTTGTAATACCTGTTAAATGACACTTCTCACAATATTTACCTTTTTGCATGAAAAACACGTCACATTTTTACAGGTTCCTGCATTATAAGTTGAAAAAAACCTTATAGATAGCGCTGATACAGTTGGTGTAAAAGCTGCTATGTAGCATTTGTTTGTTTAGATTTGATGTAAAACATGTTATATGATCAACGTCTCCATAGTGAGTGCACTTAACAAGTGTAACATGTAAAGTGAATGCTGGTATATGGCTGAAGAAATGAATAGAGATAGTTCCGAAAAACCCTTTGATGATTCAGAAGAAGATCCAAATTTTGAAGATGAAAATACAATCGATGAAAGCTCTAATTCAGATGAGGTAAAATATAATTTTAATATTTTCATATAAAACATGTTAAATGCATTCACTTAACATTTTTTTCGTGAAACAAACATTTCAAGAATAGTTTGAAATCAAACATGCCGTTTTACACTGTTTATTTATTAAATTTTAGGATAATTCAGTTAAAAATCCAAGAAAACGAATGAGAAAGGAAACGCAACAAAATAAAAAGAAGCGATTGAAGAATAGTGCACATATGTATAAAGGATATAGGAGAAAAGGTAAAAAAAAATTAAAAGAAACAATCAGGGTCACCATGGTCCTGTAAATTAAAATGTTATTAAAAGGTTCCACAAAATGAAATATTTGCTAAATTTTGGGCTTATAAAAGTTATAATATTCAAAATACTTATCTGTATGGATACTTGCGGAAAAAATTGCTTAAAAGAAAGACAAAAAGCAGACACACGACGAACTGGAACTATGGAATATTCCATTAAATTTAATAACTACATAATCTGCGAAAAGGCTTTTACTTTGATTCACGAAATTGGAAGATGTAGGCCGGAATATTTTGTCAAAAGGATTAAAGAAGGACATAATCTATCTACAAAAGACCAAAGAGGAAAGCATGAGAACTGTAAGAAACTTTACAATGAACAAGATATTGATATGTTTGTAGATTTATAAACGATTTGCTAAGATACGAAGGTCATTACAGCCGACATAAAAATGAAAACAGAGAGTATATGAATATGGAACGTAATATTGTGTCATTGTACAGTGAATATAATAGAAAATGCAAGGAAAATTCTATTAAACCAGTTTCCACAGACGAATTTAGAAGGATTTTTACAAAAAACTTCAATATATCCTTTAAATCGCCAATATCTGATACCTGCTTTAACTGTAACGAATTTGAAATTAATATTCAAAAAACTTAAATAAACTGACAGAGCTTCATTTGAGAAAATCCGAGGCAGCTCGTAATAATTTAAAAGAAGTCGTTAATGAATCCATGGTTAAAGAAGGAATTCATGTGATTACATTCGATTTACAACAAGCTTTTTTGACACCTAAACTGACTACTGGACCTTGTTGTTATAAGAAGAAACTTTGGTGTTGTAGGATATTGAAATGATAATAATTTTACTTGCAATGTACAATCGTTTATTCGCAAATAATAATAATAATACAAGAACGAGAAGAGATAAAAATTCACAAAAGAATTGGTTTTATACCTACTATGCAGGGGTGGGAGCTGTACAGTGTACTTTAACAACCCTATTTACAATATGTTAGACTCCCCTCCTTATTATCTGACTAAATAATCTACATATTTACATTTAAAAATTTACTAATCATAGCCAAAACGATCAGGGGGTTTTACATTTCTTTTCGGTCTCAGATTAGGTCAATTAATTACTGTGGTATCCGTTTGTATTTCAGGAGTAACCCGTTCTAAATTTTCATTACTATTGGATTCCACTGAGATTTCAGTATTAACTGTGAGTGGCAGATTGTTCACTGAATATTTTAATAACTGATTAGCATGTCTTTACCACATTTAATTCTGAAACCTTTACAATATACGCACCTCCGGAGAAACAACGACGTAAATGCAAATTTTTCTCAAAGTCAGATTTTAATGACAATATATTGCAAAACCTTTAAACTATCTGGAACAACAAAGACATAATTGTGTCTGGAATATTTAACGCTAGATGTAGTCCTATGTCTGTAGAAATAACGCAAATGTTATTCGCTTTTGGAGTAACAACATCCGATTAGTCAGTTGTGCGCGATATTTCGTGTGTAGTGCACGTGAGTGGAACTACACTGTCACAAACGTAAATATGATAAATATTAAAATATTATTTTGAAGCAATAAAGACTTGAATGTACTTTTAGTCATTGTTGCTTGATAGCCCTGTCAGATTATTGGATCAAAAGAGACACAAATGTATTTTATGTTATTGTTTCTCCTAATTTACCGTTTACTCTGAAAATCATAGTGGTATTATTGTACAATGTGTCTTTGTTACTCTAAATAATGGTAACTTTCCTGAAAAATAAGTAGCTTAAATGTATTTTGGGACATTGTTGCTTTGTAGGTATTTACCGTTTACTGAGATATTCAATGTGTCTTATTAGATATGGAGCAACGTGGGTTAATGTTAGTGCAATTAGCATTAAAAAATGAAAAAAATGCGGCTGTTTCCTCTACGTTAGATGAAAATTGTGAAGAAACGAAAACGTATAATATAGAAATTCAAATGAGAATTCCAAAGAAGGTATACATTATTATGTCGAACAATTAAGCCCAATGGGTTGAATTTTGACACGCTTTGCCTCTTTTATCAATTTTATTTGTTTTCCTTTCAGCTTTAGTTCTTCAACTAGAATCAAAAACCAATTTCAAATTGAAGCTTAAGCGAGTAAGTGAATCACAAAATTATATGGTAGAAAACTCATCAGATGAAGAACCATTTTCTGGAGAAGAAAGTCATGAGTATGTACCTCCTTCGGACACGAGTAAATATTCGTCATCTTCTGGTAGTAACTCGGAGAGTGGAAATGGTACAGTTAACATTTTAAATACACGCTGCAATGAAAATGCCGATGATTTCTCAGCAAAGAAAAAAGGAAAGAAAAGACAAAGAAAATCAGAAGAGTGGAAAAAGAATAAAAGAAAATTTTTGAGAAACTCTGGTAAACAATATGTGTCATCACGGAAAAAACAATAGAAGAAAGGAAAATGGGGCCCCCGTGTAAATGCAGACTTGATTGTGCAACTAAATTGCCAGAAGAAGCGAGACAAAGTTTATTTCTAGAATATTGGGCGTTAGGATCACTTCAAAGGCAACGTGATTATTTGAGTACATGCCGTGAAGTACTACAGGTCCAGTATAGAAGGATAAAAATGAAATCCGAGCGGCCTCGAAAACCAAACTGCTCATTTTTCTTTGTACAAGAAGGAAAAAAATCCAAGTATGCAAACCGTTCCTGATGAATACTCTAGGAATAAAAGAGCGTTTTGTTCGCACAGTTATGGCAGCTAAGTTTAGTGGTAACGGGACAACACCAGATGACAAGCGAGGCAAACACGGGAAATATTCAAAACTAGACGAAGAAATTATAGAATCGGTACGGGCACACATCATTTCTATACCCAGAGTAGAAAGTCATTATGTGCGAGCTAGAACTAGCAGAGAGTTCATAGATGGTGGACTTACTATAGCGGAGCTGCACCGCAATTATGAATCATTACGTAAGTTAGATAATAAACGATCTGCGAATTATGATGCATATTCTCATATTTTCAACACCCAATTCAATATTGGGTTCCACGTTCCGAAAAAGGATCAGTGCGACCAATGCGAAGCTTTTAAGAACTCAGCTGAAAACGAGAAAATAAGATTAGAAGAAAATTATTAAGAGCATTTAAAACAAAAGGAATTGAGCCGACAAGAAAAGGCAAAAGACATTAAAGAAAGTGAGGAACCTGGTACCAACCAAATTGTTGCAATATACGATTTACAGGCAGTAATGCCTGTCCCAATAGGAAATTCATCGGCATTTTATTATGTTTCTAAACTAAACTGTTACAATTTTACAGTAAGTGTGGTGCATTGAAATGGTGCTTTCAATTTATTCGTTAATTTTCAAACAAATAAAATTACAATATTGTTTTTTTTTTTTTAGATAACAGATACCAATACGAAAATTACCAGGTGTTATTTTTGGCACGAGGGTTTGGCACATAGAGGAGCAATTGAAATTGGTTCTTGTGTATTTAAATATTTAAAGGAAATAGAATTGAGTCGTTCCAATTGTAACATCATTTTTTATTCAGATAACTGTTGCGGGCAGCAAAAAAAAACGGTTAGTATCACTATTGGGACCTGAGATAGGGACTATCATTTTTATATTGAGTACAATCATCATTTTTTTTTCTTTCAGATTCATATTGGCTATATATCTGTATGCAGTTACTTATTTAAATATAAACAGAATAACCCACAAGTTTCTTATAAGGGGACACACCCAAAACGAGGGCGATACTGCCCACTCCCTTGTAGAGAAGAACATAAAAAGATTTAAAAAATCCGGACCCATATACGTCCCAGATCAGTATATATCTCTGATCCGTACAGAAAAAAAAGGAGAGCCATTCCAAGTAAATTAATTAACATTTAGCGATTTTTATGATTTAAAATTCTTGGCAGAAGAAATGGGTTTTAACACTACAAAGAATGTAAATGGGGATCAAATAAAGGTGTCCGAAATTAAGATGGTGGAATTCAAGAAGGGAGAGAATACTTACCGTTATAAACTGGGATACGATGGTGAATGGATCTCTGCTCCACTTAGAACTGGTCGTTCCATCAATAAAAAAGCTAATAATGCTATTATTAAACAAGCTTATAAGTCTAAAATTGTTATCACGGGAAGAAAAAAAGACGATTTATTAAAACTGTTAAATACTAATATCGTTCCTAAATATTATGGAAACTTTTATAATACCTTGTTCTAGTTTATTTTTTCATTAAATGTAGCAAATGAATCTTTCTTTTATTGCAATCACCTATTGTCTTAATTGAACAAATCACGAAACTTTAGGGTTACAATGACAATTGAGGATGTACTGCCCCTTAAACACCCCTAAAACGTACAAATTGTAAAATGTTGTTAAAAATCTAACTGAACCTTATAACTATACAAATTAAAGAATATCGTTAAACATTTAACGAGTCAGTAAATATTTTGTATTGTCTTTGGTTTATGTTTTAAGTATTCTAAAAACTTCAAACATGAATTCTCGGCATTTTACAAATTTGCACTTACGTCGATGTTTCCCCGGAGGTGCGATATGTAGTTTTACTTAACTTTTTTTTCAATTTTTGCTCGAATCCAACTAGGTTTTGTTACAATTTTGTAATCTCTAGCCAACATTACCTCGCCTACCGCAAATTGAACCTTCCTTTGGCCTCTAAAGTAACGTTTCTGTCTACATTGAGCTTTTTGTACACTGTGCTCTACTTTATTATTTTTAATTGGCAATATCAGAGAAAATCAGTTTCTTAAATTTTTACCAAACAGTAATTGTGCCGGTGAAACTCCGGTTGTACTGTGTACTGCGCTCCGATAGTCAAACAGGAAATTATTTAGAGCAAGATTTATAATATTATTTTATTTATTATAGAGACTTTTTAAAAGCTGATTTTACTAATTTCACCGAATTTTCAGCAGCTCCATTTGATTGTGCATGGTACGGTGGGCTTGTAATATGTGTAATATTATTTTTAGACAAAAATTGTTGGAATTCGTTTGATCCAAATTGTCTTGCGTTATCGAAAACTAAACTAATTGGTAATCCATACCGTGCAAATGTTTCCTGCAGTTTGTCAATAGTTAACTAAGCTATCATTGTGGTAGTTACGAAAACTTCCACCCATTTAGTGTGCATCCATAATAATTAAAAAATATTTATTTTTGAATTCCATATAATCTATATGCATGCGCTCAAAAGGTGAATTTGGCCATTTCCACGGTTGTAATTCTAATTTTAGCGGTATATTAAAGTTTGAGCAACAAGCTTTACATGATTTAGTTATTCTTTCAATATCAGCATTTAATTTCGGCCACCAAAAATATGAACGTGCCAGGCCCTTCATTTTTACAATTCCCAAACGCGAAGTATGTAAAGATGATAACATTAATTCTTGTAATTTAAATGGAATGACAATACGATTGTTCCAAAACAAACAATTATTTTCACATATTAATTCATTTTTGTATTTATTAAATTATTTTATTTCATCATCTAATGGGGGTTTTCACCGTAATCAAAATAGTGACAAAGAACACTATTACACTAAAATATATCATAAAACATTTCTGAAAACACTAATTAAATGGTTAAATATGTTTCCAATTTTTTAAAAATGAATGAAAACAATTTACTACGCTTGAAACGCTGCCAGCCAGTGACGTCACGGTCCGGATCGATTTTAGTTTCTATGTTATCCGGCAATATATGTGTGTGTGATGGGAGTAGTTTACAATATTCGATTTTACCTACATACATCAAATACATTCAATATCTTCCTATGTGATAATAGATGGCAGCACATTCAAATTAGAACATTATATTTAAAAAATATTGAAGGTTAGTAGATATTCTAAACTAGTTAAAATTGTGAATACAATACAATTATTATTGTTTGCCGTATGTTATATTGATAAAGTATTTTCTAAGGTATACGTATTTAATAGATTATTGTATTTCGTGGATTAAATATTTGTAAGGTATTTAGTAAATCTCCAACAGCGTATTCAAGGGATTACCAGAAGTTATGCCTTTGCCTATAGTTATTTACAACTTGAAACGGCCGTAAAAGAATATTTGTGGAAAAACCAGGATACAAATATTCCACGAAAGAAAGCCTTAATATTACCCAGATGTTCAGTCGACGAGGGATTTGGAATTTTTGACTAAGGTTCGTAACAAACTAAATTATAAATTATGTATGCTAGTATACTTGAAACTTATTCCTTTGAAAAATATCTATTTTGTGTGTAAAAATATTTTTCTTTGTCATGTAATTTATTATTATTAATATAAAATTATCTATGATTGGTAGTATTTACAGGAGCGATTCGTTTAAACTATGAATAAACTAACAAATTCCAGCATCAGAAAATGATTTATGTATCTGGCTTTTACTTACGCTAATATCATCAGCCAAACGTATATAACTATCATTGAATCGAATTTTTTTTAAACTTATTAAAATATTCCTATATGATGCATTCACAAAATTACTTGTACATTTAATTAAAAAATATTCTTCAGCAGGCAGTCCTAAATATAACCTGCTATTTCTTTCAATTTTTTTTATTGTACACTCAAAATTATTTTTTTTATGTCGATCTTCTGCATCGTCTTCTATCTGCTTTTCAACACTGCGGTTTGAAGAGGATGAAGATGATGGCAACGGTGGTGTGGATATATCACTGACTGTCGAAATAGACGGTGAAGACAACAATCTTGGATTGTCTAGTCCCGGTCCGTAACGGAGTTTAATATTGCACATAGTAGTTTAGTCCAACATTTGCACATTCGTACCGATACAAACACTTCTTATTTTTTTTTTTTAATATTGACCTGAACACCTTTTTCAGTTTTTGTACCTTCATCCACAGGTATATCTATTTCTTCGTGTTTTTCTTCAATGTCCGTAATATGTTTAGAACAACTTGCTATAGCTTCTTCTGGTTCATTTGAAAATAATCTTCTTTTGCATGAAAGATCTTTCATTCGCTCAATATTTTCTTCTTTTCGTTTCTTGGACGAGGAAGTAATCTGAGAAGATTGCGTAGATTCTTCAGCAAACAATATATTTTTATGCGGAATAACATCCTTCTTTAGTTGTAATCGAGAACCCATAGTTTTAAAATACATCCAGTTCTCCGCATCTTGTTCCAGCTGCAAAAAATATTATTATTATTATAAACAATTTCAATGATTTAATGCATGCAAAAACAAAGCTTGCCATTAATAAATAAATTTTGTAATTTATTTTTGTCGGGATGTTTCTACATAAAGTGTATTTTTTTTTGCTTTTTTTCGTAGTGGTGTGTGAATGGGTATCATAAAACTATAAAAGCTTTTAGGAAACATCACCGCCATAAATATAATTCTAGTTTTAAAATATTCTTTTTTTTAGTAAATGAAATTCCAACGGTTGCAGCAACCATAAAAATTCGTTGGGTTTGGGTAAATGTAAAGAGAAAAATCAATAAACAAATCTAAAAGCAAATCTTTATTTAGTTATTAATGAAATGAAAATATTTTTAATAATCGTTACGAAATAATGACTTTTACCAGGAATGTAAAATTGCCGAAATTTATTTATTGATAAATTATCGCCGCAAATTACCTATATAAATTAGAGAAAATTACCAAGAATTTACCGTTTTGAAATTACGATGCAGACATTTACAAATATGTATTGTTTTAATATACCTATACTCCATTTATGACAGCAAGAGAATTTGGAATTAATTCGTGGACAGAAACAAGTGACTCCAAAATTATCCTTTTTACAATACGTTAGAAAATAAGCAAATGTTATCTTAAAAATTTAACAGGAAAATAAGAAGTTATAAATATAATAGCATTTAATAAAAGAAAAACTGGTAATTTTCTGTAAACAAAATTTGGCAATTTATTGTAAACAAAATTTAGTAATTTACTGTAAATTACGGAAATTTATTTGGTAATTTATGTTTCTACATCTCTCATGTTTATATTAAAAATAAATTTAAATATATTCAAGCATGTACTTAATATTAATATGCATTTTGCATATTCCGAATCCGAACTCTAGTAACTATAAAACTATACAACTACTGTAGCTGACCAATATTAAACAATAATTTGTTATATTATATACTAAATAGTTCAATGATTATTTGAAAATATTGTAATTTTTTTGCTAGAATAATAGGAAATTTAAAAAAATGCTTTTGGTGGACAAGAATTTTTCCAGCTACGTGCTTAAATTAATTAAAGTTTACTTACATCGAAATGATCTTCACAGGTGTACAAATGATGACCACTAGCAATAATGTCTTTGATGTTTAATGCTTCATACCATTTCTTACGAAGTTCCATATTCCTTGGCGTACTTAAAAATAATTTCTTCTTGCATTTTAAAGAATTATTTCCGCAAATAGGTACTATACAATATTTCACCACCACAATGTATGTATTCCTTTATTAAAACACTTAACCAGATACAGTTGCAGTACAAACAGACACAATTTTTGAGTTGAATCACTATGTAACACAGATCACAAACAAACAGTTTGAATGTTTGAAATAAAACATTGTTTGGTGAAAACTCCCATCCCCACCTATATGCGTTGTTCAAGAAAACTGTAATAGGAGAGTGTTAGTACACCATCAATTGACAGATGACGCCACTACTGACTCTAGAGCACGGACCATCATACACCATCTGTTAAGCATGGCTACATTAGCCGGGCATTTACGCGCTGCCGGGGCGGTAAAAATGGCCGTTCAAACGAGTTGCAAAAAATACTGTTTTCAATAATTTTTTTACAGAAAACCTGTTATAATAAAAATATTTTAATTATTCTAATAGATATGTTTTCATGAGGAATAACATATAAAAAAATAAAAAAATAGTGGAAACCCCTATTCGCTATTTTTCGGCCAGCCATTTTGTACGTCATTTAAAATTTTACTTATTTCTTTGTCTTTAATCGACTCCTGAACAATTAATTCAAATTTAAATAAATTAAATCTACATCCTCCCAAATTTCTGAATTTGCATTCATCGGTTCTGGCAATCGTGACAGACAGTCAGCGGCATTATTCGCGGATTTTACATATTCAATGTCGTATTTGTAATTTTATAGTATTATGGCCCAACGTCTTAATCTATTTGCTGAATGTTCAGGTATCCCCTTTTTAGGGTTAAATATTGAAATGAGTGCTTTATTATCTGTAATTAATTTAAACTTATTACCGTATAAATACTGGTGAAATTTACAAATGCCAAAAATTCCAGCCAGGCTTTCTTTCTCTACTTGAGCAAATTTACGTTCTCTGTCGGACAATGTTCTGGATGCATACGCCAATGCTCGTTCTGTTAGATGGATAAATATGACTTAGAATTGCACCAATTCCTTTATCACTAGCGTCTACTGCAAGTTTTAACGGAATTTTTGGGTCGAAATGAGCCAAAATTTCTGAAGATTCTAATTTTTCTTTAGCTAATTCAAAAGAACGTTGACAATGCCAGGCACAATCTTTACGCAAGAGCTTATATAAAGGTGCTAAATTAGTAGCTAAATTTCTTACAAATTTACCATAATAATTTACTAAACCAAGAAATGATTGTAACTGAGTAATATTCTCTGGAACTGGAGCTTTCTCAATTGCTCTAATTTTTTCGATAAAAGTATGAATTCCATTTTTATCAATAACATGCCCTAAATAATTTACTGATTTTTGAAAAAAGATACATTTACTCATATTTCATTTTAAACCGCAATTTGACAATTTTTGAAAAACTAATTTAAAATTATTTATATGTTCAGTTTTATCTTTACCCGTTACCAAGATGTCGTCCAAGAAACAGATTGTCCCTGGTGTTCCCTGCAACACGGCCTCGATGATTTTTTGGAATTTAGTCGGTGCGGTATTCACGCCATATGCCAAACGGTTGTATTTGTAGAGTCCTTTATGGGTTAAAAAGGTTAACAGTTCCTTAGAGGCCTGGACCAATTCAATCTGCTGGTAAGCTTGGGCAAGATCGATTTTTGAGAAACATTCTCCTCCCTGCAACTGGTTAAATAATTCATCAATTTTTGGTAATGGATAATGTTCTATTTCTATGTGGGGATTTACAGTAATTTTATAATCACCACATATTCTTACTGAACCATCTTTTTTTATGACTGGTACAATTGGCGTAGCCCATGCACTGAAATCTACCGGCGTTATAACCCCTAATTGTTCTAATCTAGTTAATTCATTTTCAACTTTTTGCTTCAGAATCAAGGGCAATGGTCTAGGTCTTACAAACTTTGGACTGACATTACCATTTTTAAGTTGTAGTGAAATTTTACCTTTAGTAAATTTACCTAATCCTGGCCCAAATAATTGTTTAAATTCATTTAATAAATTATTAACTTCAGGGTAGTTATTGTTCATAAAATTTAATTCATTTTTATTACCTATTCCTAAATTAAATAGTAACATGAAATTCCGTCCTAAAATAGGTGGACCACCATTTTAATAATGGTTAAATCTCTTTCTCCGGTTATATTTTGATATTTAATCGTAACATTAATTTTTCCCATTGCTTCCATTTTACTATTATTGTAAGCATAGAAATATTTATTCGAACATTTAAGTAATTTACATTCAGGAAATTTTTGAAGTCTCATTTCTTCGAATATGGCCGATATTCGAGCCCCTTAATCAATTTGAAATTGTAGTGTTAGCTAGAGATTACAAAATTGTAATGGAATATTATTTATTTCCACCTGCGCATGAGTGGTTCTAAATTTGAAAAATTATCTTCAATTTCATTTATGTGAAATATAGAATTTAGATCTGAATCTTCCAGAAAATTTACTTTATGACTATGCGTAGCTGAATTTGGTTTTTTAAATTATTACAATTTGAAGCAATGTGACCTTTTTTATTACATTTAATACAAGTACTATTTTTGAAAAAACACTTATCTTGTAAATAGTTGGTCTTGCCGCAAATTTCGCACTTGTGGGCGTGCGTATTTGAACCGCCTGCTCCGCTGGGCTGAGGGGGACGGCGAGGGTTCATGTTCTTTCGACCTCGCATGAACCGCATGTGGTTTAGCCCGGCATCGACTGGTTCCAGCTTGACTCCGGCTGCATCCGCCGCTGACCCTGAATTGAATCTCCTAGTGGATTGCTTGGCTACTGCGATCTCCCTCGCACGCGAAAGAGTGATGTCCTTGCCTTCTTGGAGTAGTCTGTCCAAGATGGGGCCCTTCTCGTAACCCGTAATGAATTTGTCGCGCAGCATGACTGTTAGTTCGTCACCGAAATCACAATCGGCTGCTAAATTTCGAGTTCTCGCTAGCCAGATTCTGGTTTACTTTTAATTGCGTGATAAAAATTATATCGATAAGCGAAAAGTGTTTTACGAAATGATCATTTCTAGTCGTAATAAATTTTTCGTAGCTTACTTCTTCAGGTTTATCCGGTAGACATAGATTGTACATTAATTTGTATGCACTTTCGTTTAAAACATTTTGTAGAATTGCTCGTTTTTTAGTTTCGGCAGTTATGTCGTTTGCCAAAAAATAATTCTCGACACGCGCACTGAAAATTGTCCAATTATTGATATCTGGATTAAATTCACGTAGATGATCCAATTCGCGTAGATTACCCGATTCGCGTAGATTACCCGTCTCCGGCATTTTATTATTTATTTAAATTTAGTTAGATTTAGATTTACTTTATTTATTTATTTATTTTTTATTCCTCGTCGCCAAATTTTATGTAGGATATTGAAATGATAATAATTTTACTTACAATGTACAATCGTTTATTCGCAAACCACAACACGTAATACAAGAATGAGAAGAGATACAAATTCACAAAACAATTGGTTTTATACTTACTATGCAGGAATGGGAGTTGTACAGTGTACCAACCCAGGGTACTTTAACAACCCTATTTACAATATGTTACAGGTGTTATAATTTTAGTATCTATTGTTGCAACAAACCTGAACAAGTATATTTTTTCCTTTGAAGTGAATCAGTTGCCAAGCGAGGATCAGACGAAGTGGCTAGTTATTTAGAAAAATACTTCCAACATTTCGATATTAAAAGAGAGACATTGTATGCGGTCTCAGATAACTGTTGCGGCCAAAATAAGAATTGGACCATTGTAGGATTTTATTTATATTTGTTGACCCAAAAGAGATTTTTTAGAAAATCCTGTAATATTTCCTGAAATTAACAGCCCTCTTCGAACCGATATATCTTTTAAAAACCAGTCTCAACCAGAACATCACCGATACACATCTGTCTTAGAAAAACTTCCTATTGATATGATTAATAACTTTCCGTTAGATTCCATGCATTTAACTTGTTTAGGAATCATGAAACGTTTACTTCAAATACGGGTTCAGGGAAAAATGAATATTAGATTGAACCCTGCCAATTTAAAAAATGCTAATGATTTACTGCTTTCTTTAAATAAAAGTATTCCTGTCGAATTTCCTCGCTTGCCTCGTACCTTATTCGAACTAGATCATTGGAAAGCAACTGTGTTCAGACAGTTCTTGATGTATACTGGAATGATGGTGTTACAAAAATCATTACCTCGGAGAAAATATGAACATTTCCTATGTTTAAGCATGACTATTCGAATATTGTCACACGAAGAGTACAGCGCTGAATTAAATGAATATGTTAAAGATTTATTAATTCACTTTGTAAAAAATATCTCTTCTATATAGCGATAAATATTTATCTTATAATATGCATAATTTAATTCACCTAGCAGATGATAAAAAATTTGGAATTTTGGATAATTTTATTGCTTTTAAATTTGAAAATTTTATGTTCAAATTAAAACAAAAACTGCAATAGTCGAGCAAACCACTAGAACAAATTTCAAACAGATTACATGAGGAATTTTTACTACCGACGAACTCTGAAAAACAATAAATTATTCCCCTATACTTATATTACAGATAAAAAACTGAACAAAATAATTTATAAAACATTCTGTGTCACGACAAAATATCCGAATAATTGTTGTATGTTACTGGATAATGGAATCGTTATAATTTAAGACATATATGAAAATAATACGGAAATAGTTGTACAAACAAAAGTATTTCATAACATAAAGCCATATTTTCAGTCACCTTTCAACTCTGACGAAGTAGGCATAAATATAATTTCCTTAAAACACACATCACAAAAAAAATCGCCTGACGATATCAGAAGAAAATGCATGATTGTTAATTTAAATTCAAATGAATATTTAGTCATTCCGCTGCTTCATAATGATAATATGTAAATTATATACACTATATAAACAAAACAGAATAAAAGAAATAAATACTACCTGACAATCCTGCTACACCGAAGTTGATCGAAATTCAACTTAATGTAATAATTATTTATAGGTAAATATTCTTTAAAATTCTTATTTTTGTTAATTTTAGATCAGAGATAGCGGACGCCGTTGTTTACTTTATAAACGATCAAACTTATTCAGAAATACCGTGCAACTGGCTTATCGAAGATAAAAAAAAGTGTTACTGGCCAAAGACAAAAAATGTAGCCCAAATTATGGCAAAATGTATAATACCAGACCCAGATACATGGGATATTTTTAATGTAGAAATAGAAGGTTCCTGTAGTAAGTAAAAACATTAATTATTTATTATTGTCGTGCTGCTATTATAGGGTATATTCTTATTTTTTTACAGATTCTTTAGAAAAAGCCAGAAAAAAAGGCTGAACAAGCTGATTACACTTCATCCGATGGCGGATCATTTACACAAAAGAGAAAAAGACGATTATTTACTAGTTATAGAGCTGACTCGAGTAAGAGCGAAGAAGGTACGTACGTTGTAAAATATGTATTTTATCTTTTATTAAAATTAATGTGTCATATGTTACAAGAATATTTGTATTGAAAAGCGAATAATTTCAATAAAATTTGTTAGATTTAATTTTTTTAATACGATTTACTTTACATTCTAGAATTTTGTCTACAACCACCTATACTACCAAAAAGAACTAAAGATATTTCATCCCACGAAAAACAAATAGTTCAAGAAAACCTGGAAAATAATCTACAAGAAATTGACCAAAACAAGACAAATAATGATCTGGGAACTCCTACAACCGTGGGTATAGAAGATATCCCGCTTTTAAACATTTCAGATTTGGACGCCAATTGTAAGTACTTACAGATTACATAACTAGAATTAACTGAATGTTTATAGAATTAATTGTTGAGAATTTTAATATAAAACTGTTGTGTTGTGTTATGAAAAATATTTATAAAAATGATTACGCAATGTAAGAAATGAAAATTTCGGTTGAAAGCTCCATAACCAGGCAGTGGGTCGTGTCATAGTCAAGCATACTGTGGCTGATACCACAAACCACAAGCCTTGTTTTGAAAATGCCAAATTTCAATATTTACTTGCACCCCTCATGTTTAGAGAACGATTTTTTAAAAAAATATATATTTATTTCAATCCAAACTATGTTCCGCTTTAAAATATTTTGAAAAAAAGTTCTTTAAACCTAAGGGTGAAATTAAATATTGAAATTTGGAATTTTCATAACAGCGTTTTCAAAATAAGTCTTGTGGTACCAGCCAGTATGTTCAGATTCAAGAGTTATTGATATACATATGTACCTATGTATAAATAACAAACTTCATTACCAGTTTTAGATACATCACTCCCAAATATTCGTCTTGATACGACAGACATGAAGGAGCCAAATAGTAAGAATAAGAATTCTGTATTTGTGTAATAAACAGTATTTTCAAAATATTTATTTTACAGTGTCCACCGTGTCCACACCAACTAGTTCAACTATTTCACTGACTACAGTCAGATCCGATGAGTTAGAACTACAGCAGGACATACGTAATATAAATTTTTATTATCCATGCAATAGTCAGTAAATACTTAAATTGTTATATTTCAGGCATATTGCTGCAGTCATCCGGCAGCATTTTAAATTATGTCAAAAGTATTGACAGACGGTCAAAATTATTAGAAAACTAATTTGAAACTAAAAACGTAAATTATGAATTTATTCATGAAATATTGCCTATCAACAGTCAAGAAGAGTTCAAAAAATTGGAAGAAATTTTATCCGACAAAGGAAAAAAAATCTGTACTCGTGAGTATTTATTTTTTTATAGAAATATAAGTAAAGCTCGTGTTCTCAAACATTAGCAAAATATGATTTAAAAATATTAATATTTGAAAGTTCTTTTTATGGTTTACAAAAAGAAGTTTATTATCAATTTTCTTTAAAAACATTAGCAGTAAAGATGTTTTTATTTAATATTCAGAATTATATATAAATATCCTGTAATTTACATCACTGATACTACAAAACATGGCCAAGATATTGAAGTTTAACAAAAACTGAATTTACGATATACTTTTTAAACTTTAGGATAAAATTAATTGTTTTCATAAAAATAACTCAAATTCACTTCTAGCGAGTCATATTTTATTATAGTAATATTTCAATGAAACGAAAACTTTAAATAAATTTATGTTATCTTCATAAAAATTCATAATAACCTTTTTTTCTATTTCGGTCTTCGTATAGGTCTATAAAAGCACTGCGCAAACACGTCGTTTAGATCTATAAGCGCACTGTTTGATACAATGTATAAATGTATACAATTACAATCAGACTACATTCACAATACACAGACTGTCAAAATGTGAAATTTCAATTGTTTAGCGGGAAGCGCTACCAACAAACTGTCAAAAAACAGTCATATTTTTGACAAGTGACATTTTTTAAAAATCTCATTGTAAAATTACCTCAATAAAAAAATAGTATAAAAAAACATGTTTCATTAGGCCTGTTAACGCACTTGTCCTTTGTAAAACTCGCCTTTTAGCTCGTTTTCCAAACTTGGACTCGTACGTTACTTATGGTACTTGTTTTTTAATGTACTATTGTCATACTGGTTTCTAAAGTAACGTTTTTTGGACGATTTATAATACAAAAACTGGAACATTAATGTCCTAGAACTTTAAAATATCATTTTAAAGTTTTAGGACTTTAAAATTTTACCTTCATACTGAATCCTTTATTTACGCGGCATTAAATTTCTAAAATATCTCGAGGAATGTAAGGTTTCATAGATTATAGCGGACAAAAATATTAACCAGAAAAATTCAAATATAATCTGTGAAATATTTGCTAGGATTTTCGAACAATTGCGACTTATCCTACTTATACAAAACTCATATTGCTACCAATTGCTACATATTTCTCTTAATAATTTAATAAATAGAAACCAGTATGACAAAATTAAGTATATACCTCAGACTAAAAGTCTTTAAGGTACTCACTACTCACAAGTAGACAACTTGCTCATACCTTAAAGATTCACTTTTCGTCCTAGATACATAAAATACTATTAACATATTTTATACTTTTTTAAAATAATGTACTTGGTTTTCGCATAATGGCAAAAATATATAGAATATTATATTTTTTTAATTATTCACGTATACGAGTAAATGCCGTTACTATTGTCTTTAAATAGCTTATCACTTAACCGCTATTTAATTTTTCCAATTGTGGCGCTACGATCTTAATTTTATTTGTCTATTTGTAATTTTTAAGTATCATTTATTACAAATATTGGCGGAAGACACGCCAAGGATAACATCCATAGGATTTTAAAAGCAGTTTTCACTAATAAGTATGGAGTTCAATGCTCCTGGTTGGGCCAACGAAATAACATAAGAATGTGTGATACAATAGTTATTATTAAAGGTAAAACGCATTTATATTATTTAAAAGATAATAAAAAATATATATTATTTCAGATGTAATAATTACCATTCATGATTTAAAACTTCATGAGTTTGAAGCATATTCGAGCGAGTGATTTAGACTCAATAAATTAAGATTATCAAGGGAACAAGCACGACAAACGATCTAATTAAATACACAGGGTATTTATTTAAAATATGTTATTATAGTGAATACAATAGAGGTAGTTTTAAAAACAAAACTTGTTTAAAATTAAAAACTAGACAACACGAAACTAAAATAAACCGCAGTTTAAAAAAAATCGATATAAAATTTGCAATGTTCAGCATATATCGTCGGGTTACTGCAAGAACCTGATAAGTCCATTTTTGTTTAAAATTGAGTTAGATGCATAGTTAAGTTCATAACCAACACAAAATTGTTCAGCGAAAACCCAATAAGTGCTCGCTTACTCCGATTCTCTACAATGACCTTGTCAATTTTTATTCAAGTCCAAACAGCATCACTTATGTCAGCGAAAACCCGCCAAGTGCACTTATCTTCTTTTGGAATTTTAGTGTGCTTAAATACTATAAACTGTATCTATAATGTATTAATTTATACCAAAACCGGATAAAAGCACATGGCGGGTTTTCGCTGTACGTAATGTTTCCGATTTGTGTAGTGTCAGTGATTGACAGAATAGATGGTGCGTAGGTAGTGCAAGTACATCATACAAGTGCAATTAAGAGTGAACAAAAAATAACCCAAATGAATTCTAGAGGAGCAAAATTACTTAGTTTAGCTTTAAAGAATGTTGTTACAGAAGCTACAAGTGCAGGTTAGTAACCACACAATTTATTTTCAAGGAGTTTGAGGTTAGGTCAAAATTGAAAATAAAAAACCTAAAGCAGTAGATTGTTCTAAGTGCCGTTTTAAATGCACTGAAAGCTTATCTGAATAAATCAGAACCAACATTTGTAAAAACTTTTGGCAGTGCGATTTTAATCGTCAGAAAGATTTTCTCTTAAAATGTATAACAAGTTCAGTTCCTGAAAGATGTAGAGTGAGATCACAGCCAGGTCACCCTCGTACAGATAGTAAAAAATATTTTTTTGAAATAAACAACCAAATTTAAGAGTCTGCAAAGAATTTTTCAAGAAAGCACTAAGCATCAGCAATGACGTTATAGATTATGCATTTAACAATAAAGGCGAAGGAGGATTATTTGTTGGAAAGGACAAACGAGGTGCACACACACCACATAACAAAACCAGCCCTGATGATTTAGAGAAGGCAAACAAGCACATAGAAAGTTTCCCTATAATGGGGTCTCATTATACAAGAAAATCCACTACCAGAAAATATTTAGACTGCAAACTGAGTATAGCAAAAATGTATTCCTTATACGTTGAAGCATGTGAGAAAGACCAAACAAAGCCACTGTCTAAAATTACCTACCGCCGTATATTTGGAACTAATTACATTTATCGTTCTATAAGCCTAAAAAAGACCAGTGCCAAATTTACGTACAATATAATGCCGCTAGCGCTGACAAAAAGGAAACAGACGCAATTAATTATCGAAGTCACATACAAAGAAAAGAGGATTGTTACAACGCTAAAATAGTAGAAAAAGATAGAAGTTTAAAAGATAGTAATTTTAAATGTTGCACTTTCGATTTACAATGTGTACTTCAGATTCCTAGCAGTGACGTAAGCCCGATGTACTATAGTCGAAAGATTTGCACTTTTAACTTAACAGTATATGAGTTAGCACCACCTAATGATGCGTTTTGTTTTGTGTGGACGGAATTGCATGGAAAAAGGGGAAGCTGTGAAATCGGAACTTGTCTGTACAAGTACGTACAGAGCAGTTAAGTCCAACTATTACTGAAATAACATTTTATTCAGACACATTCTCAGGGCAGAACCGCAACCGAACTGTACGTGCATTTTTCTTATTTTTAGTTCAAAAAGCGCACATTAATGTTATTGTACAAAAATTCCTAGAAAGTGGACATAGCTACATGGAAGTTGATAGTATGCACAGTGCAATCGAACAACAACAGAAATACGTACCAGTTGTGACGAAGTGGCCCTGTTTCCACTAGAAATGCTTGGGTGAACTATTTATAACCCATCAAGCCACAATCGACACTTGAAAATCCGAACCCCGTCGTAAATGTTTCCTCCAGTTGTTAAAGCTGTTGCGAATGATTTTTGTGATTCAGTCACACATTTGTCTCACAAAACCTATAAAGTAGAACATTAGTACTATCGTCAATTAAGAACAAGGTACTTACCTGTGTTTTAGTCATTCAGGGGATAAGGAAACAATTGTTGTAATAGTTTAACCTGCAAAGTAAATGTCATTAGCAAAGTACAATAAAATGTTTTGTGTAAACTTACCGATATTGTAATGAAACGATGCGGCAGTCAGCCCAAACGTTTGGCACAATGTTTCCTAGCATTGTAATTGTTGTTGTAGACACTTTGTGATAACAATGTAATAACAATATGTTTGTTTTGTATTACGACTTGGAGATTTGACATTTGACAATTGTACTTGCAATTGTCATCACGTTTGGCAGCACTAGTAAGTTGTAAAATATTGTAAATGGTAATTTATTAAAATGTAAATTGTATGGTTGTGTAAATATTGTAACTGTAGGGAAAATATGGCCATATATTATTTTTGCACATTTTATTAAATTAAATATTTTCTTTTATTGTAAAACGATCACAGCGCCATCAGAGTTTTACAAAAAGATACCCCCACTAGTGGCCCCACCATTTGAATTTTGGGATTTCCACCTCCACCAAAATAGGATATAAAAATCGCCGAATCACACAGACAAATCAGTCTCCCAGAGGCTAGTCAGCTACTGACTTCTCTGGTCTTAGAGTACTACTCGAGCCGACTTCTGCACAAGGGTCCCGTCTCTGAGCTAATCCGCCGCCGCCGCCGAGAAATAGAGAATTTGGTCTCTGCCGTATTTCGTCGCTATCGAGTGATAGAAAGATTTTTGGTGAGTGTAGTCGATCGAGAACGACACTTAGTCTCACCAGCCGTCCGCTCTGAGAATAAACATAGAGTTAGTTTTCAAGTTAGAATTTATTTCATTTTGGTTACCTTTGTCAAGTTTGGGTCGCTTCACGGCCCGTGGTCGTTGTCACGATCGTCTATATGGTCATAGGGTCAGGTTTTTCTACTTTATTTTATGGTGTTGTAATTAACATTTTTTATTTTAAAACATTAAACAATTTATATTATCCACGTGTTTCTATTGTGAATACCCTAACCTCACTCCACTGCCGCTATCCGAGGCGACCTACCCTCTCTCTTTCAGATAACCGAACGGCGCCCGAG
This sequence comes from Harpalus rubripes, assembly GCA_963082715.1. NCBI lineage: Eukaryota > Metazoa > Arthropoda > Insecta > Coleoptera > Carabidae > Harpalus > Harpalus rubripes. The sequence goes on along the minus strand of OY720459.1, from coordinate 31,778,416 downwards.
CATCAAAATCCCGAGAGTAAGGAAGAGAGAGATTGTGATGTCGACCCCCGACACTCCCGTAGCCGGGTCGTCGTCACAAATGGCGCCCGAACAGGGACCGGCACAGACAGGCCAACACGAGACCATACCCCTGTCGACTATCTTGACCGTAGCCGCCGTTCCAATCGGTGAAACCGTCAGGAGATGGAATACGGTCTTCGACGGAAAGACCGATCCGATGTCGTTTCTCGAGCGGGTGATGGAGCTCCAGGATTGTTACCGCCTCGACGGCGAACAGCTCCTCACCGCGCTACCTGAACTTCTCCAGGGCAGTCCGCTGCAATGGCTGCGCAACAACCGAAACGACTGGAAGACGTGGAATGACTTTCTGGTCGACTTCCAGTCCTATTATGTGGGCGAGGACTATTCCCTGCGGATGGAGGAGAGCATCATTCGACGGAAACAAAAGCAGGGCGAAAAAGGTAAAGATTACCTTATAGACATTAGAACCCTCATCCGCCGGTATGGCCGCTTGTCCACGGAGCAGGAGCTCCTCCGAGCTTACAATAATATGTTGCCTGCGTACCGCGAGTACATCCGCCGCCGCGACGTCACCTGCATACGCGACCTTGTCCGCGAGATGGACGTGTATGAGCGCTTGCAGGTGGACATGCAGGCAACGCCCCCAGTGACTCAACTCCACACCGTCACTGCACCTCCGCCCGCCGTGAACCGGACGCCGCCACCGCCGCCGCCGAAAGCCGAGGCGTCCGTACAGTGTTGGAGGTGTGGTCAGCACGGTCATTTCCGACGAGCCTGCCAGCCAGCCCCTCTCCCTGGCATACGAGAGAACGCTAGCGACAACCGCCTCTTCCTCAAGGTCCATATAAAGGGTAAGGAATTCCAGGCGCTGGTAGACACCGGCGCCATGCACTCCTATCTCAATACCCTCACGGCCGAGGGGTTGACAAGCCGGCGTGCCCAAATACGGCGCGCCCAACACCAGCAGGTCCAGTTGGCCGACGGGACGACGACGCCAACACAAGGAGCACTGAAGCTTAGCTGTCTCATAGACGGCATCGGAAGACAGCTAACCTTCCAATGTGTTCCCAACCTAGCACATACGATGATATTAGGGATGGACGCGCTGACGACCTTCGGGGCAACCATATGCACTGTACGACGTGCGGTCGTACTGCTAGCATCGCCCGCCAAGATCGCCCAGCTTAGCAGCAAGCCCTTACCTGCCCTTCATTCCATGGCCACAGCATCGTCTGTTCACAGATCGCCGTCCCGCCGCCATCGTCCACGCATCCACCAAATGGGGTCGCCTCTGTTGAGAGCCCGCCGACCGGAGGTACGTCCGCAGCTGCCACCCGTAACGCAGCTGCATCCACGGACGTCCCCCCACCACCCGTCGAAACCGGAGGCGTCCCCTACAAACCGAACATCCGCTTTAGCCGACTCTAGGGCAAAGAGTCGACAGAGCCCAGCAAAGGAGATGACGACCCCGCCGTCCGCCGTAAAATCAAAGTGTTGCAGGTCGTCAACTCCTCCCGGTTCACCTACCTCGCCGCCTGTGTCTCCACGAAGCGTAGCAGAATGGTTGCTGTTAGACACCTCGCCGCTGCCGACGACTCCGGAAAGACCCGTCACTCCACGGACACCGAAGTGGGTCTCCCAGGAGCTGCTGGACACCCTGTTCGGTCCGTCGCCGACGTCCGCTGGAGGGTTGCCGAGTCCGGTCCCCAAGGTCTCGCCGACGGTTCGGGTGCGACCGCCGACACCGTTTTTGGCACCCAGCCGTAGGGCCTTGCGGGCCAAGACGGCATCCCCACAACGGGCACAGAGTGTCCAACCAGCTGCTGTCCCTGGAACTTCCACCATGGGAGTGATGGCCGGGATCGTTCCGCTGCCAGAACCAACGTCCTCATGTCCGCCGCCGCAGTCACCACTCAGAGACCGCTGGGTGAGGGTCCTGGGAAACCGCCCAGGAGGTGGGGTCAAGTGGACGTGGGTGAAGCAGCCGAACGCGCCACCCCGGAGGCGCCGAACCCGCCGGGAGCGACGAGAGCGCAAGGAGCAGTCGAGGCAGTGAACCGGAGACTCAGCACAAGGCCGTCCCTAAAAACATGTTTAGTGAGTTCAAGTGTTTTCTTGTTTCACTTTTGTTTTTTGTATTATTTTCTTCAAAATTTTTGGAACTATTTTTGGGCAAAACTTTCTTAGTTTCATGTTCAATTTTCATTATTGTTGGAATTATTATTGTTAAAGTATTCTTGGTTAAGAATTGTTTTGGTGAATTTAAATATTTTCATATTTAATTGCCATTATTTTGAGTTTTATTACTGTTAAAGTTATTCTGGGTTAAGAATTATCTTATAAAATTCATTATCTGATAAACATTCTTTGTTGTATCTTAAAGTTTATTTGAAAACTCTGGTTTGAGTTGCCGTTTAAAGTTAGAACTATTTTTGTAATAGTGTAAAATGATTTAACACTTTTAAGTTTCAAATTTAACATTCAAAGTTGAATGTTCTGTTGTTTTCATTATTTATGCAGTGCATAAACCGCCGCACCAGTTTAAGTCTGGGTAAAAGTTTAAAGATGTTCATGGTAGAACATGCCGTACTGTTATTAGTTAAAGTTATTTGTCAAAAACGTATTTTTACTATTTACAAGTAAATTGGGATGTGAAAAGTTTCAAAAGTTATGTATCACAGTCTGGGTTAAGTGTTTTGTAACTTCCAGTCAAAGTTATAAACTTAAAAGTTCCGTTCTGGATGTTAGAAAAAAAACAAGTATAAATAAATATTTACCTTTGTTTTTTTTCTGCGAAGTAAGTGGGGGGTGTGACGAAGTGGCCCTGTTTCCACTAGAAATGCTTGGGTGAACTATTTATAACCCATCAAGCCACAATCGACACTTGAAAATCCGAACCCCGTCGTAAATGTTTCCTCCAGTTGTTAAAGCTATTGCGAATGATTTTTGTGATTCAGTCACACATTTGTCTCACAAAACCTATAAAGTAGAACATTAGTACTATCGTCAATTAAGAACAAGGTACTTACCTGTGTTTTAGTCATTCAGGGGATAAGGAAACAATTGTTGTAATAGTTTAACCTGCAAAGTAAATGTCATTAGCAAAGTACAATAAAATGTTTTGTGTAAACTTACCGATATTGTAATGAAACGATGCGGCAGTCAGCCCAAACGTTTGGCACAATGTTTCCTAGCATTGTAATTGTTGTTGTAGACACTTTGTGATAACAATGTAATAACAATATGTTTGTTTTGTATTACGACTTGGAGATTTGACATTTGACAATTGTACTTGCAATTGTCATCACGTTTGGCAGCACTAGTAAGTTGTAAAATATTGTAAATGGTAATTTATTAAAATGTAAATTGTATGGTTGTGTAAATATTGTAACTGTAGGGAAAATATGGCCATATATTATTTTTGCACATTTTATTAAATTAAATATTTTCTTTTATTGTAAAACGATCACAGCGCCATCAGAGTTTTACAAAAAGATACCCCCACTAGTGGCCCCACCATTTGAATTTTGGGATTTCCACCTCCACCAAAATAGGATATAAAAATCGCCGAATCACACAGACAAATCAGTCTCCCAGAGGCTAGTCAGCTACTGACTTCTCTGGTCTTAGAGTACTACTCGAGCCGACTTCTGCACAAGGGTCCCGTCTCTGAGCTAATCCGCCGCCGCCGCCGAGAAATAGAGAATTTGGTCTCTGCCGTATTTCGTCGCTATCGAGTGATAGAAAGATTTTTGGTGAGTGTAGTCGATCGAGAACGACACTTAGTCTCACCAGCCGTCCGCTCTGAGAATAAACATAGAGTTAGTTTTCAAGTTAGAATTTATTTCATTTTGGTTACCTTTGTCAAGTTTGGGTCGCTTCACGGCCCGTGGTCGTTGTCACGATCGTCTATATGGTCATAGGGTCAGGTTTTTCTACTTTATTTTATGGTGTTGTAATTAACATTTTTTATTTTAAAACATTAAACAATTTATATTATCCACGTGTTTCTATTGTGAATACCCTAACCTCACTCCACTGCCGCTATCCGAGGCGACCTACCCTCTCTCTTTCAGATAACCGAACGGCGCCCGAGCATCAAAATCCCGAGAGTAAGGAAGAGAGAGATTGTGATGTCGACCCCCGACACTCCCGTAGCCGGGTCGTCGTCACACAGTGTATACATTACAAGATTGGATTTCAATTTTTCGTTTAGCCAGATCAAAGAGGGGCAAAAATAAAACAAGTTCACCCTATAACGTCCATGAACTAAAATTTTCAGATTTTGTAGATTTTACTGACCTCTCAAAATTGGTTATGAAAAATAGAACACAGAATGTTGATGGTGAAAAGGTGAACTGGTTGAAAGTAAAATGTTTCAGGTATCAAAAAGATAAGCCAGGTATATTAAGAGTATCGTTATTATCACACGTCTGACTACAAAGAAATTCGAATTTTTGGTAAAGGACGACCAATAAAAAATTATGAAACTTTAGAACTCAAACATAAGTACACTAAGTTACGGCCTATCAGCATAAAGAAAAAAAAGACCTTTTAAAACTATGCAGATCTAACACTATTCCTGAAGAATTTCACCCTTGGTATATATTTAGAATAAATAAATACTGTAAAATTAATAGAAAGTTAGAAAAAAGCTAATATCCTATACATAATATATGCAGTGGTGTGAAAATAAAAGCAGTTTAATCTTGTTGTTTGATTGGATAATAGCGGGGTATTATCCAATCAGAAAACAAGATCAAACTGCTCCTATCTTCGCTCCATTGCAATCTTAAACCAGATACGTGACTCGAGCAACCTTGACGTGTTTAGAAACAGCTGATGTGTGTGCGCGTGTCATTTTGACAAGAACAATGTCAATTTGACGAAACCAATGTTTTGACTTATTTTGATTTTGAACTGTTAAATTGTTAATATTTAACAAATTTCGGGCAGTAAAACACATAAACTTAAAAATAGTAATATTTTACCAGTTCAAAATAAAAATAAGTCAAAATATTGGTTCTGTCAAAGTGACGTTGTTCTTGTCAAAATGACAGGCGCGCCCACATCAGCTGATTCTAAACACGTCAAGGTTGCTCGAGTCACGTGTCTGCTCGCGCCCTATAGTTAACATGTATTTACTACAAATACATGTAATATAAGTGATATGATAAGTATATTATATACGTGATATATACACATACAATGTATATGATACAATAAGTATAGTATATATCTAATACATAAATATATTATATAAGTGAAATATTTTTTGGAAATATATAGATTATGTTGCTAAGATATATTCCAGTAATAATAATTGAAGCTGTAACAAGTACGTTACATTTTTATGGATATTATGTTACAGTTACAAGTCATTCATGTGCTACTCAGATATTTAGGATACATGTTGGATATGATGACACAGGGCGGACATTTCGCCTTGTATGTAACCTACAATCTCTTAACTAATAATATTACTTTACTGATTAAAGTAACTGATGTTTTATGTTTTAAACATAACTGACATATTACTGTGTTTCCTGGGTTTAATCCGGATCAACGGACATATATTTTCACAGATGCAAGTGGCATAGGAATAGGAGCAGTTTTGAAACAGAGATCTATGACACAGTTGCATACTTTTCAAAAAAAATTAACACCAACCCAAGAGAAGAAGAAAGCAATCTACTTGGAACGTCTGGCAGTGAAAGAAGCACTGTGGTTTTGGCAGCATTGGTTACTGGGGCACTATTTTGAAGTCGTATCCGATCACAAACCTCTGGAGAACCTGAAAATCAAAGCAAGAACAGATGAAAAATTAGGGGACTTGGTATACAACTTATCACAGTATAATTTTACCACACACTATATACCTGGAAAACAAACGATGAAGCAGATGCCCTTTCAAGGAATCCAGTTTTAGAATGTTTTGAAAATGATGAGATATTGCATGTTGTGAATTATATCCAAATGAAAGACTTAAAAGAAGACTAAAAACGTCACGCAAGAAAGATGGCGGCAGAAAAACATACACATACAAAAAGAGACATTATTTTCAAGAAGTTGAAAAATAGAGAGATAATTTTTGTATCAAAAGAGTTTGGAATACAACTTCTACAAAAGATTCACCTCTATTATGGTCATATTGGTGTATAACTTATGTCCAGAAAAATACGTCCATTCTACTATTTTCAGAATTCTGATAACACAATTCAAGCTTATTGCAATGCGTGCGAGATATGCAAGAAAAACAAGTATCGTCGATCTAGAGAGATTGGGCAGCTGTTACAATTAGGTCCAGCAAAAGAGCCGTTTGAGATAATGTCCATGGACACGATAGGTGGTTTTATGGGACATCGATCATCAAAAAAATACCTATACCTTTTAGAGCATCATTTTTCTAGATACGCATATTCCTCATCTAGTCAATAGGCTTCAGATTTGATAAAATTATTAAAACCAATTATAGAAAAGAATAAGATAAAAAAGTCCTACTTGCAGATCAATATGGGGTATTGATAAATTCTACACAATTCAAGAATTTTCTCCGCCAACATTGTATTACATTAGTTCTGACAGCAGTTGACTGTCCTTTTTCAAATAGCCTTAATGAAAGGTTAAATCAAACTAGTAAATTGTATTCGGTGTAAAATACGTGAACCCATGCATCTGGCACAACGTAAACAAAACTGCTTTGAAATTATTCTTGCGCCTAGAGACATCTATTGAGAATAAAATTAATTTTTATCTCTGCTGCCATTCTGTAATTAAGATCGGCGAATATGTTTGTTATGTGATCAGAAACTATACCTAAATGATAAATCGGAAGTGGTACTTAATTTTGAGCTCTTAACAGATTTACGAGGGAAAATATAATAAAATATAATCTAAAATTTGGTATTACAGACTTTTCTATTTATTGGAACAACAAATTAGATTTTCTTTATAAACGATTACCTGGAAGTGATACTTTACTTAAAGCTCATTGCTGTTTTAAACATAGAAATGATGGGAGGTCATGTGTTGGCCACATCAGATTTTTGTAATATGAAAGTTATTTAAATGTTTATTGTAATTGCTATTACTATAATATAACCTTTATTCTAGTGTTCTTCAAAAATTGCCAATAAAACCTAACGGAAAATAGTTTATTTTTAAACATATCACATCATATCCATATCATATATTAATATGCATCTACCTACTTATGGTATTAAATAATTTATATAATAGGATTAATTTATAAACATTAAATATGATGTAATTTATTTTACAAAATATTAATTTTAAATTTGAGGTTGAAAAGCTGTCACATTGCATAAAATTTTTGTTGAGTAATGCGGATTTCAAATGTTTCTCCGATAGAAAACGAAGCGTGTTTAGTTGTATTACAATAATAAAAATCACAATAAACAGTTAAATAACAGTGTCATATTACAAAACAGAATTTCTAAAGAATTTACATACAATGTAAAATTATATTTAAAAACTTAGAATTCACTGCTGGTCGTATATGGAGAAAAATAAAGGAATAGTAAACCATTATCAAACAAAATGCATAGAAAATATTTATTATTGTATTGTAAAATATGAACTATTTTAGAAACCAGTATATACATACGTTTAATATCAGTCTTACAGCAAGGTATATGAATACTTGAAGATAAAATTTAAATAAACATGTATTTTATATTTTTTTTCAGTTTTTCAATATTTATGTTCATTTAACCTAAAAAAAGATAATTGGTCCTATATTTGTATAGATACTACAAGTATTTGAATGTCTTACCATTTTATTTATGACTGAATACTATATTACATCTTCATTTAATTCTAAAAGTATTTAAAATATATATTTTTTTTAATATCTGACAGATCGCTAGATAAATTTTATTTTAATAAACTAGAGAGACATCTATTCTCCTAATGTTGAACCTATCTTTCTACTGCATATGTATTTTTTCCCAGTGTAAATCGAACTATGCCGAGAGAACCCGAGCTGAGTATGACTTGTGACAAGTATGATTCGTGCAGAGTATAAGCTATGAGACGTATAGATGTGATATGCTCCCGTTATTCCCACCACCAGACCCGAAGTTTCCCGACCACACAATGCTACCAGTGATGATGTGGGATGAATAGGGACAGGATGAAGAGTATTCTGAGCGTATGAATCTTACATTATAGGTCGCTACATAGTCGTACCTAAGTCGCATTTCACCTATTAAAATATAGATGTTTATACTATGAACTTTGAAATTTGGTGATTATTAAATTTTAATTTTTATCAACCATAAAAATGTAATCGATTTAAAATTAAGTAAAGAATATAAATAATAAACACGTTTCATAAATAATATTTTAGATAGATAGATAGATAGATAGATAGATAGATAGATAGATAGAGATAGATAGCATTTATTTTGTTATAAGGTTTTACATAAATCTTGTACAAAAGATTGGCTAACAAAACAAATATATTCTATATAATACAATAACTAAGTAAATTGAAATTTTTATTCGTTTGCACAGAAACTCCTAAGTTTGAGTGCTTCAGTTACAAAATAGTAAAGACTGTTGATATTTTCTTTGTTTAGATTTTCTAATATTAAATAATAATTTGATTCATTACAATTATCAGCATTATAAAAGTTTAAATATGTTTTTCGTTGTGGAGTATAAATAGAGCAGATAAGTAGAAAATGGTAGAGGATTTCCAGTTCTTGGAAGTTGCAAATTGAACAATGGACAGATGTGTCAATTTTATAACTAACTTTATTGAATTGCAAATATATAACTTTTTTACTTGGCAACCTTAATTGACAAATTATGCGTAGTTTAGATATGCTCAAGTTGAAATTTAAATATTCTGCTAAGTTATGTTCGTATTTTAAATATTTATAATACTAATTAAAATTCGAATTTAAACAATCATTTATATCTTTTTCTATTAATTTTTTACTGGCTTTCTCTAAGATTTCGTTTATCAACTTTTTGTTGATTATTTCTTTTTCCCAGTTTGTTTCATAGCCTAAAGAAGTTAAAAATATTTTTACTTGAGTGCACCAATTATAGCAAGGTTTGTTGTTGGGGGATTGATCTAATTCTTTCAAACGATTGTATAAAAGTCTAGGTATTCTGTCATTTTCCATTAAAGTCAATTTATACCACCAGGAGAGAACTCGTCTCCAAATTTCTACTTCCATTGGAACAAGTCCGGTCTCCATTCGGACCATACAATTTGGTGCGTTTCGAGGACATTGAATTATAGATTTTATAAAATGAATCTGACATTTTTCTATGGTTTCAATATGTTTATTTGTCCAGATTTCTGCTCCGTAAATAGATGTTGCCTTGACTATTGAGCAATAAAGTATAATTTTTTCTGACCAACTATTAGATTTGGCTTTGGATAATATTTGGTTTACTTTTTGGATAGCAGCAACGCCTTTTTTTGTAATTATTTTGTGCTGCTGGACCAAATTTTCCCGAACAAGAGAAAGTTGTGCCTAAATAAATAAAACAATTTACTATTTCTAGTGATTCATTACCGTGGAAGAATTTGTGTGTTTTAGGGCGTCCGGGACAGAATTTTAAAATTTTTGTTGTCTTCGTATTGACTTGTAATAAATTTTGGTCACAATAGCTTTTTAAAATATTTTGATTTTTTTGAGTTTTGACTGGGGAATCACTAAGAATAACCATATCGCCTGCGTAAGCTAACAAAATTAAATCTTGGTTGTTATTTATATTCAAACCATCTGAGCCTGCATTACGAAAATGTGTCTCAAGATCAGGAACGAATAAAATGAAGAATAGTGGACTTAAAATGTCTCCCTGTAATAACCCCTCTGTGACAATTACTGGGTTAGAAATAGAAGAATAAATTTTTATTTGAAGAGTTGCATTTTTGTACAGGTTTTGAACTATATGGATTAGTTTACACGAAATGCCTAAGTTATACAATTTCTCCCATAGTATGTTGTGGTTTATTGAATCAAATGCTCTTGAAAAGTCAATAAATATTGCAAATATATTATTTTTCTTTTTCCGTAATTGTAATTGCGAAATAGCCATAAGAGAATATACATTATCTAGTACACTTCTGTTTTCACGAAAACCCGATTGGAAATCTGGAATTACGTTGTGTTGTTCACACCAGGATTGTATTCTGTTATTTATTATTTGTGTGAAAATTTTACAAATGCAATTAACTAGAGCGATGCCCCTGTAGTTTAATGGATCTTGCTTTTTACCCTTTTTATGAAGTAAGAAAAGATGTGTTTTTGACCATGAATCGGGAATGTCTTCGTTGTTTAGGATGGTGTTAAATAAATTTGTTAAATAGTGGTACCACTTTGATGTTAAATTTTTAAAAAATTCGTTATTTAGATCGTCTGCCCCGGGTGATTTATTATTTTTTAAATTTGATATACTATTCATTAATTCATCGATAGTAACGGGTTCATCTAATATTGGATGACTGCAGTCATGATATAACGCATTAATTATTTCTTTATTTTGATATATTTGTTTGTAAACCTTTTCCCACTTTTCAATACTGATCTCATTGTTACTATTATTTGTTTTAAATTTTAATTGATTTATTATTATTATTTTTTATGCTTTTAAAGAGGATTTGCATTGTTTTTTACAAGCAAAACATTCTTTTGCGTACCAAGGTTTTTTAAATTTTGGATTTGTTGCGATTTGTTTTTACTTATTTTCAGCATGCCTGTTTGGGAAGCTACCTCTTTGATTGAATTTATAAGATTCGAATTTAGATCATCTACATTATCCGAATGGAAGTAAATTTTATCTGAAGAGTTTAATAATCTCTGGTACAATATTACATTACTACTATCAAACTTAAATGAGGTTTTATATTTAATTTCAAGTGAAATTGTAGAATTATATTTGTAAGAGTTTAAGTTTTCTTGACCAAGATTAAGTATGCATTAGAGTTTGTTAATGTATTGAGAATTTCAAAACTGGTTACAGATTCTAAACACATTAAGTTGCACCATGCCAAATCTATTGTGCTATTCCCGTTTTTGCTTAAAAAAAAAATTTCCTGGCATATCGCAATGCGTGCGACCATTAAGAACATGAAAACAAAACTGTTCCATACAGTGCACCAACTTTTTTCCTCTATCGTTTACTGGAAGGTGTAATGAATTTCTGGGTTCCCATACAAAAGGGGACAGAAACGAGCCCTCCCCTGCATGATTTAGGTTACCGATATGTGCGTTAAGTCCCCGAAAGTCAGGATTTTATAATTTTCATAAACATCTAAAATATCGCATAGGAGGTTGTTGAGCATATCTATACATACCTTATTATTGAGATTTGGTTTGAAGTAAAGAAATATTATAACCAATTTTGAATGTTTGGATTTTAATTCTATTCAATCCAGAGAGTTGACTTATCAATCAATTTAACTTCAGTGATTGTGTTGGTGTTTTTAATGAATACTGTGAGTCCACCACTGGCTCTTAAATTTTTAGGAAAGCACTATTTATTGCGTTACACTTAAGTAATTAACTAATTTCTTTTGAAAACTTAAGATATTTGTATTTAAATATAGACAATGTTGCCAATCAATATAAATAATATTTTATTCAATTTAGTAATAAATTATTTTCTTTTCTTAGTAGGCCTGATTCATATAAAGAAACGAAACATTATACATTAACCCTTTTGTTCCTAGTGGTTTCACAATCAAACCACATTTCACAAAATTTATTTCATGTGTTCTATTGGTTAAAATCATAAACCACCGATATACATTATGGCAAGCACTGCCATCTCTTGACGCGTAGCATTACTTAGGGCTCAAATGTGTCGGTACGCCATAATTTTAAGTTAGAATACTGTGATACCAGTTGTGACAGGTTGCACTACTGTCAATATCCTTATATTGTTAAAATTTGAAAAGTTAGCGGGAAACAATGGCTGGTAAGTACATTTATTATATATTTATTATTAGATGACTATGTGTGACCAATTGTTCTGCGAATTTATCTTTTATTGTTACAATTTTTTACTATTTGAATAAGTGGTATCGCGGCAAAACCACCGGTATTTACAAAGTAATAAAATTTTCAGAGAAGAAACGATGGAGCTTCCAGGATTTGGAAAATATGACGTCCAACACATTTGATATGTTCATTGGAGAAATTCCTTCCGGTCATGAGTCTTATGTAGATACAAATGAGGATGATATAGAAGATCTGGGAGTTTTAGAACAAATAATTTTTCAAGAAAATACCAATGAAGATGAAACTTTACAAGATTTGGATAATGACAGAAATAAGAATGATGAAGAATTTAGCAGTGACGATGAGCTTCCTCTCTCGGAAATTCGTCGAAAAGTACCCTTTGATATTGGCAATATTACATGGAACTCAACAAATTCAAGTAGCAATTTAGAATCATTCACTAAGCCTTCAGGACCCAAAAATATTCCTATTGACGCCAGTAGCCCATTTGATTTCTTTTCGTGTTTGATTCCCGAAGAGTTAGTCTCACATATTACTGAGCAAACAAATATATATGCTCTGCAAAAATTTGGAGATCCAGTAAAATTTAAAAAGACTACAAATGATGAAATAAAAGTATTTATAGGCATAAATATACTCATGGGAATCAAGCAATTGCCCTCAATAAGGGATTATTGGTCTTCTAATGATGAAATTCGCGATAGCTACATTTCCAGCCAGATGCCGCGTAACAGATTCATGTGGCTTTTAGGAAATTTTCATTTGAATAATAATGAAAATCAACCTAAAAAGGGTGAGCTGAACTATAAGTTTTACAAAGTGAGACCGTTTCTAAACAAATTGTTGGAAACCTACGAATTTTATTATGAGCCTGACGAACATCAATCGATAGATGAATCAATGATAAAGTTCAAGGGTCGTTCATCTCTTCGACAGTATATGCCTAAAAAACCCATCAAACGCGGGTATAAAGTTTGGGTGCGCGCTAACGAATCCGGGTATATCTCAGAATTTCAAATGTATACCGGAAAAGTTGATACATTAGAGAAACACTTAGGTGCTCGTGTTGTAAAGGACCTAACGAAGAATATTGCTGGAGAATATCATAAAGTCTATTTCGACAATTATTTTACTTCCATCCCCTTGATGAATGATCTAAAAGAATTAAAAATATTTGCATGTGGTACAGTTCGAAAGGATCGAAAAGGACTTCCTAATAATTTCAAAAGTGATAAAGTTATGAAGAGGGGAGACGCTGATTGGCGAATGCTGATAAAGGTATCGTTTCTATGAAATAGATGGACAAAAAAGGAATTTATTTTTTATCAAATTTTCATGATCCTGAAAACACAACTTTTGTTCAGAGAAGAGTAAAAGATGAAACTTCGGAGGAAATTGTATGTCCGGACTTAGTCAAAGATTACAACAAAAATATGGGGCATGTAGATAAGGCTGATATGCTGAAGTCTTGCTATGAATTGGATCGCAAGAGCAAAAGATGGTGGTTAAGAATTTTCTGGCATTTCATTGATGTCACTATTGCGAATGCATTTATTTTGTTTCGAAAAAGGAGTGAGGGTCGACCAGTGCAACTAAAAGAATTTAGAATAGCTGTGGCTAGGGGGTTAGTCGGGATATCTAAACGCGAAAAGCGTGGGCGCAAAAGTGACGATTACGATTTCTCTAATAAAAATTCAAACGCCAAGTGCCAACTGAAACCAGATAAAAAGAGTCATTACATATGCCTGTTTATGGTACCTCCCGGAGGTGTGGATTTTGTAGCACAAAGAACGAGCCGCATCGCACAAAGTGGTGCTGTACAATGTGTAAGGTGGCACTTTGCTTGAATGACAAAAAGAACTGTTTTATTAAATACCATCAAAATTGATTTTACTTTTTTTGTCCTAGTGGTCATTTGGAGATACCACCATTTTTTTTCAAAAATCCTTTTGGCCATTTGGCCTAAAACATTTATTTATGTTACTTCTATGTTTTTTTTAAGTTTATGAAGTAAATAAAATTTTATTTTATTAATAGAATTTTTATTTGGGCCTTAAAAGGGTTAAATACTAAGGTAATTTATAAACAGATTACAAATCACATTCTTCATTTCTATAATTTTTTAAAGCTCATAATCTTGAGTCTTTGAATTTAGCTGGCAATAATTTCTATACAATTCCATTTTCTAAAATTACTTTCACGCTTCTTATACTATTTTCTACTCTTCATCGTCAGTTACTGTTAGATAAATGACAAAGAAGTCTCTTTATTGACTTGATACACAAAGTTTACAATAGAAAAGACATTTATTACCAGAGAAAAATACACAAAATTAACAACTAAAAACAAAAACCTGTCAAATCCTACTTCAATTCTGCCTTCGTCAATAATACAGTTCTCATATTATGATTATTAAATTATATATTTATATTATATTATACAATTGGCATGCCATGCGCCAAGTGGATCGCGCAATTTTTCAATTCAAATTTGAAATGCTCAGTATAAAGAAAGTGGAGAATATTATGAAATATTCAGTAAATTTAATTCCAAAAAATATATTTTTGTATTATGTGCGCGAAATTTGTGTTTTTAGTGCGTGAGAATGTCAGTTTTTTGACAAGGCTTGCAGAATCATAAAAGTCTTTCGAACGCACTAGAACACTTCGCCCATAGAATACAAACAATATTTTTTTCTACAATTAATATATTAATATAACTAGAGCTATTGAAATATTTAACATATTTATTGAAATAAAACCAGATAAAATTCAATATCATCTTTTGCTAACTAAGGAAAAGTGACAGTTGTTATGGTTGTTATCTCTTTTGTCAATACATTGTTGATAAATTCGTTTTACACGCAAAATTTATTTTCATATCATTTTGATTATATCTGTACGAGCTCCGATGGATTCAGAGAGCGATATTCAAATTCCAGAAAAAGTGAGTGAGATTACCAATGTTGCAATTAATAATATGTTGCCCGTACGATCAAAAGTTCAATACAAGAAGTGCTATTTTCAATTCGCGAATGGCGAGGGAAGAAAAAGGTAGGTAAAGTATCGGAAAATGTTTGTACTGGCTCATTTTGAAGACAAGTCAATGAAGGTAAAGGCACCAACATTGTTTTAGTTGTTATTTATATTTTAGTTGTTAGTCATATTTATTGTCATTTTTCGTTACCTAGGTAACTGAAAAATTTAGCGTGTTGTAATGGTCGATTTACGCACGCTTTTGCGTGTTTTAAAGAGCGATTATGATGCATGTTTAATAAAAAAGTTTTGAATGATTTTTTTAGTTTTTGATATATTTGAGATTTTAAGTATCTTATATATTTACGTCACATCAAAACTATTGCTTTCTTTCTCGCACAGCCTACTATAGAGACTGGTGCAAGAAGGATAGCTATAGGTTTTGTTAAAAATCAGATGCAGTTAACTACGAATTCCTTCAAGATTAAACGAACTTTGATTTAAAATAATAAATAAAAAAGTGGAGGGCCCTATTTTAAAAAAACAAATCGCACAACAGAAAAAAAATTATTATGGGAGTGGTGTCACCAACCCTAGGTCTTAAATTTGAATGAGGCAAAGAAAATGACGTATTAAACTGTCAAAAATTCAAAATACGTTAACGCCGCAGACTTTTCTAAGTGTCGGTAATATAGGTAATATAATTTAACATCATAAACAGAACTTTTTCTAGTCACGTGGCTTTTAATAATTATTCTAGATCATTCTAACAGAAAACCACATGGAAATAGCCATCTTTGTCAAAATTTATACAGTTGTCGTTGTGCTGTAGTGTTTTTCAGTGATTTCCGACCTCTCATTATTTTTTAGCGTTGTGTTTGTGGTAGATATAGTTATTACTGATTTATTTTTCGTCTTCGTAAATACATCATTATAATTTAGAGTACTATTATTAGTGTTAGTTATGTTATTTTCTTTAGATCTTCTTATATATATATATATATATATATATATATATATATATATATATATATATATATATATATATATATATATATATATATATATATATATACTCGTATATCATTAGTATTTACTGTGTTATTTTGTGTTATATTTTTATTTTGTGTTGTGATTTTTGTTCAAAATCATTTTCAAAGTTAATATTTTATAATAAACATTTAAACATTCATAAACATGTAATGAATTTTACATTCAGATGCGCACATGAAGATTGTAATTTACTGTTTAATAAATACTCATCTTTCGTAAGTCATAATTTTCGGTCTCATAAGTTACATTTTACAAAAAAAAATATTCATCAAGAACTAGTTTGTTCAAACTGTACTTCCGTAACAAAAAATTTAAGTGTATTAATAAATCATGGTAAAAATCATATAAAAAATAATGAAGCCATAAAATGTATAATTCCAGAATGTAACACAAATACATTATTCAAAAATATATCAACATTTAAATCACATTTAAATCGAAAACATCCAAATAAACATATTTCTCATTATGATAATAGTTTGAATATACAAACTGGAGCAAACACGGAATCAAAAAATAGTAACGAGTTACATTATTTTAATAATAGTAATACTGAAATGGTTGAAAGCAACTTACAAAATATGTTGTCACTTATACCCCAAAATAATGTCAGTAGCATAATTAGCTCAACAGCATTACTATGTTTAAAATTACAAACAAAATTACTTCTAACTGAAGAAGCTTTGCAGACAATATTAGATGGTTTATGTGAAATAAATGAAAATACTAAGGAATTTATGAAAACCAAATTTGATAGTTTAATATTAAAATACAATTGTAATTCTGTTAATGTTGAGCAAATCAAACATGAATTATTTTCTCAAGATGATTTTCAAAAATGTCTCACATATGGATATGGATCTTTATTAACAACTTTTAAACGACATCAGTACTATAAAAATAATTATGGTTATATTAAACCGATAAAAATTTCTTTAGGTAGAAATAATAATCATACATTATGTCATTATCATTATATTCCAATAAAACAAACATTGGCACAATTTATAAAAGATTCAAGTGTTCAGGGGCAACTAATTTCAAAATCCAAATCAAACAATAATATTTTACAAAATTATTCAGACGGTAAAACATATAAAAATAATTTATTTTTCAAAGATAATACCAATTGTATAAACATAATTATTTATCAAGACGCTTTTGAAATTTGCAACCCTTTAGGATCAGCTAAAATTAAGCATAAAATAGTTGGTGTTTATTATACACTCGCCGATTTATACACACATAACCAGTCTAAAGTTGATCAAATGCAACTAATTTTATTATGTAATGAAAAAAATTTAAAATATTTTGGCATTCGAAAAATATTTTCGCAAGTAGTTAATGATTTATCATATTTAGAACAAACTGGGCTAAATATTTATGTTAACAATCTAGAAATTAATTATAAATTTGGCCTAATTGCAATTGTTGGTGACAATTTAGGAAGTCACATGATAGGCGGATTTTCTGAAAACTTTTCTCAAACTTCTAATTTGTGTCGCTATTGTTTATATACTATGGACAAATTGAAACAAAATGATTTAGTTAAGGGCCCTAAACGTACGAAAGATAATTACAATGAATCCATAATACAAATAAAAATGAATGAATGCAGTCACAATGGAATAAAATTTGACTCAATATTTAATAAATTAAAGTCTTTTCATGTATGTAATCCTGGTCTTCCACCATGTTTAGGTCACGATTTATTCGAAGGAGTGATTCAATTTGACTTATTACTAGTGATAAAATATTTTAAAAAATTGTATAATATCAATGATAACTATTTTAATAAAAAATTGAACACGATAATTGTTGATAAAGATAATAATAAAACAACAGTTCCCAGGATTTGTACAAATTCAAAAAAAAATTGGCGGCCAGGCAGTTGAAAATTGGCTATTATTGCAGATAATTCCATTGGTGCTGATTCCTTTTGTTAAAGATAATACTGACAAAGTGTGGCACATGTTGATTACTTTAAGATCTGCCGTTGAACTAATTTGCTCTCCGAAACTATCTTTAAATCAGACTGCACTTACAGATCAGAATATTAATGAATACCCAAATTTACGAGTTGCATGTTTTCCTACCATTCCCCTGCGCCCTAAACATCATTATTTGCTTCATTACGGTGATTTTACTCGTCAGTTTGGACCGCTTATGAGATTTTGGACAATGCGATTCGAAAGTAAGCATAGTTTTTTTAAAAACGTTATTAGACATTCACCAAATTTTAAGAATGTGACATATTCACTTACAGAGCGTCACCAACTTTTGCAAGCATATTACAGTGCAGGATTGTTATTTAATGAAAAAGCTATTACAAATTCTGCTTCTACTTTTTGTTCTACTTTGTACTCTGATTGTATTAATAATCTGATTAAAAGTGTTTGTTATATTAATAATGTTAATTAACTTGTGAAACAATAAAATACCGAGGTAAAATTTACAAAAAAAGGCATGTATGTGACTCTTGCGAAAAATGAAGAATCGGTAAAGTTGTGCCAAATTAAGTTAATATTACTATTTCAGAGTTACGAAAAGATATATTTCGTGGGAGATGAATGTTATATGGATGAAATACCAGAATACGGGCTATATCAAATAAATATGCAAAACGAATACACAAAAATCATTTGCAAATATGACGATTTGCTGGACTATCAACCCCTGTTGCCTACTAAAATCAACGATAATTTTTATATATGGTTGAAACATGCTTTCTTTGGTGAATTTTGATTGCAGATGCCAGTCTTCAAAGTATGGTCTCAAGACAGGATGACTCGGAAATGCATATCAATTAAAGCTATAACTATGGAAGAATTTATATCTACAAGTAAACTTACGAAATTATATCGTGAATTTAGCATAGCTAAAATTTGTTTTTTTTTTCAGTTGACGATAAATTTCAAACAAATGTTGCAAAAATATGTTTAGAGGTTGATGGTACTGTCATTGAAGATGATGAATCCTTGGCGGAATTTAAGGGCGAAGTATTCATTTTTCTAACTGACGATTCGGAATGGAGCCCCGTAAATGCTCACGCTAATTCACCTACAGTTTCGTTAAACTCATCGATATCAATGCCTTCTTCCATCACCTCATCACCAAGCAATTCATCAGATTTTGACAGTGAGACATTCGACTACGATCTTCTCTTGAATGATCTCCCATCAAACATTACAAAGCTCCTTCTTGAAAATAAACGATTAAATTTTTCCGACTATGCTCTCCTTGTAAAAATTATGGTTGATAGTATAAGGATTTATATTGGTAAACACTGCGGCCGAAAAATTTTGAAACTTGTTTCTGAATATATTATCCACAAATATCCTAAAACATTTATGGATGTGGACGATGATAATATAAAAGTCGGAAGTTGGCTACACTGGACTTTTGAGAAAATTAGAAGACCGAAATAATTACTTAAATAGAAACGAAAAGCTTAGTCCAAATGATTTAAATAAGCGACTAGTAAGAAAAAGCCACGCAAAAAAATTGCAAGTAGGTTTCGTCCAGTGGCAACCTGGTGAAATTCCGGAAGGAGAATCTCTTGACACGTGGGAGGCTAAAAAGCAAAAATTAATAGAGTACCACGATATGAATATATCAGAAGATAACAATATCGACACGTTTATGAATGACACCTACTCGTACCAAAGACTGTTTTTAAATTCATCACCCATTCCGTCTATCACAAACATAAAAACTGAATGGCCTTATTTACTTGAAAGTCAATTCATTCAGAAACATGTACTTACACTTACAAGTTGCGACATGTGCGATAAAATAAATGTGTGTGAGCAAATTCAAGAAAGTTATTAAATTTTTCAATAATATTGAAGATCCAGGCGAAAATGTTGATGATCTCCTTTTCAATTTTCTGAATGCTGTTACAAAACATTTTAAAGAAAAAATGGATTCTTTATTTATCATATTGAAGGTAAATATATAAATTCTGTCTTATAAGTTTATTTTAATTCTATTACGTTTTTAGGAAGGAACCACTAAGGATGATGCCTGTAAAGAAATTGAGATTTTAACTCCCTGTATACTAAAATTAAATGGTAAGAATTTTTTTACATACATATATAAATATTATTTATTAGCAGTAATAGTAATATTTAATAATTACCCGGTTATACCATTTAAATGGTGTTCCCTTAAAGTTTGATATATTTTCTCAATTGACAGAGGCTCTGTTTATATTTCGTAATTTCATTTTTGAGATGTCAATGATACTAATCATTATCTGCTGGTGTCAAACACGATAGAAAATCAAAATAGATTTTTTGAAACATTCAGTTTTTAGTTTATGCTCTTGTCCTCAACAAATTAACAATAACATTTATCTGTCTCATACAATTTACCTTTTTTTCAAAACTAATTACATAACTACAATTGACTGTAGTTATAGTACCAATAAAGTAATTTTGTGTAAGTAATATTTTTTAAAGAAGAATCTGACAATTTTTTAAATAGTCGAAGAAAAAAATTAAAACAGCGACCTATCAAGCTTAAACTATTTGACAATGTTCTACATGAATGTAGATTAAAAGCAGACTTTAGTTGAATATTGGCATTAAATATTGTAATAATACGAATAGTTTTCTAGCTATGTACCTACAAACATGAGTATTTAAATGTGTATTTTTTCAGATTTTATGTTCTATATTTGCGTGGAACAACATATAATCAATAATGGTTACCAACATTTAACAAAAGCATTTTGCGACATGTTTGCCTTGTATTATATGTTAAATATGAAATATCCTAGTGGTTTGTCATTTACGTACGAATTTATTCAACGGTATATAATGAAAATACATCAAGACGGCGGAACAAAATCCGAAAAAAAAAAATTATGCGGACGAACTCGATATTAAATAAGGTTCTCTCTCTAATAAATAAATTATCATCTTTTAAATATTAAAAATAAAAATTATCTTTTTTATTTTTTTTAAATACCCATTAACAGAATTGAGTCGTGTCGAGTCGAATTAACTCTATTAATTTGTATCATACGCACTCTGGCTCGACTCTAGAGTAAGAATGCGTATTTCATACTTATAGTTGATTCGACTCGTATCTGTTACAAGAGGTATTCACCGTAATTTAAGATTAAAAATTATCATGCTATAAATATAATATTTATTAATGTCTGTGATATCAAATGTTCCTTACCACTACGATTAGTAGGATACAAGAATAAGTATTTATTTTTTGTATTTTTTAAATATGGAATAAAGTATAATTTATACGTATGTTGTGTATGGGAATTTTAGGAAAAACTATGTAATATTAATATATTTATTATAATAAAATTTTCTTTATTGTACAGAATTTTACGAAAATAATATTTAAATTTCTATATTATTTTCTTAATAAACCAAACAATATGGATTATTAGCTAAAGTTTCTGTCGAAAAACATGAATTTTATGTATTTGATTATTTAAAATAGGAATTTTAGTTATTATGTGAAATATTAAATGTATTATAGTAAAATAATTATTACTGTATATAATTTTACATAAATAATTTCTAAATTTTCATATTATTTCCTATATACTACATAATGAAACTGTATTATTATCTAAAATTTAAGTAAAAAAACATATATTTTATATAAATAGTAAATAAAATTGCAGTAACTTTATCGAAAAATTAAGTAATATTTGGAGGGTTCAGAAGTCAATCAGTGTAAGTCACTCTTTTATAGAATAAGACTTACGTACATGGAACATGTTAAATTTTAATAAACTTTCAGTTGCCAAAACAAGTACGTCCAATAGTTATCCTATTTCTCAATAGATTGCACTACTTGTATTGATCGCGGAAAGATTAGTTTCGTTTTTCAGTTGTCATTTCAAGTAAGTCACTTTTCAGCTGCCATTTCAAGCAAGTCATTTGACAGTTGTGTGAGAACATACTTTTTATGCTCGTTTCGATGGCACAAGATGAAGAATTTGCTGATTTTTCTGAAAGCGAATCAGAATATTTACCTGAAACCGAAAACAGCTCATCTGAAGGTGCGTAACTATTAAACAAAAAAATATTAATCTTTTAACCTAACTTTTGAATTTGTTAAACTGAGTTCATGCTTTAGTAATGAGTATATAATTTATTATAGATGATATATTATCTGAGGATGAAATTCAACAAACGACTGTAGCGGGAACCGCATTGACAGATGATACTGCTCCAGTTTTCGAAAAACAAGTTCAAATAGGCCGTAAAAGAAAACGCAACGAAAGTCAATGGAATAGAGTTCAGAATAGCATTAAGAGACACAAAGGAGAATCGTATGTTAATAGAAGCGGAAGAAAGATTCCAGAAAAAAAATTCAAAAATACGGATTGTAAGTGTGCTCGTAAGTGTATGCAATCTGTGAATCCTGAAGAACGGGAATTGATATTCAACTCCTTTTATGAACTACAAGATAATACTAAGCAAAATATTTACTTACGTGGGTTCATCTTCGTAAAGCAGAGTTAGCTAGAAGTTCTTTGAATAGCGATAAAGTATTAGCGAATGAAAATATTTTTGTATTTACATTCGATTTGGAGAAAGCATTGGCATTTCCCAAATTAAGCTGTTCTGTAGCTTATTATAAAACCAATATGTACGTTTATAATTTAGGCTTTCACAGTTTCAATGACAACACTGGTTACATGTTTATGTGGGATGAGACACAAGGATCCAGAGGATCACAAGAAATTGCATCTTGTGCGGTGAATTTTTTAAAAAAACATGCTAGCACACATTCTCACATAATCATGTATTCAGACTGTTGTACAGGCCAGAATCGTAATATTAAGATAAGTTTATCTTTACTAAAACTAGCTCAAGATCCGGAAATGACAGCAAACTACATTGATCACAAATTTCTCACATCTGGCCATAGTTATTTACCTAATGATGCAGATTTTGGAGTAATAGAATCTAAAGCAAAAAAGAAAGAATTTATTTATGGCCCAAGTGATTGGATTGATATTGTCACAAATGCAAAAAGAACAAAGCCCTTTCAAGTAACACAGATGAATAGTAATGATTTTTTAAGTACAAAAAATTTAGAAGGTGTTATTACAAATAGAAAGCTGAGTACAGAAAAACATAAAGTTAATTGGTTGCAAATTAAATGGTTCCGATATTGCAAAAATAAACCTGATTCTATTTTTTACAAAGAAACTTTGCAGGATTTTGTAGAGTTTAAAGAAATTGATATAAGAAAGACCGGCCGTAGGGGTAGGCCAATTCCGTTATCAAGTATACCACAGAACCTCTTATACCCTGAATTAAGATTAGTAAAAGAGATCAAGAAAAGGCACATGATGGATTTGTTGAAATTTATTCCGCCAAATTATCGTCAATATTACAAACAACTTCGTTGTACAAAAGTAGTAACCCGGAGCACTTCTTCGCAGTCTAATGCAGAAGGCAGTGAAAATGATGAAAGTGATGAAAATTATTGTGATTAAAATGAAGAGTACCTATTTCTAATTTTGAGTAGATCTGTCAATAGTATATTACAGACTTATCTTATATGTTGCTACTAAATTATATAAATAATTCAGTGTACAAAAGACGTAAGTCCATTTTTTTTTCAAAAATGATTAATAGTTTCATTAATAATTACTAAAAATGATTTGTAACTTCTTAGATTGTTTAGTTGGATGTTTGTTAATTATAATAAATGCCTATTTCTCTGTATTTCTTTATGTAAAATTTTCAATAAGCCTTTACTCAAACTCCTCTTTATCTCATTTTTTACTTTTGATGACTTACACTGATTGACTTCTGAACCCTCCATTTATATATTTAATATAGTAAAGAATTCATTTATTTTATGTAATTTTTCATAAATTATGGAAAAATAAAACATAAACATAATCTATTACTACGTGAAATTTATGTAAAATATAATGAAAAATATGTACTTTTACTGAATTATGTTTTTAAAAAATTATGTGTATTATTAATATGTAAATTTACTTAATGTATCAAAATTTTTATGGAAATTGTGTTTATGTAATTTTGGAAATGGTAGACAAAATTACATTTAATTGTAAATTTACTATAATTCACTTAGGCAATTTGGATGCCAATAACAATTATAGTAATTTTACAGAGAAATTTTTTGCAGTGTACCAACCCCAAGAACTTATGTATTCCTCTCATCGCCTATTTATCGTATGTGTCTACTTTATAATCTTAGTTTTTCATCATTTGATGTTTTTCAACTCAAACCTACACAATTTTTAAGAGCTATTAATCAAATTTGATTCCTTCTTAGCTATATTTATTTATATTTTTTTATTATTATTTTTTGTATTTCCATTTTCTCACATTTTACTTTAGTTATGTATGTAGCAAATTGTATTTTATTTTATATTTTGTATTCTTGTGTTTTGTTCCTGCTACCTTATTAGGCTTTCGCCTGTCGGGCAGTGTAGTTAAAAAAATAAATTAATTAATAAATAGTACATATTTTAAGTGATATGGTGAATGAGTATATTATACGGTCCAATCAATGACAAATTGAAGAAAATTTGCAGGTATTTTTAGTCCAGAGCAAATAATAAAAATTAACAAGCTTTATTTCTAATTAATATGTGATACTTGAATTTGTTGCAGATGTTTCTTCAAAGATCAAGAATTCCTGATGTGATTGGTGCTGTCGATGGAAGCTACATTTTTATAAAACAACCTGTTGGAAAGGCTGTAAATTATTATAACAGATACCAGAAAAATTCTGTAATTATACAAGCCATTTCGATGCAAAAAGAAGATTTACGAATGTTAGTCTTGGACATCCTGGACGAATGCACGATGCTCGAGTTTTTTTTAAAATGCCTTTTATACCAAGCCATTACAGATGTGCAAAACCCTGTAATTAAAAACAATCATCACATTATAGGGGACTGCGCATACCCCTTACTAAGAGAACTTTTAACTCCATTCTGGAACACGGGCCATTTGATACCAGAAGAAATTAATTACAACGTACGATTTAGTTCCTATCGCTCAATAAAAAAAAAACGAGCATTTTGCAGGTTAAAAGACAAGTGGTGTACAATAAAATATTTAGACATGTCTGATCTAAATTTAAATAATGAATACATTACCGCTTGCTCTGTTCTACAAAATATGACATTAGTCGCTGGCGATGAAGATGAAGAAGTAGACTTGATATAGAAGAAGATGATCTACCAGCAAAAGTTCCTGATCGAATTCGACATGCCATGGGCGAAGCAAAAAGACATGCAATACTAAATATGCTAATGTAATTAATACATATATTGTAAAGTAAGTGGTAAATTAAAGTATAAATTAATTATATCTATTTGTGTTTATGCCATGTAAAGTCCTTATTTATAATCGTTTTTACAAAAAAATATATTATTTCTTAACCAATTAGGTGCCGTTGACGCGAAAACGCAATATTATATATTTTTTTTTTTATTGATTTCATATATTTTGAAAATTTTTCATATGGTTTTTATTAAGATAGGTTCTGAGTTGCTGATTTATATTTTTTATTAACAAGTATTGGTTACGCACTTCATGTAATAACGAATTTCGAGATATTTTTACCCCTCCTTTCAAGTGAACATGCTATATGCATCACTAGCATAGAAAGTAATTTAACATTAGATATTTCAAATAACGATAGAAACGTAAAATCTGCCTATAATGTTGTATTCGCTTTTAATAAAAATAATTCAGAGAATTTCAAAATATCCCTTCAAAGTAACCCAAGAATATACTTCCACAACGATGATGTAGATTTACTAAATAATAATATTATTGAAGCATTCAAGGAAGCGGCGTGCACCTCAGCAATGGCAAAATTTGTTAAAAATAACACCCCTAAAATAAATAACAAACCTTGGTTTGATTACAATTGCAGGAAAACAAGAACAGATTGCGTAAAAAGTTTGAGAGCATACAAAAAATGCCGCTCCTCAGAAAATTTAAAAGCATACATAAATAATAAGAAAATATATAAAGACACTATAAAACTCAGTAAGTCATTGTATATAAATAATATTAAACAAAATTTAAGTAATACCCGAAATAACACAGAATTTTGGAAAACAGTAAATTCTTTAAAGCCAAAAATCAAAAATATGTATAGTTCGCAAATCTCGCTAAATAACTGGCAAGAATTTTTTACAAAAATCTATTCAAATATAACTAAAACTCCAATAATACCTTTTTTCGATAGCACCCACCCCTTCCTTGATGCTTTAATAACGCTAGATGAACTCGAACTCAGCATAAGTAATAGTAAAAATCATAAAGCTCCGGGCATTGATTGCATTCCAAACGAATTCTACAAATGCATGCCAGCCAACTGGACAGCTTACCTCTTAAATCTTTTTAATACAATTTTAGCTACAGGGTGTACGCCAATTTCATGGTCATCCGTAGAATTATTCCTCTTGTACAAAAAGGGCAATAAAAAAGACCCCTATAACTATAGAGGCATAGCTCTAATAAATTCAATTTGTAAACTATTTACCGGTATTCTTTACAGTCGCCTTACTTGGTGGTGTGAGGAAAACGATATTTTGATGGAAAATCAAGCTGGATTTAGGAGGGGCAGGGGCACATCGGATAACATATTTACTCTCGCATCCATTTCCCACTTGTATTTGAGGTTAAAAGGAAGAACTTGTTATGCAATTTTTATAGATTATAAGCGGGCTTTTGATTCTGTTAATCATCTACTCTTATGGCATAAATTGTACAAATTCGGTATTTCCGCGAATTTCATAAAAATTTTACAACACCTTTATAACCATTCAGTATTAAAAGTAAAAACATATGAGGGTACTACGGACCCAATAAATATAACAGAAGGTATCCTTCAAGGAGATACCCTCAGTCCACTCCTATTTTCTATTTTTGTAAATGACATAGAAGACTTCTTTCGCAATGCGGGCTTAAATGGGCTTAACATAGATGGATACAATGACATACTGCTCTTAGCCTATGCTGATGACATGGTGCTTTTGTGCGACTCCCCTGTAGATGTCCAAAACAAGCTACAACACCTACAAGCATATTGCGAGAAAAATTCATTGTTTGTAAACGTAAATAAAACAAAGATTTTAGCGTTTCATAAAGGCAGACTACCAAGTGGTTTAAATTTCCAATACATGAACAACAGGGTTGAGGTGGTCTCTCAATACCCATACCTAGGTACTATTTTTTCCTCCTCAGGAAAATTTATTTTAGCAGCTAAAGAAAATTTAAGAAAAGGCAAAACAGCTACAATTACAGTCAAAAATTTGTTAGGAAGAGGCAAGTCTTGTAACTGGACCGAAAAAATTAAATTATTGCAAACAACCGTTAATGCAACTACTCTTTATTCTACCGAGGTTTGGGGGATGAGAGAACACACAACCCTGGAAAAATGTCAACTTAACTATTTCAAATCCATTTTTCTGTGTCAAAAAAACACTCCCAACCATATGGTTCGTCTTGAAGCAGGAATCATACACATATCGTTTTACATTTTAAAACGCGCGCTTAACTGGTGGGAAAAAATTTTAAAAATGAATCGTAACAGGTACCCCAGACTGCTATATGATCGTTTGTTGCAATTAGATAAATGGTTAGGGAATAAAAGCGAATACAACTGGTGTACTCAATTAAAACTCATACTTACAGAGTTAGGCTTTGAGAAAATCTGGGAGGACCAATACGTCAATAAGAACATAATTCTCCAAATTATCGACATATTCAAAAATTCACTCATAGAAAAAGACATCAGTAATTCAAAGAACTCTAAATTCAACAATATATACAAAAATTTCGATATAAAGGATAATGATTACTTAAATACGAACATTAACTTTACAAAAGCTAGGGTCATTGCTCAAATTAAACTCTCAAGTAAAAGAGGTTTACGAGTAATTTTCAACAATATAAAATACGAACTGTACTCCGAGCAAAATTGTACACTATGCAACTTACACAAAGTGGAGGATCTATTCCATTTTTACTCTGAATGTCCTATTTATTCTCCTATGCGAGAAGCGTTTATAAATTCTTATTTGCGACCAATAAAGGTCATAGACGATATATACATACTATTTAAAAATCTAAATCATGAAAAAATTAATAACATTTTTAACTACACTGTTAATTGCTTCAAACTGCGGAGTTTTATACTTAATGAGTAAACAAAATTTGAAATAACTTTTCTACAAACAGTCCAGTCACTTGCTCTCGCTATTGGAAGGTTTCTTAATGGGGAGCATTAACTATTTTTTTATAAATTCCTACTATTGTTTTTTGTATATTTATCTCCGGTCACATCAATGTTTCAATAGGAGGGCGGGTGAGGTTTAGATATGCCTATTTATGCTACATAATCTTCTACTTAAAGTTATTTAAAGATAGCGTAGATCTTACTTGTTTACTTTCTGGCTGCAACATTGAGGCGACCGGGCCTAGTTTGGTTAATGTTATTATTTTCTGTTAGTATTGGGTGTCCATAATTTAACCAGACATCAATATTTTAATTTTTTCTCTTGTCTGTTAGTTTAAGGTATCTACTTTTGCCTGTAACATTTAACTTAATTTAAGAGTAGTCAAAACAAAGCTTTATCATAAATTCCACTTTCATATTTACTATTGTTTTTCTGTTACCTAATTGAGTATTTAAGGGGCAGTACAAATTGTTAATTATATGTAATCAAGATTCTAAAGTAGTACATTTCCATAATTTTAAATTTTTGTGCCAAAACTAATATTTGTATTTATTATACTTATAGCATACTGATGTTATTTAGATGTGTTATTTTGCCAACCGATTGTATGGGGATTGTATCTTTACAACAATTAAATATATTATTATTATTATTATTATTATTACTATTGATTTTACAAATTTTTGAAAATGGCCATTTACGGTAAATCGAACATGCTCTCTTATTTCTTTTTATAAAATTTTAATCTTTTATATGAAATATGTTTCCACCTACATAAAAAAATTATATATATATATATATATATATATATATATATATATATATATATATATATATATACATATATTTAAATAATAGTTACATTTGTTTAAACTTAATGTTGCGTTTTCTCATCAACGGCACAATACGTTATAAATTTTCCATGTTGGGGCGTGGCGTGCAAGCACAGCGCATACGCTGTAACTTTCCTAGTCACGGCGGGGTTATACGCAACGACATTTTCGTTTTGAAAACAACATTAGTTACACGTCGGTCTAATATTCTTGTTATCGTGATATTGCAAATATGAGTGATAATAAAATGAAGTGAAAGGATAATTATGAGCGCAAAAGGGCTCTTATTATCCAAGAATTGGAAGCGGCATAGGAAGATATTGGGTCGGAAGAAGTTGATGCTGTAATTATTCCCCCTGGCGTGGATGAACTAACGGATGAGGAAGAAATAGAAGAAAATTTATTGCAAGGTAAATTGTTATTTGTAATATCATCAATTTTATTATTTTTATAACACAAACTATACTTTTTGTAGATGATGCTTTACCCCAAGACGTAGCAGGAACATTTGAAATACTGGCCGCGGAAAAAAATTTTGAAGAGGACTGTAATGCACCCAGTACTTCAAAAAATTTAGCGAAGAAACAGAAATCCGTATCCTATAAAGCAAAGTGGAGAAAAACACATCCTAATTATGATAATTCACCTATATCCTAAGAATATATACCAAAATATTTTATAAAAGAAACACTTTTAGACATTTTATTTTATTATTTTGATAACGAAGTGTTTGAAATGATTTTAAAATTCTCTCTAAAGTACGCCCAAGATAACAATCGATACTATTTTACTATGGAAATCTCCGATATAAAAAAATTATTGGTATTATGATATTATATGGTTACCATACATTACCTCAGTTGGATATGTATTGGAGTAGAGACGAAGATAAAGGAATCCAATTAGCAAAAGACTGCATGACACGGAAAAGGTTTCGCGATATTAAATAAATACATCTTTTTGACAATGGAAAACTTGATAAGGAAGACAAATTTTCCAAATTACGGCCATTATTTGATACGATTAACAAAAAGAATCTACAGTTTGGTGTATTTTCTCTTAACCTTTCGGTTGATGAAGAGATTGTTCCGTATTTTGGTAGGCACTCATGCAAAATGTTCATAAAGGGAAAACCAGTGCGTTTTGGCTTCAAACTATAGTGCCTTTCATTTTTAGTAACATAATTTTGATGATGACATCATGAAAAAATAAAACTACTCCCTTATCATGAAAATATATAATAATATAAACTAAATCTAAAGAAAGAAATATGAAAAAGTATTAATAAATAATAATATTCAATCCAATTACCATTCAAATAATCCTTAAATATTTGATTCCTCTTCTTCTGGACCTACACCTGTTCTTGTTAAATTAGTAATCAAAACTTCCCTATCTTTTCCTACCTACAACTGTTGGTTTATGTATTGAGGCAGGTTTTTTTTTTACTTGCATGGATATTTTCGTTCGAGTGAGACTCTAATGTGGAAATTTATATCAGAGTTTCTGTCACTACCTGGACATTAGTTGAGGCGGAAAATATTTGATACTCAATGCGCTCTGCTATAAGAAATACATCCTTGTCCATATCGAATATTTCCGACATTACAGAATAAAATTTCCAGATAACAGTTGCCTGCCCCGTTCGTCTGTTTGTCCTCTGTGCTTTAAATTACGAAACTTTTTGTCTAGCGTTATTTCGTTTACGAAATAATTTAATTTTTTACATTCTTTTTGTATTTCCATCCATAATTCTTTTTTTCTTCCTTTTAAATTCTTAAAAGCTTCTTTTTTATATTCTCCTAAAAGAAGATAAGTGTAGGCATCCGTCCATTGAAAATCTACAAACAAATAGTCAAAAGTCACAAATTAGCAGTCGTAAGTTCTTTACGATTAGGCACTTTGACAAATTACCTTCTGCTGAATCTTCTGCACATTAATCTGTTACATTTGTATAATTATTATCTACATTTTCTATATATTTTGATGCATAGTCTTTATCTACAACAAATTTTTAAATGAAGATAGCATTGAAACATAACCTTATTTTTACGCGGTTCATTAAGATTGAAAAGAAACAGATAGATACGCTGCAGCGATGTAGCGAATAATATATACGCTTGAAACATGGCCGACCACTTCGAGAAAGCGCTACAAATTTGATGTTCAAGCGGTACCGTTCAGCCCATTTTTACCATAAAGCAGCGCGACAGCCGTCTGAACGCGACCAATAAAACTTCTTTACATAGAAAATAGATATACATTGACCTTCTTTATTTGTTACGTGTCCATGTGCATTTTGTTATTTTTGTGTGTCTTTCCTTTATTGTGCTCCAATTCTCGTTTATTTCATATCTACAAAACATACTATTAGCTACTTGCCTTCTATTCATTCTCCTGTTATAATTTCATACTTTATTCTTACTCTATTTATTTAATTTGTTGTTGTTATTCGTTGTTAAATGTGAGGTTATCTTTTGTGACAGTTGTTATTATGTGAGTAATTTAATTCTTATTTCTTCTTATTTCTTTCAATGCTCCAATGCTGGTAATTTTTACGTTTCGCATGTATGCGTAATGCAGTTTGTTTAGTAAACATTTTAAAAATTGCAAAACCCTACAAGGGGTAACGAGTTAGATACGGGTGTACCTTTGAAAAAGCAAGTCATAGTTTTTCCTTGGGCGTCGTTTTTTTTTTGTAGTCGTCTTTTTCTTAATCTAAGTTTTGTTTCGATTCCAAATTTTTGGGATAAAAGTTTATTTCGTGTATTTTTCCACGTGTGAGAATTTTGATTTCGTCTTACCCGGAAAAGCTCGCTGAGAGGATTTTTGCGCTACTGAGCGAACGTCGTCTGGATTTTGAGACTTCCGGCTTGTCCACACGGTCCCGTGAGTCCATCCTACGTTATCACCGAGAGCCCGTACATCTGGCCCCGCTGTCCACATCCTCCGCGTTTCCACCAGCTCGCCTGCAGAACACGTGCGAGAGAGAAACAGCTAAGTGTTATGAGACAAGTGTGTGTGGTTGAGTTTTCTTTATCGAAATTTTTTAATTCGTTGAAAACCATTTATTATATTAAAGTTTCATTTATATTGGAGTCTGCGGACTATTTTTTTTTCTTTTCTTGTGGCACAAATTTTTTTGTGCAAACTAAGCCTTCAGCTTGGAACTTTTGTATTTATTTTCAGTAAATTTAAATTCATTTATTTATAAGCTTTTATGTGAACGTGGATATGTTTGTGAGTTGACGCCCTTAGATTTATATTAGTTTATCCTTCTAGTTTTCACCATTATTTTTGTATTTGTTTTGCGCCTGCGCTGTGTTTAACAACGGTTCTCCGCGATTCCTCCCGCCATTTGGTTGTGAACGGACTGGCCAGCTTCGGTAGGTTAGGGCCCTTGTATGTACCCATGGTTTCTAGGGTTTACTCAGACATATAGAGGTGGGGAGAATGATCTTGTAACCTGCGCGAGAATACAAGAATAAAAGGACGCCATTTTGCAGATATAGAGGCGGCAATTTTAAATGCAGAATTAACAAAATAATTATGAAATTAATTTATTTGCATTTTAACATACTTTTGCAGGAATACACAGACGGTAATTTTAATTTTAGAGTTTAAGAACAATATAATTAAGAAATAATGTTGAAAAATTTATTGATATTTTAACATAAATACATACATATTAAATAATACCTAGCAACTACTGGTGGTGAAATAATATTAATTTATTTAATTCTCTCCTTACTAATTTCCCTTGTATAACCTCTATATATCTTTTTGAGAGATTAGAAAACCTAATTTTAGTATAACAATAAAAATAAAACGGGGAACTCAAATCATAGTATCTTTCAAAAAATAAAGAATTTAACAATCTATTAAAAAAATTGTTTACGATTCTACCGATATACCGATTTTACATATGATTCTACCGAAAATCATAATTGCTTCAAAGTATTGAAATTTATGTAATTTTTTCATAAACGATTTGAAATTGTTTGTTACAAAACATTACCGGCCTTAAATTTTTAAAGCGCCATCTATTAGATAATAGCGAACTATATTACAATGAATTGCTGTGTTCTTTCCCTTCTTGCTCTGTGTGTACTTCCCCGAAATTCTAGAACTACGTACTACGTAATATATTATGCGAATATCGTTCATGGTTGCTTGTTAACCATTATAACCCTAAACTTGTTTGTGCGCAGTTGCAAATTAAAATGAGTGATAGAAATTTTGGAAAATGTAAATGTTGTGATAAAGATATTAACATAACTTCAGGAAAAGATGCACTGTTGAAACAGAGCAGTGGACAGTATCATCAAACAAAAACACGTAGCATTGCTAAACAAAAACGTTAACAAGTTTTGCAACTACTTCATCCAGCAAGAAATTAGACGTTGATATTAAAGAAGGTAAATTTAAAAAACACGAATATTTCATTCACAACTTATAGTTTTATTTTTTATTTTTTTAGGAAAAACCCGACTCTGTGCATTTATCGCAGAACATAATTTGCCATTTTCTGTTATGGACCATTTAGTGAAAACTGTTTCCAAAATTTGTCACGATTTCAGCATTGCAAAAGGTCTAACTTGTGAAAGGACTAAATCTACAGTCATTGTGAAGAATGTACTAGGAAGAAATAGTCTTGAATCACTCTGTAACATACTTCGATTCAATTTTTTTTCGCTAATTATAGACGATTCCACAGACAGAACCGTTGAAAAACATTTGTGTTTAGTAGTAAGATATTTAGATAATAATTATAGAATAACAGATAATTTTCTAGGGTTAATAAAAATATCAGGAACGGGCGCTAATACTTTATATAATCACATTATAACTTTCTTTCAAAGTAGTAATATTTCATACAAAAATAATTTGATAGGGTTCGCTGCTGATGGTGCTAATGTCATGATGGGCGGACATCATTCCGTAATGACATTATTATTAAATGACATACCATCTTTATATGTTATGAAATGTATTTGCCATTCATTTTATTTATGTGCAACCTATTCTTGCCAAAAATTACCGCGATTTGTTGAAGATTTAACTCGTGATATATATAATTACTTTGGTTCTAGTCCGAAAAGAGTATCAGAATTTGCAGAATTTCAAAGCTTCTGCAACGTAAAATTTCATAATATTTTGCATCCCGCACAAACGCGTTGGCTGTCTGTTTATTTAGTTATTTCAAGAATTTTGGAGCAGTATCGTCCCTTGCAACTTTATTTTACCGAAGCTGTAGCCCAAAGTGATATTTTGGCTGAAGAAAATATATTAACTAAATTAAATGATCCAATATCTAAATTATTCTTGGAATTTTTAGATTTTGTGTTACCCTTTTTTAATAATTTAAATCGAGATATGCAGTCTCAATCACCAAAAATTCATTATTGTATAGAAATATTTGTAATGTTATAAAAACTATTTTTGATTGTTGTATAAAAAAAAAATACCTTCTAAATACGCAATTTGAAGATATTAATTTCAAAGATCCTCCTAATTATCTTCCTCTTGAGGAAATTTATTTTAGAGCAAACGTTAATAAAACTATTTTGACAATGAAACTTTTTCAGAGCAATTACATCTTTTTAGGGTTCGTTGTCTGAATTTTTATGTAGAAGCTTGCTTACAAATCACACAACGATTTCCTCTAAAAGATAATCCTTTAAAATTATTAGACTTTCTTATTTCCGAGGTTGTAAAGTCAGGAGCTATATCTTCATTATCTAATGTAGCTGTTAAATTTTCCAGTTTTCTGGAACAACCATTAGACAATGAATGGCGATTGCTAAGAAATACCTACGAAATAAACTCTTTCAGCGAGGATGTATGTACTTTTTGGCAAGAAGTTAAGAATCTTAAATTAGGTAATGAAATGCCGATGTTTCCCACTTTGACAAATTTTCTTTTCAATATTCTGTGCCTTCCACATTCCTCGGCGAATGTGGAAAGAATATTTTCCGAAATAAATTTCATGAAAACAAAGGATAGAAATAAATTACATAGTGACACAATTTCAACACTACTTTATACGAAAATATCAATTTCAAACTATAATAAAAATAATTGTTCCGAATTTCCAATAGAAAAAAAAATTGTCGATAGTATGACTACTAAAAACCTATATGTTGATGATACCAGTTAAGTTTTATTAAATTTTGATAAATATAATTTTATTTTTATTATTTAGTTCTATTAGGTATATGTATGTTATATTTGTGTATGTGTTTTAACTGTATGCATATAGTACCTCAAAATATATAAATTTGAATCTACCGAATTTTAACGTAAACTACCGAAAAATTTCGAACCATTCTACCGATAAAACGTATACTCGACCTGGCAACCCTGGTCGTCGGTGTACGCGCTTCTACTCTGGGTACGTTCCACTTGGCGACCACAACGCTCACGACCACGTCCGCGAATTTTCCCGTTCCACTTGCTTGCAAACGCCGCGGTCGGGAACGCAAGTGGAACGGCTTGTGGTCGTTGGTGAACAACAAGATGGCTGCTGCTACCATTGGCGCGTTGATGTTGCGTCGAAATAGATAAAAAATTAAAAAATCTGATATAACCAACGTCATTACCTTCCGTCAATGCTATATAATTTATTCTGTCTTTTATAAAATATCTTTATAATATTTTATCTCTAAATACATTAAATATATAGAAAAAATGCAGGCAAATGGTATACAGAATAAAATATTCTTTGATAATTATAATAACGTAAAGTATTAAAAAATGATATTTAACTTTCGCGGATAACCAAAATCTAATCAAATCTTCATAATATGAAATAATAGAAATATGAAAAAACTAATTTTTGGAAATGTAGTACTGAAATTATCGAATCCGAAAGAATCGTCACACACACATGAAGGCAAAAATGAAAGTTTTTATGTGAACATTTTTAAAAATTGCGCGCAAAATGCCAAACGACCGCACCGACCCATGCTGTTGGAATGAGCGTGGCGGTCGTCGTACGGTCGTTGTTAATGACGTCATCCGTGACGTTCTGAGGAACGACCACGGCGACCGCGGCTTTAAGTGGAACGCATTTGAGAGCGTTACGAGCGTTGTGGTCGCCAAGTGGAACGTACCCTCTGATCTCTCCTCTTCCTATCTCCTTTCTCTCTCTTTTTACCTTCCGTCACCTTTAGGTAAGGAAGGTATTGTCTTTGGTCAAAAAATTCGGTGATGAGTTTTTGATGAATAAGCACGTTTTAGGGTCCCCACAATACGATTTTACTATTTTTACGATGATGTCTGTATGTGTGTGTGTGTGTGTGCGTGTGTGTGTATGTATGTATGTATGTATGTGTGTCCGTGTGTGTGTGTGTGTGTGTGTGTGTGTGTGTGTGTGTGTGTATGTGTGTAACAAAATTTTCGTCTGCGATAACTTCCATACTACAATTCTAAAAATTATAATTCTTTCGTATTTCTTTTCGTTACATCCATGTGAAGAGCTGATTAGATTTTGGTTAGAATTGGACAACCGGAAGTACCTTCATTTGAAGATTTTAACAGTTTTTCTTGAAAAAACTATGTTAAATATCATTTTTTCACGTTTAATGTTATTATAAATATTAAAGAATATTTTATTCTCTATACGATTTGACTACATTTTATACTTAATATTAAATGGATATAGAGTTAAAAAATTATAAAGAAATTAAATTTCATAAAGTAGCCATAGCTATGAAAACAGCTACTATATTAAGAAAATTTTGATTGAAAGATGTCAGTGTCAGTTGAAATTGACATAGTGTGGTTGTCTTATAATTTTATTGGAAATATAGGATCTCTTGCTTTCTGTATGAAATTTGTATAAAATACATACAACTGCTTTAAGGTAATGTACAAGAAATAATAATAATAAATCTTTTATTTCTGCAGATACATTACACTGTATATAGAAAACGTCGCAAAATAATAATTTAAGACATAAATTTTCTGTATGAAATTTGCATAAAATACATGCAGCTACCGGAAGGTAATGTACAAGAAATAGAATATTTAGCAAGGAACTTTCCGTATGAAATTTGTACAAAATACATAGAACTGACGGAAGAAAATGTGCTGGCCACATCAGATTTTTTTGTATTAGCGTCGCGAACATCCGTTGTCCTCAGTTTTACTGTTTTATTATTTCTGTTCTATACATTTATTTATTTATTTTTGGCGTTGAGCACTTTAGCCACAGATAAACCTACGCAGATCCACGACTGTATGATATTTCGCGTGCTCGCTTTTGTGTAGTTGTTACGACAGTGGTAGATGGCACCACTGTAGAGAGAGGATTACATACCCCCGTATAAGTAATAAACGTCACTATAACTAAACACTATTCATACGTCCCACTCCAATCTGCCTAAGCAGCGTCAGTTTGTCTGCGCTGCCTATTGTCGGTATTTCATAGCAATAACCATTTTTGACTCACTGAGTCTCAGGATAGCAGTGAATATTATCCGAAAAATAAAGTACTTTTTTATAATAGTATCAGAATATTAAATCTTTATAAATATTATGTATTTTATGGAATAATTCTAGTACACTGGATTGCTCGCGGACTTAGTAACATTAAAAAATCTGATGTGGCCAACACATGACCTCCCGACAATTCCATGTTTGAAATAGTAATGAACTTTAAGTAAAGTATCACTTCCGTTTGATCGTTTGTAAACAAAATCTAATTTGTTGTTCCAATAAATAGAAAAGTCTGTAATACCAAATTTTGGATTATATTTTATTATGTTTTTCCTCGAAAATCTGTAAAGAGCTCCAAACTAAGTACCACCTTCGGTTTATCATATAGGTATAGTCAAAATGTAATGTTGTTTAAAATTATACACGTGTTTTAAATACCAAATTTGAGAAGTTTTAGATCA
This sequence comes from Harpalus rubripes, assembly GCA_963082715.1. Lineage (NCBI taxonomy): Eukaryota > Metazoa > Arthropoda > Insecta > Coleoptera > Carabidae > Harpalus > Harpalus rubripes. Next base: position 31,740,391 of record OY720459.1, on the reverse strand, counting down.
TGTTTTAATATATTTTTTCAAGAAAATATGTTTATAGCTTCCTATAAAATAGTACTTCCGGTTTATCAATTTTAGAAAACATCTAATATGTCATTCTCATTAATATAAAATTCTTAAATACCAAATTTGAAAAGTTTTGGATTGTAATAATTTATTTTTCACAAAAATCTATTCAGAGCATCAAGTAAAGTATCACTTCCGATTTATCATATATCTCTGGCTCTATCAGCTGGTGCAGCATGTGTTTTTGTACTGCTCTTAAATTATTGATTTTTTTACTGGTTTTTCGTTGAACTCTTAATTATTTTTTGGTATCACTGAATACCTCTTAGTGTGCTATGCTTGTGGGTGCTATTGTTTTTGTCTTTTGGCTCCAGTGGGGTGAGTTTTCTTCTATTTTATATATCTTTTTCTTAGTTTTTTTGTAACTCAGCTCATTTCTTTAAGTCAAGATTTATACCTGTTAATTAATTAACTGTCAATCATCATTAATATTTACTGCTTGTACTGGGAGTTTAGTAAATATTTCACATACCGGGTGTTGTTCTTCAATTTATTATTTATTATATTATTATTTTTTTCTTCATTCTTAATCTGCATTACTGTGTTCATAATGAGTGATTCTATAAATTGTAATCGTTGCAACAAAAAAACTGAAAAGCATCGCTCAGTTACCTGTACAGTCTGTAACAAAAATTATAGTTTTGCATGTACAAATTTAATTGTAGATGATGCTAGTAAAATTCGCACTGGTACATATGGATTGAAATGGAATTGTCCTTCATGTGACACACTTAGTAATGATCTAGATTCAATAAAATCTCTTATTATAAGTCTTCAAAAAGATATAGTTGATTTAAAAACTAATATTAAAAGTAATGATACATCTCAGTCAAAATTAGTTTTAACTGAGGAAATAATTCAAGAAATTTATGAACGTGAAAAAAGGAAAAATAATATCATGATTTATGGTTTGCAAGAGAATAATTCTGCTCAAAATCCTAGTGAACAGTCTGCTGAACAATCGACATCCGATATTAAAATCATTCATGAACTATTAGGTGAATTAGGTATTCCGTCTCCCACCGACTATAATAAACCACTTAGATTAGGTCGTTACGATGCAACAGCACAGCGTCCACGTACCATTAAAATAAAGCTCTGTCGGAATGAGGACATAGATAAAATCTTCAAAAACATTAAAAAAGTCAAAGCTATTGATAAAACTCCTATGCAGATTAATCTCTTTAAATTGGTTAAAAATGAACTACAAAATCGTTTAAAAAATGGGGAAAGTAATTTACAAATCAAACATGTTAATGGTGTACCAAAAATTGTGCAGTCGTCGGAAAACTAAATAAGCCCAACAGTTGTCCTATGTCTATTTATTGTTATTACCAGAATACCAATGGTCTTAATTCTAAGTGTACCGAGTTTTATGTTAATTGTTGTGTTGTCTCTTTCGATATAATATTTCTCACTGAAACTTGGCTTACAGAGTCCATTCAAGATAACGAATTGTTTACGTCGAACTATAACATAATTTGCCGTGATAGAGATTTTTCTTTGACTAAACGTTCAAGAGGAGGTGGTCTACTATTAGCAATCAGAGAACATATTTCATATAAGTATTTAAATTCATTTAATTTCTCTAATATTGCTGCCCTAGTCGATTTTTGTGCATGCCGCTGCCGTCTTGATAATTCTATATTCATTGTACGTGTTGTATACATACCACCTGATATATCCAATTATGAACTTGTCATGTTTTTAGATGCTTTAACTGCATTCCTAATCAACGAAAATATAATTCTTGTTGGAGACTTCAACCTACCGAATCTCTATGGAGAAACAATAAACTATAGTAAATCATCTTCATTTCAAAATTTTTGTAATGCATTAAATCTTGAGCAGAAAAATACTATTAGTAACTCTAATGGAAGGAAATTAGACTTAATTTTGTCCAACTTTTGTAGTAATCTTAAAACAGATAGATATGACTTCCCATTAGTTAACGAAGATAGGCACCATCCTGCCTTATCATTTAAGTTTGATATCCCCAGTTGCAATAAAGTTACCAAATTTCTGTCGGCTTCCGTCGTAAATTATAATTTAAAAAAAAAACAGATTTCAATAAATTATATGATGATTTATGTAGCACAGACTGGTCATGTCTAAATCAATGTTAATGAAGCTGTGGATATGTTTTATAACATATATTCAATACTCGATATGTCTGTACCCAAACAGATACGTAAAACTTCTAAATACCCACCTTGGTTCTCACCTCAAATTAAATACAATCAGAAAATAAAGGATTTCTATAGAAGAAAATGGATCAAAATCAAAAGCAAATTTTATGGCAGCGAATTTAAGAGAATGAGACTAGTAAAATCCCAAATTAATGATGCATACAACAATTTTGTTCATAATGTGCAAGCAAACATAAAATCGAAACCTTCTGATCTGTGGAAATTCATTAATTTGAAGCGCGGTACTGCTCGCATTCCAAGCAATCTTCTTGATGACAACCAAGAGTATAACTCGCCTAAAGAAGTTGTCAATGCATTTGCAAATTTCTTCTCAGATTTCTTCTCCCCAAGTTCATTGAATGTGATTTGCAGTGACTGTAGTAACAATCAATCATTTCAGTTTTACAAGGTTAATGAAGACGATATCGTTCCGTTCATGGCTTCTTTTCCAAACAAATTTACTGTGGATGAAGATCAAATACCGAGTTTTTTGTTAAAGACTGCAGATTTATCTTTGCCAAACCCCTTGTCATAATTATTAATTTGGTAATTGGCACTACCGTTGTTCCAGAGAAATGGAAATGAACAAGAATAACACCTGCCTTCAAAAGGTGATAAATCATGTATCAGTCCAATTTCTATCTTGAATAATTTTGCAAAAGTTCTTGAATTGGTAACTTTATACCAACACACGATGTTTGATATCTACGGCACACCATGGATTTATGACAGGTAGATCTACAATAACGAATCTTGCCTCTTTCTCACAATATATCTCTGAGGTGTTAGATGCTAGAGGTCAAGTAGATACTATTTATACAGATTTATCACGTGCTTTTGACTCTATCGATCATGGGATCACACACACACGCACGCACGCACACACACACACCCACACACACCCACACACACACACACACACACACACACACACACACACACACACACACACACCCACACACACAAACACACGGACATAATCGTAAAAATAGTAAAAACGTGTTGCTGGGACCCTAATTCGTGCTTATTTACTGAAAACTCACCATCGAATTTTTGGCACTATTACATTACCTCCCTTACCTACGGTATGACGGGAGGTAAAAATAAAAAAGTTTATCAAATATATTAGTTAAAGAAAAACTAGACAATTTTGCTCGCATTTACCTTCTTTCTGTTTTTCTTTAAATGAAGTATAGTCGTTTAACTTTTTACTACTAATTTACCAGAAGCTTTGAACAGAACTTCATGAAAAAATGTTATAATATATTGAAAATCGCTTCAAACTTTGTATTGAAGACATATTTTCTATGAAATATACATCTTTTCTTGCCCAGTTTAGAAACTAATGAAGGTGATCTTGGAATTTCTCTTTTTCAAAGAATTTACCGAAACTTATTTTCTTGTTGTTGTTGATTTGTAAAACGTAATGATTCATTATCTTCATTCGTTATGTTTATTCAGTTCAGGTATATTTGCAGTCGCAACACGTCATGCATATAAACGAGCTATATTTTCCTTGTGATTATTTTGAAAATGCCGAAAATAGTTAAGTGTCAAGTGAAGAAGTGTGATAAATCCAGTACTTTTGACCGAAAATTGCAATTTTTTTATTTCCCTAAGAACAATGATCTAAGGGATAAATGAATCCAATGCACCGGTGATATTAATTTAGTGGGAGTGCCTTACGAAAAGTGTAGAAATAAAGTGCTATGCGAAGAACATTTTGCGACTTCCATGTTTCTTGTTCAATCCAGTGACAATAGAAGAAAAAAATTAATTTTTAGTGCCGTACCATCAACAAGCGTCTCTAGTGCACTATCAATTCAAGATATCCCTACGTCTTCCGAATTATCACCAGCTATTCCATCTCCTCCTATGAAGGTAAGAACACCGATAAGGGTTTATTCGAACCAAACCAGTGGCAGTACATATTATTCACATCACCTCGAACTTCAATGGCTACGCTATAACCTGGCAATCAATGGAATTAGGATATATCTCCATTTAATACACCAAGAAAAGCAGGCTCTCCTTTTAAATCACAAAAGCCTAATGCACGCAAGGTACTATTTCAAAAAAGAAAACAGAATTATACTAAAAATACATTTAATAAAATTAAACAGCAAAATATAATTTTAAATAAAAAAATACGATCGAGAAATAATATAATTAAGAGATTAAAAAACAACTCTCTTCTCAGCAATCTCTGGAAAATGTAATTGAAAATGCAGAAATATTGAGCAGTGCAAAAACTGTGTGTAAAATGATGTTAAATCATGCAAAAAGGACACCGTGGGGAAGAGATGAAAAAAAAATTTGCATTAGATTTTCACTACCGGTCTCCTAATGGATATCGGTATTTGAGAAATTTTAAGGAAATAAATTTGCCATCTGAAACAACGGTAAGATCGTGGACGAACGTATTGAATTTCAATCCTGGGTTCAACGAAAAGCTAAGATCAGCTCTATGGCACAGAGTTAATACATTAAGAGATGAATAAAAATTTTGCATGCTTGTTTTTGATGAAATGTCATTAAAAAAGCATTGCAATATTGTTTATATCTTGATAAAATAGAAGGTTTCGAGGATTTAGGCAAACTAGGTAGAAAATCCGTATATTGTTCAGAGGCACTTGTTTTCATGATTCGTGGTGTAACAAGTAATTTTAAAATACCATTTTCTTACTTCCTTTCAAACAATTCCGTGAAAGCGGATAATTTGAGTACACTATTAAAAGCGTGTATAGAAAAAGTAAATTCCTGTGGTTTCAAAATATTAGAAATAATATGTGATCAAGGGCCAACTAATCGTTCTGTAATGAAAAAGCTTGGAGTTTCGGCAAATCAGCCATATTTCTTTGTGGGTGACCAACAAATTTCTTGTATTTTTGATATGATACATATAATCAAAAATATTCGAAATAGATTAATGGAATCTGACTTTCTTGTAGACGAAAAACAGATATCTTGGAATGATATTGTACGTACATTCAACATGGATGTAACATGTAAACGTTCACGAAGTATGGGACATATATCTGAAGTGCATTTAAAACCAAATAATTTCCAAAAAATAACAGTTCGTTTAGCGACTCAAATATTTAGCCACAAGACAGCGGCTGTGATTAAATCTGCCAGTACATCTCAACAAATTACAAGCGCAATTGCGATGGATACTGCGGAATTTATAGAAAAATAAATACGTTATTAGATATGTTACATAGTAAACACAAGTATGCATCTAATCCCAATTCAAGTGCAATAAGTGATGAGAATAATTTCTCTGAAGAACTTAGTAATTATGTAACATGGGTACAAACATGGAAATGTATCCGTAAAGAAGGCGAAAGAAAAAGATTATTGGCACGTCCACCTTGTTTTGAAGGATTACTTCAAACATTAACGGCAGTGATTGGAGTATGGACTCAATTGAAAAAATCTGGAATTCATTATTTGTGTACTAATGCATTAACTCAAGATTGTCTTGAGAATCTATTTAGCCATGTGCGAGGAGGCGGAGGTTTCAAAATGTACCCACAGCACAACAGTTTCGCTGCAATTTGGAAAAATAATAGTTCATCGAGTTGATGAAACTTGGACAAATGGAAATTGCTCGCACGACGATAGTGATTTTTTTAAAAATTTATGAATTTTTAAAGAATAGTTCAATTCAAAAGGATAATGCTTTGGACATTCAACCTGATTATATTGACGACGAATTAATGGAACGAGAAATTTTTCAAAGTTCGAAGAAAGCTCTATCACTTATTACGCAGGTTATATAGCATTCAAGTGTTTTAAAAAATACAAGTGTGAACAGTGTATACTAACTAATATTAAAAATGATGAAAATGTAAGACCATGTGATTTATTTATATATTTTCGTTATTATGATACAGCTGTGGGATATCATACTGGAAATTTGTGTATTCCAAGTACCCTTTTTAACTCAGTTGTACAATTTCAATTAAATGTATTTCCAAATTTTTATGTACAAAATCGATATAAGGCATTTTTAACTTTTTGTTCGACAAAATTAAATTGGAAACAGATTCAAACTTTGCGAATTGGTTTCATGAATCTTTTTGTTACGAACATAGAATCTATATGTTGAAATTATTAATAACAGTTAAACTGTACAAAGAATGTATTTGGGAAACAAAATCAATCTGTGTGCAGAAAACAAAAAAATTAAAACATAAAGTTCGTGTAGTTACAAATAATTAATGAAGTTATACAATTTTTTTATTTCGAAAATACCTTATACTTATGTTTTATTTTCTTCGTTTTTTATTACATAAACTTTTATAAAATCATTTTATGCTAGTTATATAAAAATATGATGTTAACGCTATTATTTGTTATTGTAATATTAATATTCATGATTTTACATGTTGTAACAGTATTTTATATTATGTATGTATATGTGTTGCACTAAATATTTGTTCATATAATACATGTTCATGCATAAAAAATAATAATAAAGTTTCAAAACATTCTTTGTTATAAATTTTGGTAGGTATCTAAAATATAGATAGCTTTTAATCTGAAATGAAAGTGTTTTCCCTGCAACGTAACATACTATAGAACGGTAAGCATTACTAAATCTCATATTTTTCGAAATCAAAATCATTTCAGATATGAATTATACATTAATTAATTAATTAGTTAATTAGCCAGATAATTATTATTTTATCTGTGATGGGTAGTGATGACGTTCCTATTTTAGTTTCTAGTAAAGTGTGCTCAAGATATCAAATTAACTCAATTTTTTAATGATTTAAATTGACATTGTAAGACTATTAAAAAATTGAGTAAATCGTCATTTCTTTACATTTTGCTACTTACATTTCAAGTTTCAAGTTTTAAATACCTCTATTCGAAAATCGTCTAGATTTATTACAGAAATTTTATTTGGATGAAAATTTAGATAGAGAGACAGTTAATTTCAATAATATGCTGTAATGTTTATGCATAAACTAACTTAAAATTGATTATCGTCATTAATCTGGTTGAGCTGAATTTTCTTAGTCGTAAAGAGGTTTTGTTACTTAATAGTTGCAAAGAATTAAGTTAATAAAAAGAAAAAAGAAACCTAAATCTAGAAAACAATTTCACTTTTCATATCAGCTCAGCTGGAAAAATTTTGTCTGTAACCCGTATCCGTACGGTCATCGCACATTAATCCTCTACAGGAAGTAATTATTGGGACAAACAATAAATCGTTCGTTGAGTAGCACTGCCCAAAACTGCTTTTCAGCGGCATGCAGAGCATAGTGCACCATCTTGTGCATTGAACAGTTATTACTAATTCTGAACACATGAAATAGCAGTACGTCGTGGATCTGCGTAGGTTTATCTGCGCTTTAGCTATTTTTGTTGTCCGTCACACTACCGTGGTTTAGAGGATGAGGACAGTTTGTCCGATCACGTGGCGCCGAGTCCACCGAACCACCCCATTCTCTCTGAGAAGCCGGCAGCCTCACCCTGGTGGGGACAATTTACTACCAAACCATCACGGTACGTAGTATATTCCTTGAAGGAAGTGGGATACTATGCAACAGCAACGGTCAGAGAGAACCAGTTACCAAAGAATTTGCCGCTGCGGTCAGTGAAGCAAATAAAAGAAACAGATAAAAATTTAGTTACGCGATGGATGGATAAATAAGTTAAGATCGTGACATCCACTGTACACGGAGTTCGTCCAGTATCAAACGCAAATCGCTATTCGACTGCTGAAAAAAAATCGGGATTCCAAGACCTGATTGCATTGGAAAACACAATGAATTTATGGGAGACACAGATCAGATGGACTCAAACATCAATGTCTATAGAATTGCAATCAAGGGTAAGAACTGGTGGTAGCCTATTTTCACTCGGCTAATTAATGCATGTATACAAAGCGCTTGGATTTTGTATAGAAAGCACAACCCTGATGTATCTCAAATGAATTTCGCCATGAAATAGCACAGGTTTACTTGAAAAATTACCAAAATCTGCCAAAATCGACTGGACGGCCTTCGACATCGTATTCACAGCAGAGTTTCTGCCCAAATTAGATATGATCATATGGATCATATTACTGAATATGCATCAAACAACAAACGAAGACGTTGAACTAGGATTCATACCAATTAAGTGCTGTGAGAACGCTATGTCGAATATGCAACGTAGGCATATGCATTAATTGTTTTAATAATCATATGTAAAGTTTTAAAAATATATATTTTGTTCAACAACTGTTGTTTTATTTTCGATACCTTTAGTGTGCCATATATGGCACTGCCTGTTCTTTTTTTCTTTTCTAAATACTGTAGTCAAAAAATATATAATTACAATATTGAAACCCCGAAAGCCACTTAAATTTAGAAAAACAAACAATAATACAATCCCTAATGGCTTAACTACAAAGAAGGGCTCTTATGAGCAAATAGAAACTGGACAGATCCTAACATAAACTCTAACTCTATTTGCTCGTAGGATTCTTCAGTGTAATAACCCCTTAAGGCCCATTCATAAATCAAAATTAGTGTTAGTTTTATGTTTTAGCCTTAGTGACCTTGTAGCATTGGTTTCTTATGCAAGCATTTACAAATCAGTATTTAGTTTTGGTATTAGTATAGAACATTGCAAACTCTAATCTTTGGTTTTAGTTTTATGTTTTATACTTAAGAACGAACCAATTCGCTCCGTGCGTGACTGCAGCGCCACGTTATATGTGAACTAAAGGGAACTATGTTGACAGTATTGTAATGGGATTTCCCAAATAAAATGTTTAATTTTGTGTTTTAATAAAACTCTGTGGATGTTTAAAACAGGTAATAATTATTTTCATTTATTTCAATTATATATTTTTATTAGTTCAGCTAAGAAAGTAAGTATTATCAAGAAACAAATAGCTTTAAACTCGATGAAATTTTGGTTAAGTATGTTAAAGTGTAGCAAAAACTACCATAAAATAATAACAAGAAATAAAAGTGGAAAAAACATTTCTTATCTAAATTGTTATATATTTATAAAATTTTCTTCGTTTCAGTTTCAAATAAAACATGGATATAATTATTAAAACAGGATTTCAATCAATCAGTCATAAAATTGTATTCCAGCCGCAGACAATAATGAAAGGCAAAAATCTACTCCTTGCTGAACATGTAAGGGATGTTGAAGAATATCGAAAAAATAATGAAAGTTATTTAATCAAGTCGCGTGTCATCAGATAAGCATCAGTTCATGCAACACCTTACACTACATCTTTGAATGTAATTTGAAATTTAATTATTTATATCGCATCAAATAGTAATATTAGAATAGTTTTATTAAATTTTCTTTTTCTATTTCAGATAAATGAGGCGCGATGCGTCACTGACGTGCAATGTAATCGCGTTTATAATCAAAGTAAAAAATGCAAACACATTGCTGCATTAATTTACTTCATTAATAATGAAGAAAGTGTATCAAAAACAAGTAGTGAACAACAGAGGGGAAAACCGAGTGCACGACAATTTGCCAAAAATAAATATTACAAAGGAGAATATTTCGAAAAAACATGTTAAGCATCTAAAAATGCATTTTTTAAAATTCTTTTTAAAATATTTATAAATTTAGGATGTCTCCTATTTTTAGTGTTACTATATTGGTTACTATTACAGAAATAAAGGTTATGTTAATTCTTACTTTTGCCTTCTTACTGCAGCTATCCATTTATTTCTTTGATTGATTTTCCACTTTGCAACCGGAAATTTATAAAATTTACATTGGTTTAATCGGCTAGTGTTTTTACAATTCACAACAAAGCAACTTCGGTTACTCATTTTATTTATTTGTTAAAAATAGTTCAATTGACACATATCCCTAAAGTACGAGAGTTATCCGCAGCTATCGCTGGCGTCGAGTTCGTTCCCCCTTCCATGTCTTCGAAGGGAGCGAATAGGAAGGATCGTAGAAAGAAATAACGATATATAGTTGTTCTTGTCTATAACTGTCAAGTTTTGTTTGGCATTATTATGAATAAGAAAATTTTAAGTGCAGTTTTATTAGTAAAATTGTATAATGATAAAAAGAATAAAAAATAGATGGTGATTACGCCCAATAAATAGTACTCGACAACAAGGTGATTGGAAAAATTTGTTTCAAGAGATGAGGCTAAGTGATACAGAAATGTTTTCTGGATATACCCGTATGAATATTTCTCAGTTTGATAATTTATTATCAATGGTTGGACCGCTTATATAAAAATGTGATATACGGCGCCCGCCAATAAGTGAAGGAGCTAGACTTGCGATCACTTCACGGCACCTTGCGACGGGTGATTCAATTCCAAGTTTGGCATTTGCTTCTCGAATTAGAAAATCAACTGTCTGCAATATTATACATGAAACATGTTTCGCATTGTGGACAGTTCTTCCAAACAAATATTTGAAGTTCCCTGATATAAATCACTGGAAGACAATTTCAAATGACTTTTGTGATAAATGGAATCTTGATCACTGTATTAGAGCATTAGATGGGAAGCACGTGAATATTATGGCACCTTGTAACTCAGGATCACAATATTTCAATTATAAAAAAACATTTTAGTGTATTTTTATTTATTTACTTCTGTTGATATTGGGGCGTATGGATCTACAAGCGATGGTGGTATTCTTCGAACTTCATCGTTAGAACAAATATTATTCAACAATTATTTAAATATTTCTGAGGATGATAAAATACCAGGTACTGGAAGGAAGTTCCCATATTTTTTTGTAGGGGACGAATCTTTCCCACTACATCGTAATATTTTATGACCATATGGAGGCACGAATTTGTCGCGTGAAAAACGCATCCTCAATTATCGATTGTCGCGTGCCAGACATTGCATCGAAAATACCTTCGGTATCATGGTATCACGATTCCGAATATTTCATCGTGTAATTAATGCTGAACCCGGATATGTCGATAATTTGATAAAAGCTTGTGTATGCTTGCATAATTTTATAAAATGCGAAGAATTATTGCTATCAAATAATGAAAAAAAAAATGCTGTTCTGGTTCGTACGTCGACAGAATAGATGCACATGGAAATGTAATACTAGGAGAATGGCGACAAGAAAATAGTGATGCTGTTTTTCAAAATTTATATTTTTATTATTTATTATGACGCCGAATTGGTACTAGAAATGCTACTCAAGAAGCTGCAGTTTTAAGAGACTGCTATAAAATTTATGTAAATAGTGAAGAAGGAAAAGTTCCATGGCAAGACTTCATGTAAATACTAAAAACATACACGATAAATAATTATACAAACAATTGTTTTTTAAGTAACTTTATGTTGTATATATATACCACAGCCCATATTGCTGAGGTTGTAGTTCCCAGGTTTATACCCGACACCGGAAAGCACAAACTATATAAATTGTAACTTTACTTATTTTTACTCAGTCTGATGTAACCATTCATAAATTTCACACAAACAAACTTTAAATGTAATAAAATTAAATAAATCATATATTGTAACTTGTGACATAATAAAAGATTAGCGAATATAATCTTTTGACTTACAATAAAAATCTTTTTAAAAACCCTTCCGCGAACCTTAAAAATATAACTGGCGCAGTCTTAAAGGATTTTTCGGGCGATTTCCGTGAAGAGTGAAATCCGCGTTCGTTCTCAAACGATTAACCGAATATCGGAAGGCTGAAGAAGAACGAAAAAAGAAAACGTCCTGTGCCAATCAAAGTTCATCTGCATCCACGGGCGAACATCGTAGAAGCAGAACCAGGCCCTGACGAATACAGAGCAGCAGGAAGCAGCACGACTTATAGACAAAGTCATCATTCTTCTATTGTGAATTGCACATGTCACATAGTAATCAGTATTAGACTCAGATTCTGATATAGAATCAACTAAAAGTAATAATAACTCATCTGACTCAGAACCAGAATTCCCTCATCATATAACAAATTTAATTAGGAAAAAATCCACAAAAATGACACCACCACAAACACACACAGAAGTACCATTATTACCCCCACCAAAACTAGAAAAAAATTATTTACACATGATTCCTGATTTCCACGGCGACAGTAAGCTATTATCCAGATTTTTCGAAATATGTGAAAAACTTGTCAATAAATTTTATAATTTGGTTGATCTTTAAGATTTCCAAAACGAATTTTTAATGTGAAGCATTCTTTCAAAATTTAAAGGTGATGCAGCAGTAAACACGTACTCTGACAAAAGAGATATGTACACATTAAATATCGAAATTGCCAAGTTAAAACAAGGAAACGAAACAGCCTTTGAATTTTATAACCGTGTACAAGATATCTTAAACTTACAAATTTCCTACATAAACAATCAAGTTACTATACTCGCTAGACCCGTTTTAATCGAATATTTTAAAAACTATGCACTCAGAATTTTATTACGTGGACTTAAAGATCTACTTGGTACTCTCATGAGGACCAAAGATCCAAGACATGAACACTGCATTAAATATGTTAACTGACGACTTTCAACTCGAAACACATACACATTTTCAACACAAAAATAATTCACAACATTCTTAACCACCTAAACAAAAACAGAACATACACACGCAATATAGATAAACACAAGACCCACAACTGACATATAGACCTATTCCACCCACTAACCAAATTTATAAACCAAACAATAATCAATTCCCTACAAACCAACAATTTAAGAAACCATTCAGTACTCAATACCCTAACAATCAAAGAGCTAAGTCCAATAACCAATTCCAACAAAACGTCTTCAAAGCAAACCCGAACTATAAAGCGCCCAAACCGACACCTATGAGTATCAGCACTAGGCAGTCGATTACACCACGCGCGACATCCAATCCCTATCGTCCACAACAATTCTACCCGTCGCAAAACAGACCTAACTACAGAGCAGAGGAATTATTTACATTCGAAATAGACGATTATGTAAATCGCTACCTTAGTGTTATACAGTTGTATGTTACAATTTGACCGAAATTGAGTTATTAGTACTACTAAATTGTATGTTCATTGGAGAATATTTTAGAGTATACAACATAGTTGTATGTTACCCCATTCCAGTGTTATTTGACAAAATATCATACATCTTCGTAGTATAAATCTACACTAAGTAAAACATAGTTGTATGATCTGACATACAACTTTGTGCTATAAATCACTGAATTTGAAGTTTATATACATACTTTTTTTGATTTTAAACCGTGTTGTTGTTTGTTGCTTTGTGTTTATCAGACTATTCTTCAAATATCAAATAATATAAATAAATAAATAAATATATCATCACGGCATATTACCCATTGCTGGGTGTGCCAATCCGCTTTGTATGCAGATATCGGTAATGATGATGACATATTTGTACCGTGCGGGCGTTTACCAGGCGTCACCTCACGGGCACTCATTGCTGGCGTGGAGAGTGCACCACAGGGGTCAATTTTTGTGCCATTTAAAATTTGAAATATTTGGCTTCGGTCGGGATCGAACCCGGTTCCCCAGATTCGCGACCAGACACTCTGGCACGCAGCCACGAGACCCCGTATCATATAATATACATGGATGAATCCAAAAGACAGTGATCTCTGTTATTATGATGGGGATGATTCAGATTTGGATAAAGATTATGTGCCATCCGATCAAGAAAAGTATAAAAACAAAATAGTTGAGGTTATGGATATTTATTTTTTTATTATTATTATTATTATTATTATTATTATTATTTTGTTTTAGAGACATACAGAATTTATTCATTACTGAAGCAGAGGTAGAACAAGAGAATATTCAGGAAGCTGAGCACGCTGAAAGTAATAATAATGAAGTTCCTTCTACTTCGCAACAAGAATTAGGCTGTGCTATCAAATCTCGCAAACGAAGAAATGATCCTGATACATGGATATGCAATGTTCGTAAGAAATTTGATAGTGGTGAAGAATACATTTCATCCAAGAAGAAGTTGGTACCAGCAAAGAATATTAAAAATTCCAAAGATTGTATAAATAAATGTAACTTTAAATGCAACCAGATTATTTCTGATGATAGAAAAAAAAAATTTAATGAATATTATTCATTGTCATCAGAAGCAAAAAAATTATTCATATTATCAAGTACGTCAAAATATGAAATTGCAAGACGAAGAAAGGGAAAGAATAATGGAAACTCAAGAAGTGCAACTTATAATTATTATTTTAATGTTAATTCGGTCAAGATCCAAGTATGTAAAAAGTTCTATTTGGGTACTTTGTCTATTAGCCAAACGCCAATTTACAATGCTCATTTACATAAAAATGAAATTTGTAATACTCCAAGAAAAAGCATGCAAGAAAAGCATACAAAAAATATAATACCTGAGGTTGACAAACAAAAAGTAAGGGAACATATCAACTCTTTTCCCAGAATCGACAGTCATTATTGTCGAGCTAGGACACAAAGGGGAAAAAATGTACGAGCTCTACGTTACATTTATTACTGAAAAACAACTTAAACCTGTAAAAGAAAGTCAATATAGGTACACATTCTGTACAGAATTTAATATTCATTTTCAAAAACCAAAAAAGACCGGTGTGATGTATGTCAATTAAATAAGCTGTATACAGACGAAGAAAGATTAAGCGAAGAAGACAAAATCAAATACCAAAACCACACCACAGAGAAAATTGCAGCTAGGTCAGAAAGACAGAAAGATAGAGATGGTAAAATCGCAGTTTTAACTTTCGATCTGCAAAACGTTTTAACTTGTCCGAAAGCGGAAATAAGTAAATTTTTCTATAAAAGTAAGTTGTCTGTGTATAACTTAACAGCACACTTGTCTATTAATAAACAAGTGTACTGTGCTCTTTGGTCTGAACATCTAAAGGGACGTAAAGGAAATGATTTGGCCAGTGCCCTCTATAAAGTATTGCAAAATGTGGTTGAAGGCTATCCCGATTTGAAAGAAATTATATTGTGGAGTGACAGTTGTGTTCCACAAAACAGAAATTCCATTATGTCTTTTGCTATAATGAATTTCTTGAAACACCATCGTACTATAGAGAAAATTACAATGGAATACTCTACACTTGGGCATTCATGTGTTCAGGAAGTAGACTCCGTAAATAGTAGCATTGAGAAAGTATTATCTAAGGTAGAATATTACTCGCCTCTGTCTTTACTAAAATTATTATTAAACGTAAACCGGAAACAACCCTATAAGATCAACCAAATGCGCAGGGAACATTTTAAAAATTTCCATGCATTATCTACAAATTTGAAGTATGACACTGTACCCTTTTCAAAAGTTGTAGTTTTGGAGTTTGTTAAATCAAGTTACAACATTAAATATAAAACATCATTTACAGAGGAAGATTTTTATGATGTAAATATCAGACCTCGTCAGACTAGAACCAATGCAGTGCAAGATATTATTTCTATTGAACCGCCAATATCTACAGAAAAAACAGAACTACCTGTACACAAAATAAACGCGTTGCAGTTTATGATTAAATGGATGCCAAAATGTGATCAAGATTATTTCCGTGCAATTTTACCAAAAAATAGCTAGATGAATTACAAAATAAATTATTTTTTAAGAGTAAATATTTTTTGTATATTATAAAACTCAAATAAACATTTTTCACTACTATTGCATTTTTATTTAACTTAAAACTAACATCTTTCCAATTATACAAAACTGTATGTTACAAAATAATTTAAAATATTAGTGAAATTAAGAACACAAAATTGCATGTTTTTTTTTTAAAATAATTTGCATAAAATGTTTATTATGAAACCAAATTCTTCCAATCTTATGGAAACTTGGTCAAGTGTAGCGACGTATGTAAATATGGAATTATAAAAACTCTGCTTTCAATGAAAAGACAATTTCAAAATTTGAAAATCTTTAAATTCTAATATCTCAAAACTAGGTCTTTGTAACATACCATTGTATAACACCAAGGTAGCGAAATGTAGAGACAGAAACTGACGATCATAATGTAGACTATTCCGAGAATGATTTAAACCTTAATTACCACGTTACTGAACCCGATCAACACCAGCCTCGGAACAAACATCGAACATATGAATGTAGTCCATAATCATAGTGAATTGCCATTCGTAGTTTTCCCTGAATTAAACTTAAAAGCTTTGATCGACATTGGTAGCACGCGTTCATTCATTAACCCAATTATTGCAAACATATTTTTCAAAAACCAAATTAAAAATAAATAAATAAATATATCATCATGGCATATTACCCATTGCTGGGTGTGCCAATCAGCTTTGTACGCAGAATTCGGTAATGATGACATATTTGTACCGTGCGGGCGTTTACTAGGCGTCACCTCACGGGCACTCATTGCTGGCGTGGAGAGTGAACCACAGGGGTCAATTTTGTGCCATTTAAAATTCGAAATATTTGGCGTCGGTCGCGATCGAACCCAGTTCCCCAGATTCGCGACCAGACACTCAGGCACGCGGCCACGAGACCCCCAAATTAAAAATGATCCATTTAAAATTACTACAGCTCACGGAACATCAGTTGAAAACTTTCTTATTGTAAAACCAGCAACAAAATTATTTAATTCTCCTAATATATTACTAAAGTATCAAGTTTCATAAAAATTTTGACATTCTTTTAGGACTAGACAATTTAAAACTATTAAATGCTTGTATTGATTTGCTAAATGACAAAATAACTACACCAAATCAAAATTCATTATCACCAAATTCTCCCTAAATCACACTATATAAAAATCCCCCCTAATTCCGAAAAATTATCTAAACTCTTTATTCATAACATCGAAAATGGAGAAGTGTTTATTCCAGAAACAAAAATAAACGACATAACTATTCCCGAAGGTTTGGCTACAATACAAAATTACCTTATTGAGTACATAAAAAAATACATGATTACCTATTGAAAGCAACAAGAAATAATATGATATTACATACTTTCATATTTACTAACAACAAAACTTCGTGGAAACATGTAAAATCATTTTATGAATCAGATAAGAAACTGCAATGTCGTCTTGCTCCAAAACTGACAGACTCTCATATTTGGCTAAACACATTTGAAAAAATGAAAGTCAAATATGCAACAGAAGTAATTAGTGCTACAGTAACTGCTGCATTAAATACGTGTATGAGTTGCATTTACAGCAGAAGCAGGTGCAACAGTGCAATTTATAGATAGATTTGATAAGTTATTCGATATTTCTTCTACTCGGTTTAATGCAAAAAATATAATAATGCGTACATTGGAGAATCTTATCAAGAACAGTTTTTAAAAGAAACAATACATTTTTGGAAAACGTTTGCGTTATGTCCAAATCAAATAAAAATATAACAAATAATGTGAAATGTATTATGGGTTGGAAAACA
The DNA here is from genome assembly GCA_963082715.1 of Harpalus rubripes. Lineage (NCBI taxonomy): Eukaryota > Metazoa > Arthropoda > Insecta > Coleoptera > Carabidae > Harpalus > Harpalus rubripes. The sequence continues at coordinate 31,722,777 of OY720459.1, read as the reverse complement.
TCGATAAAAAGTACTTTAGCTTTATGGATAGACGTAAAAAGTATTGGTTTTTTACTTACTCGAAGAATAAATCGGGATGCTTTAGAAAATTTTTTTGGTAAAATGAGGCCACAAAGTGGAAATGCATACAATCCCACACCTTTTCAATTTTATAATAGTTTCAAGAAATCATTTTGTACGAATTGTTTTCATTCTAGTACAGAAAACTGCGAAGACGATTTGGATAAATTATTAACAAAAATTTCAGACCTTCACTTCGAGGAAAATTTATTCAAAATAAAAACTGACGAATTAAATTCCCATAATTTTACAAGTCCGATAGCAGATAGTGATTATAAATGCAATGATCTTCCGGCACAAAATGCCTTAATATATATATATATATATATATATATATATATATATATATATATATATATATATATATATATATATATATATATATATGCGGTTATTTAATGAAAAAATGTTTGAGTGTTCATAATTATCATGCATGCAATAACTATGCTCAAGTCTTTCAATTTGGACAGTGCATTTTTTCAGTCATTTTAAAGCGTATGAAAATAAGAATAAAGACACTTTCGGTAATTTAATTATGCCATGCAGTTCTTTTATATCTTATATAAATAAACTCGAACAATGTTTTTTTGAAAATTTTGAAATTGTGGCCATACAATCAAATGTTATTAAAAATGTTATAAAGAAAATCAAAGAAATTTAATTTATTCATCCTTGTTAGCAATTTCCGCATGAGTATTTAATAAAATTATACTCAAGAATGCGATTAGTTTATACACTGAAATTTATAAATAAGAACTTCAAAACAATTAAATGAAAAAGAAAATCTATTATTATAAATAATAAGTAGGTAGTGGCTTATTCTTAGTTTTTGTGTGGATTATAATGCGTAGTGTCGCAGTTTGCTTTATATATATTTTCATAAATAATATATATTTTATAACTTAATTCTTTGTTTTTATATCAATAACATATTTAAGTAAAATAATATCTAATTATTATTTAGCAAAAAAAACCTTCAAAAATAGCTTCCTCTATTCGGATTTGAACTCGCATCCGCAGTTCTAATCCCTACGGTCTCTGAGCTTTAAGAGCATAGTCGACCAGTCTTCAAGTTTCTTAGCGGGGCAGGCGTGTGGTGGCCGGTAGCGGGTGGGCTGGTCTGTAGGTCCAGCATTCATTATTTATGATTGGGTTACATTTTTCTACCAGCCCCTTACTATCCCTACCATGTATTTCAAAACATTTGTAAAGAAAAGAGTGAAAGTGCAACTTTAACTCATTTATGCATTACTCGTGTTTCCTCTGGTTCTGCTAATATTCAATAACAAAAAACCAAAATTTTGTTTCATATATTTGTTTAAGTAACACAAACAATGCATAAAAGAAAAATGGTGCTATATAAACTGTTAAATTTTACACAATATCACTTGTCATTTAAACAATATTAATCAAAATGTATGTTTCATATTCACTTTTTTTATTATCTATTATTGGTTACTAAATATGAACTAGACACAAAAAAACTTTAAATTTTTTTTTTATTTAGTTTGATATTCAATTTACTTACTGTGACATTGAATTATATGCGTGCAATATGTAAATAATTCACGTGAAATATTTGAGTATAGGTAATGAATTATTTTAATAAATAATTTGATAAAATATACGTTACAAATTATAAATGATAATTTAAATAAGACAGTTTTATACAATTAGTTGACAACAAAAAGGAAAATTTCACTAGTATTCGAAATGTTATTAAAACACGATTAATTTGTCTCTAAATATATTTCAAAATAAATATTTGCTAACCAGGCACACATACATACAATATAATTAATTTATATTCTCTAATAATATTGACAATTTTATTCTAGTTTGACATGTCAAAATTTGACAAGTTGTTAATTTTAGCAAGATTCAAATTTAAAATGATTTTATAAGAATATCATCAAACTTAATTTACAATGACTACCGGAGTAAGTTTTTTCAAACAAAACAATTTTTCAGCGTTATATTTTAATCAAAAACTAGGAAGTTATTACTACAAATTAGAATATCTTCTTTATTCTTTGCTTACGTTTAAAGGAAGATGAAAAGTAATTAATAAGAGTAAATAAGGATATAAGGTAATAATTGTAACATTTAAATAAAAAATTATTATTGATAATATTCAAGGAGACTGTGCAGCATTTTACATTTATGTATTTTATTACACAGGTATTAATTACATATACAAAATAACTATTTCCTTAATTTGGGATATATAATTTCAGGTAACAAATAGGTGAAATAAAATGTTTTTAATTTTTCCTTCATATTACTTTCCCAAAACTGGTCGTCACGATAAATCTGAAAAATATAAAATACAACAATTAATATTTTATTTATCTGATATTTATATATACAATACCTCTTCAACAACAAATCCTCTTGGTGTCCAAAATACAAAGTAACACTTTTCTTTCTGTGTTATGTGTAACTGCCCTTGTACTTGGTAATAATATAAATGATTTATTTTTAATTCAAATTTATCATTATTAAATGATCCAAATTTGATTTTCTTTGAATCTACAACTTCCTTCGGAGTAAGCTTGACAGCTGTTGCAGGGCATTTTATCTCTATTATAGCATCGTCGCCTATAATACCATCTGGACTTGCAGCTAAGTAGCTTTCATCGCAATCAATGAACAAACCACATTCTTTTACTGTCTTATGATGTTTATTTTCAAAATCAGTTCTTGCTGTTGGTTCATGATCAATACCATACTGAGTATATTTATTTCCTAAAAAATTGCTGTATAAAATGTCCTTGACGGCGTTTTTCCTATCAGTGTTTGCCTTCATTTTGCAAATCCTTCCAAATTGAGATGCAGTAACTCTTTTTAATCTCTCAGTGTGCCACATATTACTTAGTCTTTGTTCTCTTGTTGATATTTCTATTTCCTGTATTTCTTTTTTTGTTTTTTGCAAATTTTTTAGAAACAATTCTTTTTGTTTATTGAACTCATCCGTACTCATTTCTTCATATTGTACAGCGTCCGGTCCATAATCTTTATCTGCTGGTTCAAATCTTAATTTTCGTCTAGGTTTGTTTATTAACCGTCGTCTTCTATGATATGCTAATCGTTCTCCGTGTTTTCTAATAATTTTTTTTTGTATATTTTCCTGGGCTACTCCCCGTTACTTTTTTATGTATAATATACTGAAAATTTTCATTCGTGTTGTAAGATAAAGCTGCGGCATTACAACGTGTATTATAATTTCCTCTTTTGGACAGACATACGCGCTTGCCGCCTACAAATTTAGCCAAAATGGAATTGTAATGCTCAGCACTATTATTGTTCATGTTTGAGAGGAGACTCGACGCGTTATTAACTAATCGATTCAAAACTATTTTAATATCTTGGAGTAATCCACACTGTTCCATTTGCAATAAATGATTTATTTGTATTTCATTCTTTTTAGTGCAGAAGTAATCAGCACAGTTATTGTGGTCACCAAATACATGAAACGGAATGTTTGATATATCTTTTTTTAAATTTCTTAGATTGGTTATATATCCGTGATTTTCATTCCGCCTGTACGTTACAGCCTTTTCCACAGCAATTCTTAATCGTTTTACATTATTTTTTAATTGATGGCGTAGCTGGACGGGCACTAATTTTCCACTAGTGCTATATCGTTTTTGTGTTAGATCACGAATACGGTTACAAAAATTTCTTAGTAAATGGTTTGTGCATTCTATTTTTTCAATAATTAACTCATTACCGTATGGTTTGGTCTCCATCAATCGCTTATATACACTGCTGTCACCGTCTCCAATAATTTTGGCATATTTAACACCGTGCATTTCTAAACTTTTGGCAAAACCTTCCACGATTATATCCGCTTCCATACTTGTGGATGTTCCTGACCAGTTTTTATAACAAATATGTTGAGTGGCTGATTCATTCAAACTTTGTGCTCGGGCGCATATGCAACAATATTTATTGCGGACTGATAGATATAAAAGTTTTCCTGTCTTTTGACCGATAATGCAACCCTAAAAGTATTGTATAATTTTAATAAAAAATATTAATACAACAAATAGTTGTGGATTGTTTTTCGTACGTGAAGATTCCATGTACGGAAAACACAATTTTGCAACGAATCACACACTAGGTTTCTTCTAATTTCGTTTAATTTCAACAAAAAGTAATTAATAAATTGTCATAAATTACAGGTTAGCTCTTTGTATTCGTGTAAAAAAATGACAGATACATGCATTAATGCGAAAAAGAATATTATTTTGAATGTCATATTTTATCTTGAATGTATAAGTAGTTATATGTAAGTATATAATTTTTGATTTACTTACAACTCCAGATAAAGAATCGTAGTTTGATCGGTAACTTCTCTTACACCAGGCACCATCAGCAATTACAGTAATAAGTGGAATACCGTCTTTGTCCACTAAACCGGAATTTCTTGCAATCTTTGCTTCTTCTATACCTGCATCCTTCATTGATTCCCAGGCGGTTTCCCGATATATTTCGGACAAGTATACTTGATTTTTCAGATAAAAATCCATACTCATGCATGGTATATTTAGCATACTTGTAACTTCGAATAACTGAGCAAATGTTCCACCCGTTGCAATCATACTATTTACTGCTGAGGTATTAATATTCATCTGTTCGTCATCATTGTCAGTACAAATAAATTTTTCAGTTTGGCACATAATACATTTTACTAGAAGTGTCGATTTCAAACCTACTATTTTTTCCTTCACAATTTTTAGGTCTTTGCCACGACAACTAAAAAGTTCATGATGTTCAAAATTTGTAATTTCGTTAAAAAAATATTGTACATCGACAATTCTTCGTCCTTCTACCAAAAAGTGTTTTTCCGAAATTTCTGGTTCAATTATAATGTCGTTGAAATAATTTTGTCCATCGACAATTCTTCCTCCTTCCGAAACTTCTGGTTCAACCAATCTAAAATAAATATGCGCCACCATAAATTTATGTTATTGTGGATTTTTTTAATTAGCAACAATATTTTATACTTTTAGGTAGCAAAACCAAAACGATTTGTGGTACGACATGCGTGAATATCAACTAAAAATAATTTTAGTGTACCAGGGAAATTGTTTTGTTTTTAATTTTAACACAAATATTATTTAAAAAATGCTACAGATATATAAGTGAAAATCTGATGTTTTATAAAATCTATAAATTTCTTTTACTCATTTCAGGGTTATCACACAACTATTTCAAATAAGTATGTTTTTTTTTAATTTTACATTTTATTTTTATGTACTTATACACTTGTATTGAGTTTAAAAAAAAACAATGAAAATGTTATGTAAGAGAACCATGTAGATAATGTACATTAATAATTATAAAGCCTTCAACTTCCACATTATATTTCTTTTTATTTGAACGTTTCGAGCAAAAATCCGCTCATCATCAGCAACTAAACAATTAATCTTGAAAAATACAAGTACATATATATTCCTTGAACAGAATTACAATGTTGTACAAAATCTAAAGTTGTAGAAATACATGTTAAATATTTTCATCGTAGTCAGATGGAGCAAGAAATATAAAATGGAACTTGAATGCCTTATAATTATTAATGTACATACAGAAGAAAAATCTTATACTCGTATATTAAAATGCTATGCATGCATATTAATAAAATTATTGTGATTTTAATTGGTAACAAATAAATACCTGTTAACTTCCGAATTATTGTCACTTATTGGTGAGGTGGAATCTGTTTTTAATTTATTCCTAAAATTTAATTTATATGAGTCAAGTATATATATAACGAAAAAAAATTGAAACTTACCATCTCCTTGAATTATTTTTTTTTATTTTGATTTTCATTTTACTAACTCGCCCCATACTTCAGATATAAATAATTATTTCCAGATACAAAATACTTGTACAAGCACGATTATCCAGGTATAGAACCCTTTCACTTTCAACGCACAAACAACTAAATAGAAGTGAAGGTGATTGTCCGCAATATCATCTTACTACCAAAAATTCTTAGAATTTGGATTTGGGACTTACCCGGTTGCCATGGGAACAGATGAACAGGCGGAGCTTATAAGCCCTTGCAGTGAAAGTTTCTTCGACGAATATTTTACTTACAGTATCGCCATCTGTGTTTCTTATTTCGTATTATTAATGCTTTAGTATTTTAACGCATAATTCAAAACTGGCTTAATTATCAACAATTTTTTCATGAAAATTTTAAAGCTTAATGTTCAGCGATCATTTCAATATATATCTTGAATATACTTATTACATGGAAATACGAAAAAAATGAGTTTAAAAACACCGTTTTTACTGAACTTTAACAATGTTTATTTATTTACTGGCGTTGTTTACAAAAAAACTATTACGACATTTTATAAATACATAAATTTTCTTTCGTATCGTGGATTCCTTTTTGTAATATATGTAATAGTAAAGAAGTAATAACACTTTAAAAATAAGGATTTTTGCATTTTAGGGTAACTTTATAACTTTATATCTCAAAAAGTATTAACAACATAAATTTTTCGCTACGTACATTTATTAATATTATTGTAATCTTTAAATTGATGTATATAACATCTCTCTTGGAGTAATATAATCAGAGTAATAAGAGTTTAAAAAGTGCATTTTTCTCATTTTACGAAGTCTATGCTCTTAACCAATTCGGCTAAAAGCCTAACTGTGGTACGCGCATATTTGCCTGATTTTGAACTAACAAATTATTTCATTAAAAACATGGCCGCTAATAACATTTTTTGGAGACACTGATTTCAAAAGTACCGACAGAGAGTGTCGCATCTGTATACGGTAGTATAGGTAATCTGTGGCTTCAATATCACCGACTGTCTGTATGCCACAATTCTTCAACACTACTGCCGAGTATCCACTTCCTCTTGCCGTTACTGTCCTCGCATACCTAGCTTGCCAATACTCTTCAACACTACCGAGTATTCTCTTTCACGGCTATCCCGGTATACAAATAACTTTCCGACTTATAGAGCTGCCATTAACTTCCAAAAGGTTCAGGTGACCGGAAGTAATTAAACACATCGCGGCTTCTTTGTTTACGTATCCCGACTGTTGGCGCGATTGCATCATCGCTATACCTAGACGCTTGTTCAGAGTCAGCGGGGCTCACACGTTACAATATGTTTCCAGATTCTAAAAAAATATCATTAAAACGCACAAAAGTAACAGCTATTGCGAAACAGTACTGGGGAAACCGAGAAAGAATCTTTATCATTATCATCTACTGATATAAGCGCGAATAAATCATCATGTATTGTGGCGAGATTTTACGACGCAAAAAATTAGAAAATTATCAGCAAGTTTGTTACAGCCCGATTTCGTGAAGTCTCTCTGTGTTACATGAACGAACCCTTTTTGACGCTGGTCATCTTGGAAACGGGAGTCGAGTTGTTGAATGAAGCCCGAGATTTGATTCACGACTCCTACAAACAGTTCACATTTAAAGCCGCACAAAGATCCTATGTGAGATTTCAATGAGCACTAACCTCTATCAACCGCGAGTACTTATGTCTCAGTCACTAATTTTAATCGTTCTTTCCAGGTTTTTTATATACCATATTTTTCTATTTTCCTTGATTTTACCGATTGTATTTCGAATTTAACCAAACAAATAGGTTATAATATTTTTTTTTTTAGTTTAGTTTAGTTTAAGATTTGAACAACGCCGCAAAGTGTGTTGTCAACTTTGTAATTAATAAAGTTTGTGTATTATAATTTTTGCTTTTCTCTGACATTCGACATCCTTAAAACTACCGCTCTCGCCCAATCCCGTATGTGGGTCGATCACCTCGATGGTTGTGTAATTTATAGACTGGCGCCCAGGAATTTCTCATAGCTACTACTGCTGTACCTAGCCGACCGCAACAATCCGTCTATTCATCTGGGCGTAGCAAGTTTTGGTCGTTGTCAAGCATTCCTAACGAAGGACTGGCAATAATTTATTTAATGCCATAATGAAATCTTTATTTGAAGAAAAGAATATCCCTTATGCTAATTTAACAGGATTGCAGGACTGCTGATAGCATCAATGTTATGATAAGCAAACATAATTCTGTAACTAGTCGTCTTAAACAACATTTTCCTGGCATCACAATTACGAAATGAGTTTGTAATTCTGCTTATCTTTGTGTATCTCAAGCATGTAAAGAGTTGTCACGAAGATGCAATAATTTAATCCGTGAAATATATTCTTAAAAAAAATGTTCCAGAAAATTCAAATACAATACATGCCCCAAATGGACGAAAGTAAAGAAGCCACAATATGCTACGATGCAAGGGTATAATCCATGTTATTTGTTATAAGTGCAAAGTACATATGTTTTGTAAAGGAAAAAACTGTTTTACAAAATTTCATAGAGACTAGAGTCATATCATACACTATTTTTTCTACAAACATTCACTTTTAACACTAGTGTCAAAAATAACAATGATTTGTCACTTTTAACACTAGTGTCACAAAATGACATTTTTAACGCTAAAAACAAACATTAAAAAGCCCCCTTTTAATAGATTTGTAGAAAAATATTTCAGCACTGCAGGCCTAGCAGGCCCATGGCTTGTTGAACTACTGCTCTCCATTCGTTGCGGTCCTTAGCCTTTTTTTCCCTGTCACGAATGTTTAAGATTTCCAAGTCTTTTTGCACAGCATCACTCCATTTTCCTTTCGGTCGACCTCTTCTTTTCTTTGCTGTTATTCCCCTTTTATACACTAAATTCACTGTCCTGTCTTCTGGCAACCTGCTTATATGTCCTAACCGCCTTTGCCCACTAATCACTCCTACAATATTTGGTTCACCGTACAGTTCTGAGTTCAGCGTTCGTTCTGCGCACTATAAAGTCACTAACCTTTTTTCCACCGTATATTTTCCGTAGCACTTTCCTTTCCCACACCTCAAAACGTCTTTGGTTGCTTTTATTCATCACCCATAGTTCGCACCCGTAAAGCACTGTTGGTCTTATTGTTTTATATATTATTTTTGCACTTCTTGTAACTGTATTTGATTTTAATAACTTGTCCATTGCTCCAACGCATCTGCTTCCTTTTGTAATTCTCGCCGAAATTTCCATATTTTCATTGTCATTGTTAGTTATCATTACCCCTAGATAGACGAAGCTACTCACTTTCTCAAATTCATAACTTTTTCCTCTTTCTGTCATTATCTTCATATTGTTTTTTTGATTCTCTTTTCTTTCATTGACGTACATGTATTTAGTTTTCTCCTCATTTATTTTTAAACCTGTTTCCAGCCCTGTATTTTCGAAGATTTTAAACACTCGCTCAAGTTCCTCTCTCGTTCTGGTCATTATGGCAATGTCATCCGCATACGCTAGAAGCTGATGTCTTCGTTGATTAAAGGTTCCTTTTGTATACATATTGCTCTTCTTAATAACCCACTCCAGTACTAAGTTGAACAGGATTGGAGATATTGGGTCTCCCTGTCTTAAGCCTGTATTAATTCTGAAGTTCTTCGAAGTTCTCCCCTCCCTGGTAATTTTACAGCTCATATCCTGTAGTGTCATCTTAACCAGTTTTACTAATTTTTCTTGCACTTTAAAATCTCTAAGGATGTGAATAAGTTTTCTTTTTATTATGGAGTCATATGCCTGTTTGAAATCAACAAATAGAATTTGTAGTGCTAATTTATGTTCGTAGCTGTCGGCTATTACTTGTTTCAATGTAAATATTTGGTCTACAGTAGATCTATTATTTCTACAGCCCGCCTGGTATTCTCCTAGCACTTTATTTGCCGTTTCTTTTAATCTATTCCGGATACATATGGCTAAAATTTTATACGTAATGTCTAATGGTGATATTCCCCTATAATTGTTACAGTCTGTTCTATCGCCTTTTTTATGTATCGGTACTATTAAGGCTTCTTTCCATCTGCTAGGCATTTGTTCTGATTTCCAAACCTTCAGTATTATGTTGTGTAGTTTCTTATGTAATCGTTATTCTTCTTAATTTCTTTTTTTAGTTCCTCTTGATTGGTTTTCATTTCCTCCTTTAGCTCCTTTGTCATTTCCAGAATCAGTTTTTTGACCTCTTCCATATTTTCTATTCCTTTACCTTATGTGGTGATCTCGCTGTTTTTTTACTTTTTTTAAAAAAAATCAAATTCTTTATTAATTTCTTCTCGTTTCCGCTTGGTAAGTTCACTAATATCAGAAATTAGAATTAACTCTTCTGATTTCCTGATTGATCTGCCCCTTCTTGTAAATTAAGGTTACTACGCCGCTGCTATTATAACTATTCTTACGCTACGCTGCGCAGCCGACACACTCTGTAGCTGCCACTTAAAATTTATAGCCTTTCTTCGTCACACTATGACCGCAAAATTTGATGTTTGTCCTGCACCACAGATTTAAAACTTAATTCACAATGGTTTTTATTCCACTACGTACGCACTTCTTCAATAATTTTCAATTTGTGTACAACAATTCCCGTGATTTTTGGGTTTATCGTTGGTACACTTAAACTCAACTGACTTTTACACCAGTGGCGCACACCATCAGAGAGACTGTCTCTCTTCAGCTGTCGCGCAGTTACATGCAATAATGAGACTCTATTTTTGACAACAGTCATTAGACTGTTTCAACCTTAACATGTGATAAAATGTAAATTTCATTTTAGGCTGATGATGGGCGAATTTGCGTCCGAAACGTCCCCACAATGAAAATTAAATAAACTATATTGGAACTTCAAGGCCTACTATTATTTACTATCTAAAAATATTCTACAAGGTCCCCAAACCAAATTTCATCGCTTTTTTAACTTATGTAGGTAATGTTAAAAAACAATGTATTGTTTATTTTACTTGTATTTTGCTATACTGTGTTTTCATCGATATTTTTAAGTTTTGGGAGCATATGTACATTACAATGTACATGCTGAAAAATTGTAAAAAATGTGAATTAAAGTTTAATTTTTGGTATATCGTCAAATTACTTTCCAAATCTGCGTGGTGTGGATTTTACCAAAAATTTACAAACTAATAAATTTTAACATTACTTCATGAAAAAAATTGAGAAATATATAAGGACATTTTGCTTACCTTTCTCGACAGAGACTATTTACTTAAGAATGAATTAGAAATGATTAATATTATATTTAAAGAGAAATGGTTACATAATAAACAAATGTATTTAGGTGTAAGAGTCATGACTTGAAAAATCAAGATATTTAAAAAAACGAAGAAATGAATGAATTTTACACAAGATCTAATTTTCTTATTATTAGCGCAAAAGAAATACGAAAACGTTATAAAATGAACGACCCTTTCTTATCAACGCTCCACTTTTTGTAAGCAGTGAATGCAGTGTCCTCTGACTTCAGAAAAAATGTACTATCTTCAATTCCAGAAAACAGAATTGATCAGATTTAAAAATTAGGTGCTGAATGGAGACGTCTTCCATCAAAATCAAGCGAAGTAGATGTAATTTTATCTACTGATAAATTTTGGGGTCAATTAAGCATAGGTAAAAAAATTAAAACACTTTTATTGTTTACTTCAGAAACTTTGTGTATTCTTTATAAAAACGCACTGTGTAAACGAGTTTTTAGTCAAGTGAATTTAATGTAGACAAAAATCCGTAATAAATGAAGACTGATACAGTAAATGATACATTGATAGCAGCATATAAATGAAAACGGTTCCTGTATTGTGTTTAAACCTTCCAGGCAGATGTAAAAATTTAAATTTAATAAGAAAAATAAATGCAGTAAATAATGACAGCGACCGTGATTAGTATTTGTTAACATACTGTAATTTCAATTTATTTTGTACCTATTCATATTTAGCGCCAACTGTTGTCTTTTATTATTTGAATTTAGATGTCGCTAGTATATTTCACCATAATTATACGTTACGCTAATGAATTTAAAAGATCATTTGATGTTATACGTGCATTTTTTTCTTATTTAAAGAGCATTCTTATTTATTGATTATTAATATATGCAATATATTTGCAAATTTCTGAGAATTTTTTATTTTTCAACTTGTACAACTTTTTATGTAAAATATAGCAAAATGCTATCTTTTTGCCTTCACCTATATAATAGAAAACATTAATCTGTCATTACATATCAAAAACTCAAACTGTCATCATCAAACAAACTTGATTCAGAATTTATATTTAATGTTATTTATTTGAACACACTGTATGATCTATTTAAAAAAAATTAGTTGGCATCACTGCATTCGTCTACTCCATCTTTGCCTTTGAAGGAACATACTGACTTAAAACTGTATTAAAACAAAGTGCTTGTCGTGGTTGTGGTGCAGGTATTATTAAAATACTGAAGAGATCCGTTTTACAAAGTATAAGTTAATTATGTCGGCGTGATATTATGCATGTATTCCCGTTTGCCATCCATCTTTAATTTACTTTACCATCTAATCGAATATTATCGTGTATAATATTGACGTTTACAAATATTTATAAAAAGTATTAAGCAACACCACATTTTTATTAATAAATAATTATATTATTACTTTGTTCTTGAGGTAATATTATTTCCTACATATAATACTCGCAATGCACTATGTTATTGTGTTGTTAAACGGTATAATACAAGATAGACGATGAACGAGTCTATATAATGTCTGTAGATATGTCTGTCTGTGTCACTCCTTTCTTTAAGTTTAAATCATGTGGTCAAGTTGTCTAGTATTGGCCTTAATAAATAATGTAATGAAGAACCATATATTTACGTTTTTAAGTATAAATAATTGAATCATTACTAAATAAATAGAAACATTTTTAGAAAAATTTATTCATGAAGTAAATTATTTAAAAACCAATGACATAAAATACAATAAGCATTTAAATTTTGAAATACTTTTATTTGCATGCGATGCGCCAGCCAAAGCATATTTAAAAGAAACGAAAGGTCATACAAGTAAACATGGCTGTGAAAGATGTAATATTATAACATTATAGAGAGACAAGAAAATATTTTACCCTATAAATTCTTTTCCAAAAAGACTAGATGAAGATTTCGCTGATACTGATAATTTTCATATTAAGGGTCGATCGCCTTTATTAAATAAATCAATCAATTTAGGTATGGTTTCATAATTCGTTTTAGATCCCATGAACCTTGTGTATTTAGGTGTGGTGAGAAGATTAATATTAAATTATTGGTTGGAAGGAAATCTCCTTATAAAATATCCAGCAAAAATGTATAAAATATTAATAAATCACCAAATAATACAAAATTATTCGTTGCGTGATTTTCAAGAAAAAGCCGTAATTTATCAAAAATAAAGAAATGGAAAGCAACAGAATTTCGATGATATTCATTGCATTATGGTATTGTGGTTTTACGTAATAACAGATAACGATTATTATAATCATCATATTTTGTTACATGCTGCTATTTTTATATTAAATTCACCCTTATTAATATCATTGTATTTAGAAGTAGCTCAAAAAGCATTAGAAGATTTTGTGAATAAATCCTCAGAGTTATATAATTTGTAGTATATAACATTCATTCGCTAATTCATGTAACTGAGATGTTAAAAAATATGGTTCCTTTGAAAATAGGGTTGTTCACGCTTTTCTGATTTTTTAATATGTTAATCTATATAAAAAAATATGAGATACGTATTTTTTTATTTCGCTAAAAATACTTCATATAGTCATAAAAAATTCGCAAAGTTCAAAAAATATTATCCCGCAAAAACACTGTATTTGCTGACGTCATACTCACGGCTTAGAAAGAGAGACATGGAGTGAGTGAAACGGACATAGTGAAAATGCCTAACATATTTCGTTTCTTTCCAAACACAACCGCAGCAAAACACATGACATAAACATAACCAAGGAAAAGATTCTTTGTTTACATTTTGTTTGTTTAGTACTTTCTTGTTTTCAACTGTGTATTACATATAGCAGGTAATGTTTATGAAATACCATATAATTATACTTATAAATAATAATTGTATGGAAGTAGAATTGCAAAGGAGACAAGTCTATAACAAAAGAAGATATAAAAAACGGAAGAAGCAGTACAAACACTGACAAGAAGAGAATAAAACGCAAATTCCAGATATAATACAATCTACAAGTATGTGATACAAGAAGATCTTTTAAATTATTTACAACATAATAAAAACTTCCAAATTATAGCAAGATTTAGAGTGGGAAATGAGGAAATGGAAAATTGTTATTGGAAAACGATAAAAGAAAGAAGCTACAGAATCTGTTTAAATGGCATAGAGGGTCTAGATCACATAAAAAGGGATTGCAAAGAAAAATTAAGTAGCACCAAGTCAGGACTAAGTATACTAAATGAGGAAAACCGAACATGACGTGGATGAAGAGCGTGCTCCAGATAAGAATAAATACCATGTACATAATGTATGAAGTAATCATAATATTTATAGATGAATATTTTATCATTGTAACTACGATATAGATATGTTTTTGTTAATTTAAGACCGAAAAGTTGCAAATAAAATCTTTACTACTACTACTACTACTATAAATGGAATTTTTAATGTTCTGGTTGTTCCATTTAGGTATTTAGATATTCATAAAGAGCCTATTAATTCGTCCAAAATAAGTATATATTACGTAATATTAACTATAAATTACTATACCGCACCATATTAAAGACATTAGTATGAAGTATGTTGCTTTCCCGTATAAGGATGGTTTTGTACTTTTTACACTAATCCACTTGCTCTATTTTTTTTTCTCTTGTATATTAAATCTGAAAGATGTATCCTGTTGTTGAATTCATATGCTATAATACACGTGAATATGCCATTATACTTATATTTTAGCTAACGGACGGCAATACAAGAAGCTACTAAAAAAAGAAAAAAAAAACAGCGAGATCAAACTAGACAGTATATGATGTTCATATAGTTGTTACAATATAAGGTAATTTATTATTAGTATCTGATGTTAAATCTAGTAAGTAATTCAAGTATAAATTTGCATATTTTAGATATAAAATGACTATATATGGAATAGTTTTCTAATATGGAATACTGGAATGTAAGAAAATTTACTTGCGTCATCTAGTGCTTAAAAATATAAATTATAAAGATAGGTGAGTAGCACGGAACATGATACTGAAAGAAACTTGACTCCCTATAGCGTAGCACGTGCGCTGAGATGTCGCTTGTTCTTCAACTTTTCAGTAGTACCGCCACGCGGCGCTATAATCTAACCGCCTATGCAATTATTATATTGTTTATGACAGTAGCTTGCGACTAATGCATTTATTGGGATCTATTGGACATTTTTGTGCATTTGTGTATAAATTTTTATAAAATGCCGAACTGTAACCCGGGATATGCATCGTGTAAAGAAAAAGTATAGTTATTTTCCGTGACGGAATGTCGTTCAAAAACATAGTCGAGCGCTATTCCTCGAAAAGACAGAATTTTGTCAAAGAAAGACGTTATATGCGAAAAACATTAGCCCGAATTAATAATTCGTGAGTGGAAAGCACCAAACAGTACAGTGACTGTAAGTTTATTTATCACACAAATATGAAATAACTATAAGAAAAATTTTCAGATTCTTTTGAAAAAATATAAATTATCGGATGATGCTCTTCCTACAATATTTCCTAATTGCCCACATTATTTAACTAAAAATGTTAAACGACGGACACCACCGACAACTGGAAATCTTGATGAAACAAAACCAGCAAAAATAAGTAAAATTCAGATTTCCGGAAATGTAGATCAAGTTCTAGTTCAAACTTTACCGAAAACAATTTACTCGTAGAGTAGTAATCTACAAATCGATGTAAATCCAGCTGATATTAAATTACCATCAAAAAATTGGACGGCGTGCAAAATAGATGCTAATAACAGTTAAATGATTGTATTCTTGGAAATGGTTTATTCTGATTACTTCAAAAATTGGTGTAATTCGTAAGGAAATGACTGTACTTAATAACGCTATAGAGTTCTATTACAGTGAGAACTTGCAGCTGACAAAGAAGCAGTTGATTTTGATTTAATTGCAAATACAGGGTGTTTGGCGTAGGTCCGGTACCAAGAATATTTTGTTTATTTTGAAAGATACAAAAGAATGTTCGTAATCAAAGTTGGGCTCACAAGATGATCGTAGTAAGAATTTTGTATCACTTCCGGTTTTATCGGAAATGGGTACAACTTTAGATCTAATATAGGGAGTCGGTATTGTTATATATATATATATATATATATATATATATATATATATATATATATATATATATATATATATATATATATATAATATATATTTAAATGTACATGAAATTACCTTCACAACGATACTAAAATATCATAGTTTTACATAAACTATTTCAAAATGGCGCCATTTTATTTTATTAATAAAATTCCATGGAAAATAAAATAGCAAGCTATGAAAACAATTTTATTACCTTAAAACAAAAGAAAAGTATTTACCTACATTAGTTTTGTTATTTAATGTGACAGTAACAATATTTTGTTTTGTTTAGATCGCCAGCTGCATGTCAGCAGTTTGCAATAGTCACGGCGTTCGTTCGAAGGAAATACTGAATTACAAAAATTTAGCGTTCACGCACGTGGCTGTTACACTGCCTCCCCCTTTAAACTCTACTATAATAAAAGTATTAGAGTTGAGTATAGTGAAGTCAATTGAACTACCCTTGGATTGTAACTAAACTAGCTTACAACTACTTACATGATTGGGCTAGGCTACAGGCTGTCGTAGAACGTCTGTATCGGCTGGCGAACCACTGGCGTACGGGGGTGGTTGGGACGCAACCTGCTGCAAGGCTGGGAACAACGATACCGATGAACCGATGTTCGTTCCGAGGACGTAGAGTTCATGACCCTGGATTCCCGTTGATGTATCAGATTCACTACAATTTATTACATAGAACGTTTCGGACAAAATTTGTCGATCCTCAGCTAAACAATGCGCAAGGAAAAAATGTTACAAAAACTACTTAAAAAACAATAAATTTCGACTTACAAAGAACAAATATCTTAAAATATAATATAAATGATTCACAAAATACTTTGTGAACTACATTGTTACAAAATTAGTGCTCGCCCAAAATTAATAATTTTATATTGTTTACCGGAACTTTGGTACATCTGAAATAATAATTCTGAAAAAATATAATTAATATTAAGTTGATTGTAATTTCGCCATCTTCTTGTGTTTTAAACTCTTTTTTTCTGCGTTGTTTGCAATTTTCATATGCTGCCGTAATCGTAATAAGATATAATAATGTAGTGCATGAGATATGACATATTTTTGTTATTCGCATGGAAAAATGAAGTTCATGTCCACAAATGTGTCGTTAAATGTATCTTCGTATGCATAAACATTATTCCATACATACATAATCCGGTCCTCTTGTACCTTAGGCGGTGTCGAGGTTTTCCTGTTTGGTTTTCCCATTTATGAACTTCTTCCACTGCTTGCGGTCTTTTGACAAATTTTTTGCAGAGTTCCAATTTTCTCCTGTCTCTAGCAGTATTTTTTCCACTTCACTGTTCCAAGTTCTTCTTGGTTTTCCTCTTCTATTTTTGCCGATCGGTCTAGTTTCCCATATATATTTAACTTGTCTCTCCTCACTCATTCTTACCATGTGTCCAAACCACTGTAGCTTTTTTTGTTCAAGTTGTTTTTCTACTGATATCACGTCTAATTCTTTCCTTATATTTTCATTCCTTCTTCTCTCTATCCTTCTTGCTCCTATTATTCTTCTGAGAAATTTCATTTCCATTGCTTGTATTCTTCCTTTCTGTCTCTTAGTTAAAATCCAGTTTTCTCCTCCGAACAATAATACTGGTATGTACATTGTTTTATATACCGATATTTTTGTTTTCTTTGTTATTTCTTTGTGGTCAAGGAATTTTCTCTGTAGTGCAAAGTATATTTTGTTTGCTGCCTGTATTCTTTTATTTAATTCTTCGTCTATAGTCCCTTTACTATTACGATATTTCCCAGATATTTGTATGAATCTACTTGTTCAATATGTTGTTCTCCTATGTTTATTGTTACTTCCTTTTTCATGTTACTGACAAGCATTACTTTCGTTTTCTCTGTGTTCAGAAAAAGGTTTTGTTCGGCTAGTAATCTGCTCCATACATTTAGGTTTTCCTCTAAATGTTTCTGGGAATTATTCCAAATTGTGCCATCCGCATCATGGAGTTCCGATACACCTCTCGTTTTATAAAAAGTTAAGCCGTTATACAAAGAATTACTGAAAATCGAAAAAAGTGTTATTTTCAATATTTTGTTTCATTATTTATCGAAATTGTATATACTTGTGTAGCAAGTTTAACCCGCATTTTTAACATGTTCATGTCTACAAGTGTGTCGTTTAATGTATCTTCGTATGCATAAACATTATTCCAATGTTTATTTAAATTGTTTTCTGCGTGCAGAAATAATTTAAATATACATGAATTTGGATAAATTAGTTTCCCCAAACTTTTAAAGTTGTTAATTCAGCTTCTTTGCATGTTGATGTGATGGGATTCAGTTGTAAAGCTGATATGCAGTTTACGCATGTTGTAAGTTTTAAAAGCTGTTTTGTAACAAAACCAGTGACAGTAAATAATACAGTCAACAACTTCAGCTTTCGCATAGTCATGATCTATAATTTGATCGCATTCTTTTTCTTGTTTTAAAAAATGGTTTAGTTTTTGTTTAAGCTGTAAAATATGCTTTTGTCGAAATTAATGTTGTTTTACTGGAAATATATTTTTTAAATTCTTCAGAAGGAATCATTGTCTCCGGATTATTCTCTGCGAAAACAGTACAGTTTCCATACTTTGGTGGTTTTAACAATTTATACACTGAGAGCATTCTATATAATTGCAAGAAATTGTGGAAAGTTGGATGATCATTTTGACATGCCGCCTGTCTGATTATTCCAAGGAAACGTTAGGAAAACTGAGCGAATAAATTAGTAACAAATATAAAGGTGCATTCACAAATGAAAATTAGATTTATGGTTTTTGTTTAGGTGTAAGGAAGTCTTTCATAAATGCAAGTTTAAAT
This sequence comes from Harpalus rubripes, assembly GCA_963082715.1. Lineage (NCBI taxonomy): Eukaryota > Metazoa > Arthropoda > Insecta > Coleoptera > Carabidae > Harpalus > Harpalus rubripes. Next base: position 31,703,670 of record OY720459.1, on the reverse strand, counting down.
TAATTCTAATTTAGTTTTGATATGTACAGACATCTATGTAAGTGCTTCAAAAATAAGATTAAAATATCGGTAGAGCAGTACTTAACAGATACCCGTGCGCCTTGAAACTTTCTTTGTTTTGGCATTACTGGTTATATTTCAGCAATTAAGTTTTGACAGTCTCCATGGTCTTCTCGCATTTGTTTAAGAAGCCGAATCCACCAAGTGAATACTATGTAAAGATAAGTGTATCGTTTCAGACTTGTTCTCATTGGTGAAATTTGTGACGTCATACCTAAGTTTGGAACTTGCAATATTTAGCTTTATGATTTGCATTTAGGGAAACTAAATTCTGGAGTGTGAATGGAGTCATTACATAATATGCGGCCAGTCTTTAAAGCTAAAGTATAAACCATAAATCTAAACCTAATTTTCGTTTGTGAATGTACATTAAGAGTAAATAAATATCTAATTTGTTCTATTTTTCCATACGTTTTATATTTAACCGAACATTACGGGAAAAATAATTTTATCCAAGACCTAATAATAATGCTTTAATTATAGTGACAATTTTTTTGAATTAAAAAATTCTAAATACCTAATATATTTTAAATTTAAAACATTTATGCCCATATTCATAAACACTCGTAAAGTTTCAAAACGGTTCGTCAAAATTTTTGACAACTAGAATCAAATTTCACAAGTTACATTTCGATTTTTCTGTCATTGTCGACTGTTTTTACTGGATAAAAATTATAACGAATCAATTTTTTTTACGAGTGTTTATGAATATGGGCATTAGAGTTGTTGGATAAATTTTGTATGGCGTCCGTACGTTAATTAGATAAGACACTTGAGAATAATACCCCACTTAGCCTGAAGTACCTCGCGAAGATAACATTTTTCTCGCCTAACTTATTTGCAATATAACACACTTTAACCATAAATAAGTAAAATGTATTTATATAAGTACCTCCAGCGGATCTTGATTCATATTAGCAGTGAGTACGTATTTATAATCGGACTTCCCTAATAAATATTTTGTCAACTCTAAAGTTGATAATAAAGAGACTCTCAATCCTTGTGCTGTACTTTCGGTTAAAAATTCCACTTTGCTAATTGCACCAGAATAAAGTTCTTGTTCCCAATTATTTAAAAATTATAAATTGCTTTAAGAATCTGTAAATAACATTAATATTTACTATTAAGTACAGTGTCATTTATTACTCTATTAAACCTGAAAATGAGGACTGTTGTTCCTTACACCTTCGGCAGGATATTTACGATTTAATACATCGAAAAGATCATTAAATTGTTTTGTAAATAAAATTGTGCCATCCGCATCATGGAGTTCCGATACACCTCTCTTTTTATAAAAAGTTAAGCCGTTATACAAAGAATTACTGAAAATCGAAAAAAGTGTTATTTTCAATATTTTGTTTCATTATTTATCGAAATTGTATATACTTGTGTAGCAAGTTTAACCCGCATTTTTAACATGTTTGTGGGATCTATATATAATTTGCTTATTTTTGGACAAAATTTCAAATTTCCAGGTCTATTAGACTCTTGTTCAAACACTGATCGATAATGGTCCCATTTAATTGATTACCCTTTGACCTATTAACAAAAATTATTAGTAAAAACATTTTTATCATAAAGGAAATGTACCTTTGGATTTTTTGAATAAATTCTATTTCTCACACATTTAACCAGGTGTGGAGAATCCGAGAATACATAAACGTAACGCTGTTCGTCCATAGGATTTTTAAATTTATTACAAACGTTATCAAGAACTCTGGAAATTCCAAGTGCTGACCACATGCTACGGTTTGTAGATACGCCATCGCAAACGATGCCATCCACTAGTGCTCCGTTTATTTCGCGTTCGCATAAAATTTGCCATAGTAATTTAACTAACAAACTTTCTTTTACATCCATAAACAGCAACTGGTTCACAATACTTATCGCAGAGTGATGAAAACATGAAAACTAATGCGTGATCTGCTAAATTTGTTGTGTTAGAATTTCGAACGTCATTACCGTTTTACTTGCCAAAATCTACAATTCCAGAAAGTGTTATATTCCGTACATTAACATCGTAATTTGTTCTGACCTACAAATTTATAATAATATAAGTTACATATGAAAATAAATAAATATATGTATATTACAGTAATTTCGTCAAATATTAAAATTCCATGTTGCTTATTTTCTGGCATGGATTCTATTTTCCTTCTAAAAAGCTCAAAAGAATTCTTATCAATCCCGCATTTACTATCTACAGCATTGCAATAACGACGGACGGTACTCGGTGCTAGTAATGGAAATTGTTCTCTCTTTAGTAGTTGTAAACATTGGAATTACGAATATTGAGCAATAGACAATTTAATATCTACTCGGGACTATAACGGCGGCCATTTTTAGATGTGGACTTGCCACTTCTAATACATTCGGAAATTAATAACTGCTGATTTTGCGGAATATTATGTTCTTTTAATTTATTTAAAACGTCGGATTCTATTACATTTTTATATTTTATATGCAATTTTTTTATTTTATGCCGTAACAAGTTATTTATCTTCATTAATCTTCGTTTTGCCCTCTGATACTGATATGCAATTTTCGCTGTTCACTATCTTTTAGAAAAGTGAGTTATGACAACTTCGTGATTTAGTTACTGACTTGCGAGAAAAAGCAATTCGTAACGTATCATTCAAAGTTACACAATATGTACTAGTACTACAACACATTTGTTATGTCTCCATGTCGACGTTATAAAATCTTTCGAACCAGTAGATATAATTACTTCTTTAAATTCATTAAGTGAAGGACCAGCAGAACAAACCTTCAGTTCAGAAAATTTATGTAATATACAAGGTGTTTGGCGTAAGTCCGGCACCAAGTATATTTCGTTTATTTTGAGAGATCCAAAAAAAAAAAAAATATATTAATAAGCAAACTTACACTAGACAAAGGGGCTCATAAGATGACCATAGTAGGAATTTTGTATTACTTCCGGTTTTAGCGGAAATAAATACAAGTTTAAATCTAGCATAGGGAATCTGTATTTTTATATATTTTTCAGAATGTACATAAAATTGACTTTACAATGATATCAAATTATCATAGTTTTACTTTATTCACAATGGCGACCATTTATTTTCAAAATGTGTATTAATAAAATGAGAGGATGAAGGGCTCTAATAGAATCTCTTTAACATTCTTCGAATATTAAAACCATACCAAATTGTTCATTTGTGTAACGCACTTGAAACTTTATTATAACAAAACAAAATATTGTTACTGTCACATTAAATAACAAAACTAATGTAGGTAAATACTTTTCTTTTGTTTTAAGGTAATAAAATTGTTTTCATAGCTTGCTATTTTATTTTCCATGGAATTTTATTAATAAAATAAAATGGCGCCATTTTGAAATAGTTTATGTAAAACTATGATATTTTAGTATGGTTGTGAAGGTAATTTCATGTACATTTAAATATATATATATATATATATATATATATATATATATATATATATATATATATATATATATATATATATATATATATTTAAATGTACATGAAATTACCTTCACAACCATACTAAAATATCATAGTTTTACATAAACTATTTCAAAATGGCGCCATTTTATTTTATTAATAAAATTCCATGGAAAATAAAATAGCAAGCTATGAAAACAATTTTATTACCTTAAAACAAAAGAAAAGTATTTACCTACATTAGTTTTGTTATTTAATGTGACAGTAACAATATTTTGTTTTGTTATAATAAAGTTTCAAGTGCGTTACACAAATGAACAATTTGGTATGGTTTTAATATTCGAAGAATGTTAAAGAGATTCTATTAGAGCCCTTCATCCTCTCATTTTATTAATACACATTTTGAAAATAAATGGTCGCCATTGTGAATAAAGTAAAACTATGATAATTTGATATCATTGTAAAGTCAATTTTATGTACATTCTGAAAAATATATAAAAATACAGATTCCCTATGCTAGATTTAAACTTGTATTTATTTCCGCTAAAACCGGAAGTAATACAAAATTCCTACTATGGTCATCTTATGAGCCCCTTTGTCTAGTGTAAGTTTGCTTATTAATATTTTTTTTTTTTTTTTTGGATCTCTCAAAATAAACGAAATATACTTGGTGCCGGACTTACGCCAAACACCTTGTATATTACATAAATTTTCTGAACTGAAGGTTTGTTCTGCTGGTCCTTCACTTAATGAATTTAAAGAAGTAATTATATCTACTGGTTCGAAAGATTTTATAACGTCGACATGGAGACATAACAAATGTGTTGTAGTACTAGTACATATTGTGTAACTTTGAATGATACGTTACGAATTGCTTTTTCTCGCAAGTCAGTAACTAAATCACGAAGTTGTCATAACTCACTTTTCTAAAAGATAGTGAACAGCGAAAATTGCATATCAGTATCAGAGGGCAAAACGAAGATTAATGAAGATAAATAACTTGTTACGGCATAAAATAAAAAAAATTGCATATAAAATATAAAAATGTAATAGAATCCGACGTTTTAAATAAATTAAAAGAACATAATATTCCGCAAAATCAGCAGTTATTAATTTCCGAATGTATTAGAAGTGGCAAGTCCACATCTAAAAATGGCCGCCGTTATAGTCCCGAGTAGATATTAAATTGTCTATTGCTCAATATTCGTAATTCCAATGTTTACAACTACTAAAGAGAGAACAATTGCCATTACTAGCACCGAGTACCGTCCGTCGTTATTGCAATGCTGTAGATAGTAAATGCGGGATTGATAAGAATTCTTTTGAGCTTTTTAGAAGGAAAATAGAATCCATGCCAGAAAATAAGCAACATGGAATTTTAATATTTGACGAAATTACTGTAATATACATATATTTATTTATTTTCATATGTAACTTATATTATTATAAATTTGTAGGTCAGAACAAATTTCAATGTTAATGTACGGAATATAACACTTTCTGGAATTGTAGATTTTGGCGAGGAAAACAGTAATGACGTTCGAAATTCTAACACAACAAATTTAGCAGATCACGCATTAGTTTTCATGTTTTCATCACTCTGGGATAAGTATTGTGAACCAGTTGCTGTTTATGTATGTAAAAGGAAGTTTGTTAGTTAAATTACTATGGCAAATTTTATGCGAACGCGAAATAAATGGAGCACTACTGGATGGCATCGTTTGCGATGGCGCATCTACAAACCGTAGCATGTGGTCAGCACTTGGAATTTCCAGAGTTCTTGATAACGTTTGTAATAAATTTAAAAATCCTATGGATGAACAGCGTTACGTTTATGTATTCTCGGATGCTCCACACCTGGTTAAATATGTGGGAAATAGAATTTATTCAAAAAATCCAAAGGTACATTTCCTTTATGATAAATATGTTTTTACTAATAATTTTTGTTAATAGGTCAAAGGGTAATCAATTAAATGGGACCATTATCGATCAGTGTTTGAACAAGAGCCTAATAGACCTGGAAATCTGAAATTTTGTCCAAAAATAAGCAAATTATATATAGATCCGACAAACATGTTAAAAATGCGGGTTAAACTTGCTACACAAGTATATACAATTTCGATAAATAATGAAACAAAATATTGAAAATAACACTTTTTTCGATTTTCAGTAATTCTTTGTATAACGGCTTAACTTTTTATAAAAATTTTATTTACAAAACGATTTAATGATCTTTTCGATGTATTAAATCGTAAATATCCTGCCGAAGGTGTAAGGAACAACAGTCCTGATTTTCAGGTTTAATAGAGTAATAAATGACACTGTACTTAATGGTAAATATTAATGTTATTTACAGATTCTTAAAGAAATTTAGAATTTTTAAATAATTGGGAACAAGAACTTTATTCTGGTGCAATTAGCAAAGTGGAATTTTTAACCGAAAGTACAGCACAAGGATTGAGAGTCTCTTTATTATCAACTTTAGAGCTGACAAAATATTTATTAGGGAAGTCCGATTATAAATACGTACTCACTGCTAATATGAATCAAGATCCGCTGGAGGTACTTATATAAATACATTTTACTTATTTATGGTTAAAGTGTGTTATATTGCAAATAAGTTAGGCGAGAAAAATGTTATCTTCGCGAGGTACTTCAGGCTAAGTAGGGTATTATTCTCAAGTGTCTTATCTAATTAACGTACGGACGCCATACAAAATTTATCCAACAACTCTAATGCCCATATTCATAAACACTCGTAAAAATTTTCGATTCGTTATCATTTTTATCCAGTAAAAACAGTCGACAATGACAGAAAAATCGAAATGTAACTTGTGAAATTTGATTCTAGTTGTCAAAAATTTTGACGAACCGTTTTGAAACTTTACGAGTGTTTATGAATATGGGCATAAATGTTTTAAATTTTAAATATATTAGGTATTTAGAATTTTTTTAATTCAAAAAAATTGTCACCATAGCATTATTATTAGAAGGTTTTGGATAAAATTATTTTTCCCGTAATGTTCGGTTAAATAGAAAACGTGTGGAAAAATAGAACAAATTAGATATTTATTTACTCTTAAGGTAGATTCACAAATGAAAATTAGGTTTAGATTTATGGTATATACTTTAGCTTTAAAGACTGGTCGCATATTATGTAATGACTCCATTCACACTCCAGAATTTAGTTTCCCTAGAGGCAAATCATAAAGCTAAATATTGCAAGTTCCAAACTTAGGTTTGACGTCACAAACTTCACCACTGAGAACGAGTCTGAAAAAATACACCCAGCTTTATTTATTCACTTGGTGGATTCGGCTTCTTAAACAAATGCGAGAAGACCATGGAGACTGTCAAAACTTAATTGCTGAAATATAACCAGCAATGCAAAAACAATGAAAGATTCACGGCGCACGGGTATCTGTTAAGTACTGTTCTACCGATATTTTAATCTTATTTTTGTTGCACTTACATAGATTTCTGTACATATCAAAACTAAATTAGAGTTAATTTAAACTTACATTTATGAAAGACTTCCTTAAACCTAAACAAAAACCATAAATCTAATTTTCATTTGTGAATGCACCTTTATATTTGTTACTAATTTGTTCGCTCAGTTTTCCTAACGTTTCTTTGAAATAATCAGACAGGCGGCATGTCAAAATGATCATCCAACTTTCCACAATTTCTTACAATTATATAGAATGCTCTCAGTGTATAAATTGTTAAAACCACCAAAGTATGGAAACTGTACTGTTTTCGCAGAGAATAATCCGGAGACAATGATTCCTTCTGAAGAATTTAAAAAATATATTTCCAGTAAAACAAAATTAATTTCGACAAAAGCATATTTTACAGCTTAAACAAAAACTAGACCATTTTATAAATCAAGAAAAAGAATGCGATCAAATTAAAGATCATGACTATGCGAAAGCTGAAGTTGTTGACTGTATTATTTACTGTCACTGGTTTTGTCACAAAACAGCTTTTAAAACTTACGACATGCGTAAACTGCGTATGAGATTTACAACTGAATCCCAACACATCAACATGCAAAGAAGCTGAATTAACAACTTTAAAAGTTTGGGGAAACTAATTTGTTTAAATTCATGTATATTTAAATTATTTCAGCAAGCATAAAACAATTTAAATAAACATTGGAATAATGTTTATGCATACGAAGATACATTAAACGACACACTTGTAGACATGAACTTCATTTTCCCATGCGAATAAGAAAAATATGATGTCATATCCCATCCACTACATTATTATATCTTATTACGATTACGGCAGCATATAAAAATTGAAAACAGAAACGCAAAAAAGAAGAGTCTAAACCATAAGAAGATGGCGAAATTACAATCAACTTAATATTAATTATATTTTTTCAGAAATATTATTTCAGATGTACCAAAGTTCCTGTAAACAATATAAAATTATTAATTTTGGGCGATAACTAATTTTGTAACAATTTAGTTCACAAAGTACTTTGTAAATCATTTATATTATATTTTAAAATATTTGTACTTTGTAAGTCAAAATTTATTGTTTTTAAGTACTTTTTGTAACATTGTGTTTTTTCCTTGCACATTGTTTAGCTGAGGATCGACAAATTTTGTCCGAAACGTCCTATGTAATAAATTGTAACAGCCACGTGCGTGAACGCTAAATTTTTGTAATTCAGTATTTCCTTCGAACTAACGCCGTGACTGTTGCAAACTGCAGACATGCGGCTGGCGATCTTCCGCTCAATATTTTGTCGAATATTGGAGAAAAGCGGAATATTACCAGTAAAAGTGTTTACGTGGTCAATTGAACTAGCCTAGGAAGTGTTCGTATCCACAATCGAGAGGGATTCTCAGCCCGATCGTGGAGGCGAACAGTCGTATAGTTCTTTCATTTATTTCAATTATTTCTTATTATAATTTTGGTTTAACTTAGTCGTACTATTTAATTTTTACGTGTAATATTTGTTCTGAATTTTAATTATAATTTATTAATTTTCAAAAATACTTAAATTAATTGTGCATCAACCCCCGTCAACTCCTTTCCAGTGTCAGCACAGGTCAGCGTAGTGACACAGGTAAGTGTAACTTTATTTATATTCTTAGTGTGGCTGTCTGAGGTTTAATTCAGTGCGCCAACGAGGGTGCCTTTCATTACACCCTCCGTTATAATTGGCGCAGTCGGTAGGATCTAGTAAAGGGCTAATTAGGGCTTACTAGATATAACGTGATCAACTGAATTAATTTGACTAAAACAAAACTGTAAATTGACCTAAACGATACACCTACAACGACAAGTACGACTACTATACAAACCCCTCCTGTAACTACGACGGTTGTATTTATAACCACGACAACAATGGCAACAGCTGAGAATCCGACAGCTCCTCCAGTTACAAACGTTGCCATGCATCCTTATTATTATCCCTATTATACCGCGCAGCCTGGTCCATCACGTGTACCTCCACTGGACATTCATCTCGCACCGTTTTCATACCACCTTCTAAATTTACCGCTACCTAAGCAGTACATTACACCATCCTCGAAAGAGCAACCTGCTCAAACTAGTTCACCATCAGCGAAGCAAGCTTTTACCGACCCTACAGGACCCCGGTGGACTTGACCTAGAAGCCTTCCTTGATAACGTGGTGACAGTGGCAGACTGTTACAGATGGACATATAGTCAGGTAGTTACAGCGATAAAATTAATTCGCTGCCGGCAGGCAAAATACCAACCATCATGACAGAAATGCGCGAATGGCTTGTAATACTTGTTGGAAAAAAGACCGATTTTTCAATAGCTGAAAAAGATTTTGTCAAAATTTTTCGGAAAAAGATTGAGTCAATCCAAAAATTTGCTTTACGGTTAGAAATTGCGGCAGCTAAACTTTTTCCGGCGTTAGATGACAACGACATGACAAATTTACGGAATCGCATTAAACGTAAAACCATGATGATAAAGCAATTTTTTGAGGGTCTCGATACCAAATTGGCAAACGAAATTAGTAGAATTAAACATTTTGAAACTGTAGAGAAGGCGTTGCCTTACACGGAGCACTGCGAAGAGGTTTTAGCTAGTTTATATAAAGAAACTAAAACAGATGCTCATAAGGCTCATGTTTGTGCGGTCACTGCTCCAAAACACCACGCGAAACCAACATCTACACCGTCGTGTCCTTCTCAAAAGTCACCGCCAAAGAAAAACGCAGTTTTACGCACTGACCAACGATACCACAATATGAAGGGTTGTTGCTTTAATTGTGGTAGTACAGACCATATATCTAAGAAGTACCCAAAAGAAAAGCAAGTATTATGTTACAATTGCGTTAAGGTAGGTCATCGCGCAGATAACAAAGCATGTCCTTTAAACTCAAAGCTGTCCCGACCGCGACCCAACGTCAGGCAGTTTAAATAAACGTCGCTTCATTGTTTCACGGGTCGCTGACCCTGATACAGATAAAACAAAATTTGTAAAGTTGAAAATTAACAAGATCGAAAGTACGTTTCTCATAGATTCGGGTGCTGCTGTATCTCTTTTAAAACTTAATGTAGCTGAGAGCCTAAATTTGTCTATCTCATCCTCAGATGATGTACTAGTAGAAGTTTCTGGGAACCAATTGACTAATAATGGAGTGTTGAATTAGTATTAGTGAATTTAGTACATTGTTTTATCGTATGTCCCGATGATCTGCATTTGCCCACCGACGAACTGATTGGAGTAGATTTTTTACTTCAGAACAAAGAAGTCATCGATTTCGGAAAAAATCTATTCAAAATTAATAACGAAGTTTTATCTGTGTCAGAGCTTTCAAGAAACAGTGATAATGTAAGCGAGAATGTACACGTTAACTCTGCTAACAAAGCAGAACATAACAGTAGAAAATTAGTAGGCTCAAATAATTTATTTGGAACCCACGATCACTTTGTTAGTAACGCGGATTGCAATATTGTTGATGAACAAAATTGTGATCAACCCTGTCCGGATCTTGTACCGCCAAATTTAAGTTTGAGAGCACCGCCCGAAGACTGCAGTACAGAGTCGCGTATCACAAGTAGTGATGATTCTGCGTCTACTGGCACTCTTAACTTATATAAAAAATTTGTTGTACGTGTTAGCGGCACAGTCAAAATTACCGCGAGACATAACGCTGTCATTGAACTCGCGCTTGATCAGCGGATGTCTGATATGATATATGCAGTAGAGCTGCGTGACCTCGACATGCCCGGTATTCTAGTTGCATGAACAATTTTTCGAAAATTTAAAAAGAATAAGGCCTAGTTATAGCAAACCGAACACCAATCGGTTTGGATGTAAAAGCGGAAGAGCAACTAGAAGTTGAGGCACAAAATTGTAAAAGTATTAATACCGTGAATACATTATTATATAACATTATTCAACCATCAATTAGTCCTTACTCCGCCCCAGTAGTCTTAGTAGAAAAAAAATTGAGTAACGGTGAAAGTTCATTTGGGTTTTGTATTGATTATCGAGAATTAAACAAAATTACAAAACGCGATTATTTTCCTATTCCAAATAAGATACCCTAGATCAACTTGGTAATGCCGTCCGTTTCAGTACTTTAGATTTAACAAAAGGCTACTGGCAAGTAGAGATATAGAAAAGACAGCTTTTTCTGTACCTTGGGGCCATTTTGAATGTAATCGAATGCCCATTGGACTAATCAACAGCCCGAGCACATGGCAACGACTAATGAACACTGTTTTGTCTGGATTAACAGTTACTCACTGTTTTGTATGTCTCGACGATATTATTTGTTTCAGCTCCGATAATTTAGAGGAACATATGGGAAAATTAGAACTCATATTTGATCGACTTCGAGATGCAAATCTCACTTTAAATCCCGATAAATGCAAATTTATGATGAGTGAAACAAAATATCTCGGACATATTGAGAATAAAGATGGTGTGAAACCTGATCCAGATAAAATAAATGTCGTAGAACAATTCCCTGTACCGCGTGACATCACAGAAATTAGATCATTTTTAGGCTTAATTGGATTTTATAGATGTTTTATTCCAAATTTTGCAAAATTAGCTCAACCGTTAACAAATTTGACAAAGAAAACTAATAAATTATCTTGGTCGATCGAAGCAGACACCGCATTTTATAACTTGAGAGATTTGTTGTTAAAATCGCCTATTCTAAAATACCCGAATTTTCAAAAACCGTTTATTTTATGCCCCGACGCTTCCGCTTACGCCATAGGTGCTGTGTTATGTCAAGAGTATGAAGGTCATGACATGCCCGTAGTGTATGCGAGTCGCCAACTCACTGCGGCAGAACGTAGATATAGCACGACCGAAAGCATAAAACATTTTCGTGATTATTTGTATGGTCGGAAGTTAATAGCTTATACCGATCATCAGCCTCTTAAATGGTTAATGAATACTTCCGAACCATCAAATAGATTGATTAGATGGTCATTACTCTTATCGGAGCATGATTATGAAATTCATTATCGTCCCGGTAAGAAACATTTCAATGCAGACGCTCTCTCACGTATCAAACCTGTACGTATCATGTTTCATCATAAACAATGCGAGCCGGTGATATGGTATCGTGACGTCATGAAATCTGAGGAGAGGAATGACACGCGAATTATGACGTATCTAGATAAAATTATTGGCGAACCCAACTGTGATTTTTATATAGATGATGGCGGTTACCGTAAATCGGACGATGAACGTTATGAAGACCGACTGGTAGTGACCGCTAAATTTAGAAAATTTATTCTAAAGGCTTGCCACGATTCACCCCTTTCAGGCCACTGCCGGACGGAGAGAACATTTGAAAGAGTATTATTTTTTCAGATAAGATGTCAGTTGATTTCTTCTGTGTTCTGATTAATTAGTCTTAACTTCATTGTAAATTCTATAAATAAAAGTTGAAATTTATATTATAAGTTGAGTTATATTCCGTAGCTTCAAATTGTGTTCTCGTTTGGTGGATTAGTGAGCAGTGTAGTGCAGTTTTTAACAAATAAGTGCATTTTTACAATATCACTAAATTTCAATTAACTACAAGTTAATTCCCCAAGTGGTCGTTGACTTACAGTTGTCCAAACATTTAAATAAGCGTTTCTACTACCACCAACACTATCATGGTTACTCTGTGTGACATCTGCAATTTAAAGGTCGGCAGACTAGACAAGGTGGCGACATGCGCAGGTAGCTGTCAATCATCATTTCACATCAGCTGTCTACAGATACCAACCGCTGATAGGAATGCGCTCCAAGGGGCCACTACTCTAGTATGGTTATGCGATACTTGTAAACTAAATAAATCCACAGCAAATCAGAGCAAATACACCAACGATGATATAATGGCTACAATGTTGAAACTTCAGAAATCTGTTGAATTTTGTTGCAGCAAATTAGATGATTTTGAGAAGGTAGTGAATAATTGGTCCGAACAAATCAAACTAATAGAGCCCCTAAAAACGGAATGTGAGTTATTGAAGGCGAAAGTGAATGATCTAGAACAAAGATCACGTTCTAATAATCTAAAAATAGCTGGTATCCCGGAGAAACCGAATGAAAATTTGAAAAGCATTATTACGAATCTTAGCAAAGTAATTAAATATCCTATCACTGACAATGATATAGATGCAATTCATCGTGTTACCCCGTTCAACAGTTCTAATAACAAGTCTAAAAATATTATAATCAGATTCGTCTCCCGTCTGAAACGAGATAGTTTCATTGCCAACGCTCGCCTACTAAAAGACAACCTCACAACCGCCGAATTAAATTTTGATAGCAACAATCGGATTTTTGTTAACGATCATTTAAGCCCCAGTAATAAATTTTTATTGAAAAGAACCAAAGAACTGGCCAAAGCATCTAATTTCAAATTTATCTGGGTGAGAAATTGTAATATTTTCGTCGGAAAAACAGACACCTCTCCTTACATTATTATTAAAACAGAGAGAGATTTAGCAAAAATTAAACAATAAATTCCAAGTAACACTAGATAGTTTAACCATATCATTATGATAACTATCTACTATCAAAATGTACGTGGTCTGAAGACAAAACTTATCAATATCTACAATGAAATATCAGCATTATGATGTGATTTGTCTAACTGAATCCTGGTTAAATGACACAGTCAGCGACAGGGAAATCTGTGATCTAAATAAATACTCTGTCCATAGACGTGACCGTAATGATCCTCACAAACAACAAGGTGGTGGTGTTTTAGTTCTAATTTCCAAGAAATATTATTCGCAATCTCATCCGGACTGGTCTTCATCTGCTGAAGATATTTGGATCTCAATCACAAGCAGCAACTATAAAAAAAATTATTTGTGTTGTGTCTATATTCCCCCTTTAAGTGATATAAATCTTTACAAAAATCATCTCAACAAAATTAGTGACGTTTGTTTACGACAAAATAATGCCAATATTTTAATTATGGGTGATTATAATCTACCAGACATTCAATGGACTCCAGCACAAGGTAACATACTAAAACCATATTTTACTAAAAGACTAGAGACACAAACAGACTTTATCAACACAATTTCGTTATGCAACTTGGATCAATATAACCACATTCTCAATCACCAACAAAAAATTTTGGATTTAGTTCTTTGTTCCTCTACTGTTAATATTAATTGTTGTAATTCCCCTATCAGTAAGTTAGATAATTTTCATCCAGCACTTGAAATTAACCTTTCCATATCTAACTTTAAATCGTTGGTAAACAATTCTTTTCTCGTTACAACTTTAAGAATTGTGATTATGAAAATCTTATCTACAAATTTTCTGCTGTTGATTGGGATAACAAATTCAAAGATAGCGATGTTAATCAAAATGTCACAATTTTTTATGATATTATATATAATTTGTTAGACACATATTGCCCAATTTACCATCTTAAAAATAGATCGTATCCTATTTGGTTCTCAGGATCGTTAATAAAAATGATAAAAGAAAAGGATATATATCATAAAAATGGAAAATATATAATGATGGTAATGATTATAATTCGTTCTCAATCCTTCGCCAAAGAATTAAAATAACTCAGACCAATGACTACAATAATTATATAAAAAACATTGAACATAGTATGTCCAATAATATTAACTATTTTTGGCAACATACAAAACAATTACGAAATGTAAATTGCCTACCAAATTCAATGTTTTTAAACAACAGTGAAGCACATTCCGGAGAGGATATATGTAATTTATTTGCTACTTACTTCGAGTCAGTGTATACCAACTCAACCAATATTAATAATTCCATTAATGACAACAACACCAGTAATATTAATACTAGTCATATATTTATTAATGAGTCTGATATTTTACATTGTTTAAGTACAATTAACATTAAAAAAAGGGTGTGGACCAGATAAAATCCATCCACTATTTATAAGAAAATGTGCATACTACCTAACATACCCTTTATTTTTATTATTCAATAAATCATTAGAGACAGGTGTTTTCCCGAACATATGGAAATTATCTCATATAACACCAGTTCATAAATCTGGTGACAAAAGAAATGTGACAAATTACAGGCCCATCTCTATTCTATCACACTTTGGTAAAATTTTTGAATGCCTCATAGTCAACCAAATTAAATCAGATCTCAATAATATAATTATACCACAACAAACAGGATTTTGCTCCAAGAAATCTGTACTAAATAACCTCATACCGTTTACTGAATTTCTAAGTAGGAACATGGATAATAATATACAAGTTGATGTTGTGTACACCGACCTCAGTAAGGCTTTCGATAGAGTAAGTCACTCAATATTAATCAAAAAATTACTGTCTTATGGTATTCATGGGTCTTTGTTACGCTGGATCGAGTCCTATGTGAGAAATCGTTCTCAATTTGTTTGCGTAAATGGTTTTAAATCACGGTTAATCAATGTATCATCTGGTGTTCCGCAGGGATCGCATTTAGGACCTCTATTGTTCAATATTTATATTAATTCAATATTTAATTGTCTCCTAAATTGTTACTTCTTGTTGTACGCCGATGATTTAAAAATATTTAAAGATATAAGATCACCCGAAGATTGTAACCAGCTACAAGAAGATTTATTGAGGCTTGAACAATATTGTATTGAGAATGATTTAGCCTTAAACATAGGTAAATGTTTCATTATAAGTTTCAGCAGGAATAGGCATTATTATAACTTTTCTTATAAAGTACAAAATAGAATTGTCCAGCGTAAATCATCAATTAAAGACTTAGGTGTTTTATATGATTGTAAACTTTTATTTAATGAACACGTAGATTCAATAGTGAACAAAGCACATAAAACTTTAGGCTTTATATTCAGATCAGCTAAACGTTTTAATCATATAAAATCCTTCATCTTGTTATTTAATTCTTTTGTCCGGCCTATACTCGAATATGCATCTCAGATTTGGAACCCACAATATAATAAATATATTATTCGAGTCGAATCTGTACAAAGGAAATTTATTTCATTATTAATATATAAGTTCTTTCTTAACTCAACCTATGATGAGATTTTGATAGATTATAATTTGAAACCGCTTGAGACCAGGAGATTAAACGCTGATATGTTGTTTTTATTTAAAGTTGTTAATAACTATACTGCCGTGCTAAGATAAAATGTCCTATCTGCAAAAAATGGTATTTTTTGTTTCTAGCATATTCCAATTGAACTAAACACTTTACATCATTCTACCTAGTTTAAATGTCCTAACTCCTCCAGTATTCGAGTAAATCCCTTATTTATTTTGTCCGTTCTGCCGTGGAACAGCTCTATGCTTGAATAAAATGTCCTATCTTACAAATACTTAGTTACAATGTCCGATGTACAAAAAATCGCTCAGATAGGACTTTTTAACTAAGTAATTTAGCTGTCTTGAATTGAAGTTAGTTGGATTTGTAGCGCACTTCAGTCGGTTCAAACACATGTCGGTGAAACCTAACCCAAAAGTTTGTTACGTTCAAAGTGATTTTTGATTACAAAGTCGTTAATTTATTCAGTGATTGAGGTAAGATTATTAATGTTTGTATTTAGTTTAAATTCTCACTATATGTTTTACTTTAGAATGTCTAGTATTAGTGACAGAAGCAAACGATTAGTAAACCTTGTTTTGAATAAACAGTTACAAGAAAAGATTACTTCTATAAAAGTGAAAAATAAGCGAACAAATTGTGTTGAATCAGATTCGGATTACGAACCTGAAAATGAGCATTCCTCAAACGATAACACTATTTCTGACGATGAAATTTATACTAGCTACTGTGAATCGACAAACAGTATTATTGATATACCAAGTGACTTACCAATATGTGTTCAAAAGGTTTCGGATCCTGACAAGTCTATGGGTGATGAAACAACAGATTTTGTAAAAAGCATAGTAGAAAATACCGTCAATGCCGCAATGTGCTTAAGCTTGAATTACATTATACTTTTTTCGTCTAGATTCTAGTTCGAGTTTCATCCGAGAAGTTTCTAGCCATTTCTAGTACAATGTAAATCAGAAATTTCGGTTCGATTTTCATACTAGTTTCTAGTACAGAAATATACATCCAGCTCTATTTTTCTATTCGAGTTTCATACTAGATTTGTCTACGCATGCGCACTTCTCAGTGGAATCAGTTTCACCAACCTGTTGTTTGACGTTCGTTTGTTGACATTTTGTATGCAACGTCTAACCTCTAACAAAAAATGTCATTAAAAAAGTGGACACCAGAAATAACAAAGTCTCTCGTAGAATTGTATGAGCTACAACCAGTTTTATACAAAGTAAGTTAATGAAAATGATCATTTTATTACTCCAAATTATTACTTTTTTACTTGTAGGTAGATACGCCAAGTTATCATAATAAAGTGCTGAGGTACAATGCTTTGCAATTCATGAAATTAGAATTGGAAAAATTATACAAAATAAGTTTTTCGGAGTCTGAGATATCCAAAAAAATTAATAACCTACGAAGTCAATTTTTGGATTGCTTAAGAGCAAAGAAAAATACTCCAGCTAGTGGAAGTGGCGCCGAAGTCAAGTCAGTGTGGTGGTTGTACAAGAATATGCAATTTTTATTACCTTTCTGTAAAAAAGACAAAGGAAAATCTAACATTAGTTCATCATGTAAAGAAAACCAATCACAAATGGAAAATACAGAGATACAGACAGAAAATGATGCATCTCAATTTTCTGAAAATATTGAAGATATGCCAATGCAAGAGAACGCCAGTGAACTGGTATTTCTAACAAAATATTTAGTATAATATTCTTATTAATAATTTTATTTAAAACAATAGGTCCACGACGAATATAATTTGCTTCCTGGTACTCCAGTCGAATTTAGAATACTGTCCCCTACACCTTCCGTGGAATCTTATCAACCAACGTCAAATGAATCCACATTGCAAGACAACATTCCATTCACGACTCCATCAGCTATTAAACGAGCAAGAAAACGTAAACAACCTTATTCAACAGATGTGGATGACTACATGAAAAACGCTATCGACGAAATAGTAGGCTCTACATCAAAACAATATTCATCTTCTGCACCTCCACTTCCTCCAGAAATAAATAACTTGTGCAATCTGATAGGAACAGAATTAGCCACAATTAAAAATAAACTTATTTTCAAGCGGGTCAAATGGAATATACTGGACGTAATTCGGAAAGCTCAGGAAGAGGACGACACTGATTAAATTAATATTTTATTTTTTATGAACAAGGAAACTTTTCAGGACTACAGTCAGAAATTGTCTTAATATTTTATTATATTGTAGCTTCTTGTCAAGGTGAGTCAGCGATTTTTGATGTACGAGTACATAAAATTAATTCTATTTTTGATTGTAATCTCTTTTCTGTATTAAAAATAAACTTTAATTTTGATAATAAATAATAATAATTTGGGTTAAAATCTGTTATAATTGTTTTTTTTTTCCTTAAACGTCAGGGGTTCATCTGTTTTTTGTTTGAGATATCACAGTCCATGACACAATTTTGTAAAAATTCTTGGTCGTGACTACGTTCTTATTTATTTTGTATTTGTTTATACCTAATGAAGGCAGCACATCGCACGCCGAAACGTCGTTTTTCTATAAATTTATGTGAGTTTTGATAAGTGAATTACAATGAAATACAAATATTTCAATAACGTACCTAGCAATATATTATTTATTAACTGTCAAATTACTATAATAAGTGTACAATTGTACGTTCAATATTTATAATAAAATCATGTGAATTATGTTATTGTAATAATATGTTATAGGCGTAGAAACAGAGTACAGAGTTGACTTTTTCTGTTTATTCATTCTGGAAATAGTCATCCGAATAACATTCGTGGTTAAATTTAGACCTGGAAAAATTTTCAGATTGTGTTTGTTGTCAATTTATCTTGTGACATTGATTAAAAATCAATACCGATTTTTTTTGACAATGTCACTTGAAATATTGCTTACATAAAAAACTTAAAAATTTTCGGGCAAAATTTAACCACGTATGATTTTATATACCATTATTTTTTGACATTTTTTAAAACCAATGAAATGTTTCATTTTTTGTCACGTGTCTGCGTTTTAACCAATCCTGTCATTATCATACTGAGAATAAAGCTCTAGAGACTATTCCCGGGAATAATTTCTGTAGCTTTTGTTGTTGTTGACAAATGTCAGTTGTTAGATTGTTATCACCAACACAAGTAAAAAATGAGCAAAAATGATAGATTTAGTGCCATGGACATAAAAAATAATCTAATTAAATATAATTCGAGAGTTCGGTAAATTACAAAATAATTCTCCAGTGTCTTTCTCAAACTTGATGCCATTTGACAAAAGCCACTCAAGCCCTACGGTCTTTCGTGACTCTTGCCTGGCAACAAGTTTTCGAAGAATCTGTCATTATTTTCAATTTATTCTCACTTTCTTGTTGAATTATTACTGAATATAAATTAAGTTCCACTAGTTTATTTATTATATACAACCATCTTGCCAAGGCACTTTTCCCTGATTATTAAAATAACTTTTAAATTCTTCACGAATTGCTATGCTCCTGTTATTCGGCCGTCCTCTCCTATATGTAGCATTTGGAAGATTTTGTTCATTCTGCCACGCTCCTGGGACCATTTTCCCACATTCATCTTCTTTATCTATATCTTGCAATATTGTATTTGGTCTTTCTATTTTAATAAAATTGTGCAGAGCACAACACGCCTGTGTAATCAGTACAACTTTATCACGTGATAAATTAATTGGATTTAGCAATATGCGGAATCTGTTCGCCATTATTCCGAATGCATTTTCTACCACTCTTCGGGCACGACTTATTCGATAATTGTAGATACGTTCTTCACGGCTCATATTTTTGAATGGGTACGGTTTTAATATGTGCTCTTGAAGTGGAAATGCTGCATCTGCTACAATTACGTGTGGCACTGGAAGTGTACCACCCGGTAGAAGAACGTCATCGGGTAAATTCAAGCAGTTTTGATTTAAAGAAACCGCGAAATCACAATCCTCATAAATACCTGAAATAATATTCAGTAATTTCAATTTAAAAAACATACCTTCGTATTTACCTCCATCACTTACTCTGCCATTAGTCCCAACATCTGTGTATATAAAATTGTAATATGCATCTACTATTGCTAGTAAAACAATACTGTGGGTTCCCTTATAATTATAGTAGTGCGATCCTGAACTTCGTGGTGCTCGAAATAAGATGTGCTTGCCGTCCATTGCACCGATAGTATTAGGAATGTTCCATTCTGTATAAAAACCTTTAGCAATGCTCCTCCATTCTTCTTGCGTCGAAGGCATCTAAATATGTATATTTTTAATACAATGTATTAAAATTATTTTGTTTATAGTTACCTTCAAGTATTCTTCGCACAATCTATTATAAATGGCAGTTAAAACTTCTGGTACAAATTTTGAAATGGTACAAGCTGCGATACGACAGCTAAAAGACAAGCTAGCGAATGTTTCACCTGTGGCTAAATATCTCAGTGTTATTATAAGTCGATATTTCGATGGTATACAACAACGGAATTGCGTATCCATTTTTTGTATATCATTTTCCACTAAATTATGTAACATATCAAATAAATCGCTGTCCATTCGTAAAAATTGTTTGTACGAAGTTATGTCTTCATATATAAGTTCATTATTAACCAATGAACATGCGCCCAATTGTCTGGATTCACGACGTAACAGCCACTCACGACTCCATACCCTCTTTTTCTGTTTCCTTCGTAATAATATTAATTTATATAGCTTATACATTTTCATTATTTTGTTTAATCTTACAGTACAAATATCCATTGCGTAAAATTAAAATTCTAACCTGAATTCCCTGAATTTGTCGAAACGCAATATTTATTTGTAAGGTTGTCTACTTGGACAACTTCGGAAAAAGTCGAAGTTACTCGATTATGGACGAATAGTTTGAAATAAAAGTATGAAAATCGAACGAAACTGAAATGAAACTCGAACAAGATATCTAGCATGAATCTAGACGAAAAAAGTATAATGTAATTCAGGCTTTAGTAGACGATGAGCGAAATAAACTGTATACAAAGAAAGGAACAATTCGCAAACGCAAAAAAAATGATTTACCATTAGCTGAAAGAAAAAAACAAAAATTTGAAAGTGTAAAGGAATTCCATAAAATTAAGAAAGCTTGCAATGAAGCCTGTAAGCTCAAGTGCCCTACACTTATAAATGAAAAGAGACAATTGGTTATTAATGAGCAGTTCTGGTCTTTAAGTAATGATATAAGAAAAGCCTTTTTAGTAAGTTGTATCAAACGATTCCCTAAAAAAAGGAATACAACTGCTGCAGGTTCAGAGTCTAATCGGAAAAATACATTCGAATA
The DNA here is from genome assembly GCA_963082715.1 of Harpalus rubripes. Classification (NCBI taxonomy): domain Eukaryota; kingdom Metazoa; phylum Arthropoda; class Insecta; order Coleoptera; family Carabidae; genus Harpalus; species Harpalus rubripes. The sequence goes on along the minus strand of OY720459.1, from coordinate 31,682,309 downwards.
CTATTTAAAAAACGATAATGGCGAAATTGTTCGTGTATGTAAGGTATTTATTCTTGCAACCTTAGGATACGAAGCAACAAATGATAGGATATTAAAAACAGTTCGAAATGTTGATTCACAATCGTTGACTCCTAAAACTGACGGTAGAGGGCATCATCCAAATAAATCGAAGGTTGACAGACACACTATTACGCAACACATTCTATCATTTAAACCGACAATATCTCATTATCGTAGAGAACATGCACCCAATAGGCTGTATTTACCTAGTGACATTTCTGTAACACTTATGTACAAAGACTTTCTACAAAAACATTCAGATTTAAAATTAAGCTATGAAGTTTATCGGAAGCATGTTCAAAGTCTTAATATATCTTTTGCAAAGTTAGGTTGCGAAGAATGCTTTGAATGCGAAAAGTATGACCTACATAAAATAGAAACTAAACATGATGGGAATCAAATTGATGAGTGCGATCTATGTAAAACTTGGTTAAAGCACAAAGCCAAATATACTGCAGCCAGAGAAGAATATAAAAAGGATAGTGATATCTCTGCAAACATAGAAAATGGACTATTTGTTTCTGCCGATCTTCAAAAAGTATTTTTTTCATAAAGAAAAATATATAAAAGTTAATTTTTAATCTTTAATTTTAGGTGATCATGCTACCACGAGCTGAAATGTTTAAGGAAGTAATATTCATTCCTCGAATTGTGGCATATAATGAGAGTTTTGTTCCAATAGGAAAAAATACAAAATCACTAAAGCCAACATCAATTATTTGGCATGAAGGTTTATCGGGTAGAAACAAGGAAGACTTGGTTTCTACATTTTATGCTTTTCTTTTGAATAATAGAGATGAAGAAACTGTGACAATATGATTAGACAACTGCTCGTCCCAAAACAAAAATTGGACTCTCTTCTCTTTTCTAATATACATCGTAAATTCCCCTGAAGTAAATCTAAAATCACTAGAGATAAAATATTTTGAACCGGGACATACATTTATGTCAGCAGATTATTTCCATCACCAAGTGGAAAAGTCTTTAAAAAAAACTGGCAAAGTATACGACTTTAATGACTTTACAACATGTGTACAAAAATCTAATTCAGGAAAAGTTAATGTTATCCCTATGACAATCAAAAATTTTTACGCTTGGAAAGACTGTAGTTCAAAATATAAAATACAGAAGACAACCCCAAGACCTTATTTACATGATATTGTCCAAATATCTTGTTGTAGGGGTAACAAGATTCTCAAGTACAAAACAGAATTCTCTGGTGAATTTATAGAACTTAATTTTTTAACTGCGAACTATTTTAAAACAGGTATAACGAAGCCAGAAACTGTAAAGGATTGTCGAGGAATTACTCTCGAAAGAAAGGAAAATCTATTGCTGAAGCTGAGACCAATTATTCCAGCAAATAGAATTCCATTCTGGGAAACTTTGCCAGTTTCAAAAACTAATGTAAATGAAGATGATATTTAATTTAAAATCGTATTCACATTATATGAAAGTCCTAACGGACAATAAAATTGTACAAGTTAATATATTGTTTTAATTTTCCTTAATTAAAACGTCCTATGTAGCAAATATCAAATTATTTCAGCTTTTTATAAATTCGTAAATATTTCATAAAATTTGTATTGTTTTTTTATAGTAGATTATCGAAATAATAAGTTTATAATTACAAAATTTAGGATGGCATTATATGAAACAGTAAAACCGAAATATCTCGAAACTTCATTTATGCACTTAGGACATTCTTACTAAGCAGGGCAGTATATTGACAACCACAATATAATTGATAAATTACATTTTCATGCTCCCTCGAAAGACACTCGCAATAAATGTTTATTTTATGTCGAAAAATATAACTCAAATAATTTATTAAACTCCTCTATGAATAGAATAATGATAACATATAATAAGAATTTTCAGCATTTAGATCTCTTTAGCCTCTCACTTAGTCAATTTAAGACTGCATTTAAACTATTATAAACTATAACTGTTCATCTGTATTTGTCTATTGTTATCCTTATGTATAAATCGTGGAAGCCTATTATTGGGTAACTGTTGGCTTCCCAATTATGAATAATAATAAATAAATAATAAATACGCGGTTCTTTTGGCCAAAACTCCGTTCCGATGTAAAAATGTATGTAAAAAATGTGTATCGTGCGCACAAAGGAAAACGTCTCCTCATTTAAAGCCCCCGCCTTTGAAAAAAATTAAACCTGCCAGTCGCTTATTTGAACGCATTGCGACGGATGTAGTTGGTCCGCTAGTAACAACTGACTCAGGAAATAAATACATATTAACAGTACAAGATGCAGCGAGTCTAGAACGTAGTCATCGAACGTTATAGTATATTACATAACGAGCATGGAAAGTGAATGATATCGTGCGAGTGAGAATATTTACGCACGAGGCCTTGGCCGAGGGCGGAAACTCACGAGCATACGATAGACACTTTCCAGCGAGTTACGTACACTATTTTTCCCACGACAATACGAAATTAATAAACAATAATGTACTAGTAAGTCATTTATTTTTTTACATCATTTATAAAATTTATTGTAATGGTATTATTGTAACAATTAGTAAAAGTGATAGGGTGTGTAACTGTTTGATTGTTCATCAGATTAGATAGTGTATGATTTTGTTGAATATTGGTTTCGTTATTATTCGAGGATCCTGCCAATGGAGTTGGTGGATCCTGGTCCGGGAGTACCTCAGTCGTGTGTTCAGAATGAAATTCGTGTAGAGCAGGGTTTACAGCTTGTAAAATTGTATTTGCGACTTGCATTTTGTTTGTAAGGGACTCATCGATATAGCTTTCCGCCACGGTCGTGGATTTCCACCCTCCGTGGCGCTTGAGCGTAGTAATATCCCCACCTGCATCTACCAGTATTGTTGCCGATGACCGACGAAAACAATGTCCGGTATATAGTTTCGGATTGTCTAGATGTAAGTAGGAAGCTATTTCTCTTGGCACGAAGCCAAATTTATTGACACCTACTGGCTGTTTTGTGCATTTTTGTTTCTGGTAGTTTAAAAAGAAACGCCGCTCATTTATATCTAATGGTCTAAGGACGGCATATTTTTAAAGTATTCATAGAATTTACCAGTAATGGTAAATGAACGCGGCTGGTTTGTTTTGGTGTCTCGTATGTGAACCAGTGCAGCTGATTTTAGATCTTCGACATCATCGACATTCAGTTGAGCTAATTCTTGCTTACGGCATGCTCCAGTAATACCAACAATTAACGCTACCTGGAAGAGCAGTACAATCAGTGGCGGATTTCCTAATAGGCAAAGTAGGCCGAAGCCTGCGACGGCAAAATTTTGACGGCGGCACATTACCAGAGAATATTTTTCAACAAAATTTTTTTTAAAATGAATTAAAATTGCCGCGTGTACTTTCGCAAATACGAAAAGATGAATTTAAACAGGGTGCCAAAAACTAAGAATTTAGTTATTTAATGAATATAAATAATGAACAAAGAAATACTTGATTACAATAATAAGAATGTGATACCAAAAAAGAAAATGACCAATCACACAAAAAAAATATTATAGGTAATAAAGAAAATTTGATTGCAATAATAAATATCAGTAATTACACAAAAATGAAAAAAAAAATGGAAGGACGACGTAGTGGACGATCTGGAAAAAATGAAGATAGAAAATTGGTCTACAAAGGTGGAAAACAAGAAGGAATGGAAGGAAGTAACAGAGCAAGCCAAAATCCACAAAGGATTGTAGTGCTATAGGAAGAAGAAGAAGAATTGGTACACAAAAATAAATTGATTATAATCGTAAATCCGCTACTGAATACAATACATATGAATTAATAAAAAAGAAATTCTTTTATATTTACCTTTACGAACAAATATTTGTCATCTGGAGCTTCTAGTAAGAATTTATTTATTTCCTGCGATGTGAGAGTTTTCGATTTTTTCGGTTTATAACCGTCTGATATCCTCTTCAAAAACGCTTTTAATTTCATATATTCGCTTATATTTACGTTATGGTATTCAATGAGCGAGCTTCGAAGCATAGAATATTGTACCCATGAGTTCGGTTTGATCTTTTCAGATATTTCTCCGAAGTAAGCTAGTAGCACATTTTCCGAAAAGGACGTTTTGATTTCCTTAGCTTTTCTCCAGTCCATAAATTGCTTATATGTTATTTTGTACCTGTTTTGGGATTTTTCGGGTAGCAAATTGAGGGAGGTGTTTTGAGCCGCTTCAGTTATATTTGGTGGGGTGCACTCTTGAGACGAATCACTTTCAAACTCATTATTATCCATATTTAAAAAAATAATGCGATGTACCGTGAAAACGAAATGACAGGAAAAAATTATCAATTGTCAGAAAGTAAACACAAGCCTACTTACTAGTTACTTGTTATGATGATAACGTACGGGTGAATGATATTGTTTATTTTCGTAACTAGGTGACTGTATGGAATCTGTTACTTTCGTATATGGTCGTGGGAAAAAGGATATTTTGGTTGCATTATATCAATGTAAATCATACGGATTGGGATGAATAGCTACCATTTTCCGTTTCAGAATTTTATAGTAATTTTCATTCAATGGTAGGAGAAACTCCATTCTACCTAATGTATGGCCGCGATATAGAGTTACCGTTCGATGAAATATTTACACCTTTAAAGACCCGTTATGACGTGGATATCAATTATGCGAGAGAACGGATCCAAAGATTAAAAATTGCACACACTAGAGCACGAGAACAATTAGACAAAAATATCGATAGGGTACATCGTACTTTTAATAAGCAAAGTGCTGATGTTACTCTCAAAGTAGGAGATCGTGTTTATTTGTTTACACCGAGTGTGAAGGTCGTGCAAAGCTTGCAAAAAAGTGGACAGCGCCGTATCGCATTATTGAGCTGCGGGAAGTAAATGCAGTTATAAAAGAAATTTTTGGCCGTAGATAGATGACAATACATGTAAACCTTGTTACATGACTACTCATGACTTAACCTCCCTATCCTTAGTAGATCACGATGACGCGTCCAAGACTACTGAATTAGCCGGACAAGAGGGTATAACCCATGGAGGTAGGAATAAATATGGAAAGAGCCTAAACTTGAACAATGGGCAAATAGAGTGAAGACCTGTGGGGGCGGACGCAGGTACTGTTGCTCCACCTTCTAATACACATTGATGTAGGGATTCGCGCGGCAAATATAAAATCAAATATTTGAAATTGAAATGTTTTATCTCTAGTAATATTGTTAAACATACATATTTTTCAGCAAATATGTGCTTAGAATAAATTAGAATATAGAAAATTATTATAAATAATTAAAATTCCACTTACATGTGATCGATGCGGTTATCTTTTACATTATTTATTTAAATTAATATATCTAGGCTAGGAAGCGGCTAGATTTGTAAGAAATTAAAATTGTTTTAATACATTCAATGTATTAGATTTTTAAATTTTTTATTATTACATAATACACAAGATAATGACAAGTTAAAAAATATAAATTGTTAAAAATTTAAATCATGATAGATGTTTATTATCATAAATAATTTTCTTATACCGATAAAATGAAATTTTTCTTCAAATTTTCACAAAACACCATTGTTCAAACTATTTGTAAATAATTACCTATGTTAAATGAAGAATTTAATATTATTGCAAGAATACTTACATGTTGCAGTTCAAGGATTGACAGCAACAATCTTATAACTTCAACTAAAGTTACGCCCATATCTACACCTCAGAGAGTAATTCCAACCGAAATACCACCCTAGGTACTGGAACATGCCGACCACCCACCAACACCACCTTGAATTCCACGACAACCACTGAGACATACTCGACGATCGAGGAAGGTACGCCTCCGCCACCACCCCGCTACGCAACCCGAAGCCACGGAGCCGTCTCTGACGACACGTGTATTTGTTCAAATCGAATTTAAAAAGAACATTCACATGTAATATGTATTTTAAGTGTTTTATATTGTTTGTGTAAAGTTTGATATGTTGGCTATGTGCTGAACTAATTGCCTTCGACTGTGCGGACCCGGATGTAGAGATATTAAAAATTTCGTTGATGGACGTACAGCCATGCAGAGACCCGAAGAAGGATTCGACGGAGATGACCACGAAGATCCAATTAGTCCAGGTAAGACGATACACCGAAGTCCATGTGTACAATTGCTTGATAACAGTGCAATAATTAATTGAGCACTGTGGTATGCACTCGCATACCAGTGCAGTTTCAGGTGGCCTAGTCCGGTACGTGCACCCCGTAAACGCAGAACGCTGCCTGGAAGCTCATCGTTTTAAACACCTAGACTTAACAAGGTTAGGGACCGGTATTGTGTCCGGCCTAATCCACAACGGCACAACCAAGTTCTCGGCCACCATCGCAGGCCACCTGCAACCAAGTGGAAAATGTTCCGGTGTACGCTACACTCAGCAGGGCATCACGTACGAAGATGTGGTCATCAGCGCAGCCATTACCATAAGACTGTCCGATTATACCGCCATAGCCGACGTCGAAGAAAATAAGGTCAAGCTATGGTCAGGGACTGTGAGCACTTATACGGACCTCTACTGCTTCGACGACATGGCTGGTGAGGTTGTGTGGAACGCTAATGTCAATAAACGATGCTCTGCTGAGGGATTCGACGTCCTGTATGAAGGAACCGCCAACAGCCTCACGGTGAATAAGACCGAAACGAAATATGTCGTCGTCGAGGCCCATGATACGGCTTATGCACTTCGACTCGAGCAGCAGGAGCTGCTCTGCCACCAACCAGCTTGGCGCACCGAGCAGAACCGCCTGTTGATCATCACCGAATCCTCTCTTGGTTTCTACTTCCGGAAATCTTGAAGTGTGAACCAGAACACAGACGTAATGGCTCAAGTCCTTCGTAAGCTGCTATTTTTGGAAATAGCTTTCAAACAACATACTAAGGACTTTGTTTATGACGCCATCTTAAAAAGATGTCACCTGAAAAAAACATCTTTAAAAATCGTATCATGTTGGCCCTCGAAAACCCATACATCGCGAGCGGCATGACACATGGGGAGAGTAATGGTAGAGGTTTTATATGTAATTAAATGTAGCCTACAAATTGTAGACGTTAGAAAAACCTCATTTTGCTACCAAGAGCTGCCGATTACATATAAGAATGAGAGTAAGTTCATGGCACCCATTACTTACATTATTCGAGATCATGGCACGCAGGTCGACTGTGGGAATCAACTGGCCGTAATGTACCACCTGGAGGGCAAGTGGTTTGAAGTTGACCAGGACTTGCGTCGCACACATCCAGACCCAATAGTTCTCGACGCCAACGATCCTAGCTAAACAGTCTCCATGACAAAGATTGCCCTTATCAGCGCCCATGGTGTATACACCCAGCAGGACATGGATGAATTCCAGCAAACGCTGCTCTTCCCAAGCGAAAGACGTGCCTTGACAAACATTATGACGCGACGAGTGTGGGAATTCCTGTCCTGTACTGGAAATTTATTCTCAGTATTCATGCTCCTATACACGCTTTACCATGTCTTAAGGTACGTCGCCTCCGTGATTTTAATTTTTTTCAGTTTGAGGAGAGCAGCCAACAACCAACCGCAACGCAGATGGTTTTTCTTGGCCAGCCTGTGGGACGCTATGACAACCCGATACCTAGTGAACCTGATACATCAACGGGAATCCAGGGCCATGAGCTCTACGTCCCCGGAGTCCCTTGCCACGTCCCTACCGAACATCGGTTCATCGGTATCGTTGTACCCAGCCTTGCAGCAGGTTGCGTCCCAACCACCCCCGTACGCCAGTGGTCCGCCAGCCCATACAGACGTTCTACGACAACCTATCCCAATCATGTTAGTAGTTGTAATTTAGTTTAGTTGCAGTCCAAGTGTAGTTCAATTGACTTCACTGTACTCAACTCTAATACTTTTATTATAGTACAGTTTAAAGGGGGAGGCAGTGTAACAGCCACGTGCGTAGTCTCTAAATTTTTGTAATTCAGTATTTCCTTCGAACGAACGCCGTGACTGTTGCAAACTGCTGACATGCGGCTGGTGATCTTCCGCTCAATATTTTGTCGAATATTGGAGAAAAGCGGAATAGCGGCCGCGTGCCTGAGTGTCTGGTCGCGAATCTGGGGAACCGGGTCATCATCATTACCGATATCTGCGAATAAAGCAGATTGGCACACCCAGCAATGGGTAATATGCCGTGATGATTTATTTATTTATTAATTTATTTATTTAAAAGATAGGCGGTCCGATTATACATCATTATAAATTAAATCGGCATTCAGACACATCGAGTAGATTGGTGAGCGCTGCAAAACATCGGTACGAGCAGTAGGGAGATGATAGGTTCGATCATATCTAGAAGCAAGCCTGGGTACATGGAACGCTACACGAGAGAGTAAAAATGGTGCATCGACGTTGTTGTGGAGAAGTAACCGTAGGAGACGTGCGCTAGAGATCTCTCGCTTGGAACTTAAGGATAGTAAAGAATGGCGCTCAAGAAGTGAATTTAGATCAACATTACGATCAGTATAGATATATATATATATATATATATATATATATATATATATATATATATATATATATATATATATATATAATCTAATTTACTAATAACGAATGCACTGTATAAGGATTTAATAGCAGTAATATCATTAAACATTTTACATATTCTGAAGATGAAACCTAAAGTTTTACTAGCTGATGAACAGGTATTAAGAATGTGCTCATTCAAATTAAAGTTAAAAGTAAATGTAACGCCTAAATCTTTAATAGAGTTTAATCGCGTAAGAATAGAGTCACAGATAACATAAGAATGTACGATGTAATTAATTTTACGTGTATATGTTATTATATAACATTTACTAATATTTATGTTAAGTTTATTATCTTTGCTTCATATTTATATTCATATTTATATTACTTTGTAGGTCACAAACATCAGAAAGTGTCGAAATTCTACAATACAGTTTGATGTCATTAGCATAGGCTAAAATAAAGCAGTAATTCATATATGAATAAAATAAATAACAGGGGACCTAAGTTGGAGCCCTGGGGTACACCAGAAGTGGCAAAAAATGTAAATGATGAAAAACCATTGTAGAACACGTAGCAGGATCGCTGAGACAGATAAGACGCTAAAAGAGACAATAATGCAGAAGAAGCACCGAAAGAACTGATTTTAGATAATAATAGACAATGGTCGATGGATTCAAAAGCACGGGAAGAGTCACTATACATAACATCTACTTGGCCCCTTTCATCAATAACCAATCATGAAACCATGTTGGTTAATGGAAATTAATGATTTAGTAGCCCAGATTCGATCTATAGATTACTTTCTCAAATATTTTGGCAAAGTTGTTTAAAATAGACATAGGCCGATAGTTCAATAAGGTGGATTTATCACCTTTCTTGTGTACTGGTGTAATACGCGTATGCTTCCATTGTTCAGGAAATACACTGGTTTTAATGGCTCTAAGTTAATAATTAAAGCTAAAGGGGCTGCGTAAAACAACTACAATCTTTAATAAAAAATGCTGGTATTTTATCTTCGCCACAGGAAGATTTATTTGGTAATTTTCCCATTAAAGTAAGTTCATCCTCAGATACACTTTCAATATCAAATGATGGATTATTATTTTCAATCAAATCAGCATTACAGTCAAAAGAAGAACTATTTGTAAAATAATTCGAAAAACTGTTTGCAAATGCATTAACATTATCTGAAGGATTATTGTGAATAATATTATTGTCCACTACACTACCGGGAATGCGAGAACATTCTTTCTTTAAATGAACAAATTTCCAGAATTCGCTTGGATCAGATTTAATATTATTTCCAGCTTTCCGCACATACTCATCATATGCACTCTTAATTTGAATTTTAATTATAGATCTTAATCTTTTAAATTCATTAAGATAGACTTGATTCCTGGTTTTGAGCCATTTTTTCCGGTAGTGCTCTTTTGTTTTTATGTTGAATTTAATATTCGAAGTGAACCACGGAGGAAAGCAAGATCTACCTTTGCGTTTAGGAACGAATTTATCTATAGCTTCATATATAATAGAATAAAACTCATTCAGAGCAACATCCACATTATCAATATTATCTAAACTGGACCAATTTGTACTACGTATATGCTCATATAAGTCACTGAAATTAGCTTTATTAAAATTGTATCGGAAGGAAAATTAATAGGTTTTGCTAGGGAGGAAAGCTCAGAATTAATTAATAATGCAGGGTGATAAACATCTTCAGGAACCAAAGGAGAATCAGATTTAATTATATTCAGAGGTATAAAATTTGAAAAAACAAGATCAAGTTTATTATTAAAAATATTGCACACAGAGTTGAACTGATTTGAATTTAAAACATCGCCGAGATTTCCAAGAGAAGAAGATTTAGCTTCTATAAAACTTATATGGTATATATTTATTGGTCTGAATTCTAAACTTTGATACAGAAAAAAAGAAAAATAAACTTATAATATGTGTAGGTAACAAACAAAACAATTTATAAATATGGTTGTCTTACAAATACCATTTTTTAAAAATTTAAAGAAGCTCAAGTCTCAAGTATCTATAAATTTTAATACGTTTATAAGCCTTGTCGGCACCTAATACCTACTATAATTTGAAATTTGTTAATAAAACGCAATAAAACCCGATTGTTTTTTAATAAAACCCATTTTTTAAAAACCTGTTTTTTAAATAAAACCCGGGTTGCTTAAAAAACTCAAGTGAGCTGGGTTTTTTTATGAAAAGCACGGGTTTTTTCAACCCTGGTATTTTTAAATTATTTTAGCGGAATTAAATAAAATTTTGTACATAATACGTTATGAAAACGTGATATTGTTTGACTCACATAATTTGCAACACTCGCTTCGCTCTTTTTGGCAAGTTTTATGTTCATCAAACAATATCATTCTTTTCATAACTGATTATGTAAATAACTATTACACAAGCATTAGCACATACATGACAACTGTCATTTGTGCTGCCAATTAAGGTCTAGTAAAAAAATATATAATTTAAAAAAGCTATTTTAAGAAAAAGGTTTGCATGTATGATAGCGGCCAGTGCGTTAAAAGGTATAAAATTGATTTTATTGCTTGTTAATTATAAATATACACAATGACATTAATTTATAGTTCTTATTTACGTAGCTTTGAATGAGCTTTTAATAATAAAATCAAAAGAAGGATCAAAACTGTCAGATATATCAGAAACAACAAACAAAATTAATGTTTTATATCGCATGGTGGTCTAACAGTTGCCTTAAATCGTGTATTTTCTTTTCTTCTTTAACTCGTACATAAGAAATAACTGAACAAAAAATTTAGTACCCAACGGATGCATTCTCATTTTGAATATTTTTCTTTATTACACTTTTGTTCTAAAATTAATAGGTAACGAGATAATGCCAAATAAAAAATTTTACATTCAATTTCCTATGTTCGGGAAAGAAATAGACACTGGTACCTGTGTACATTTAATATAAATACCTTATTACATTCTTGAGTATCAATGAACAGTGATAATAAAGGTAAAACACTCTCCATTTATATGATGTTCCGTGCGTTATACAAGTTGGTGCACTAACTGGAAATCGGCAAATTTTCACTGTACAGCAATATACCTGTAACAATTATTGTTTTAATATAATGAGAATATTCAACCTGCAAAAATAAATTATTATAATTATACAAAATATGTAACATGAACCACTGACATTTTTGTAATTTCAGTTTATATTAATAATTAAAGAAAATATGTTCTGAACAATAACAAATAATGATAGTTAACTAAACTACTTAGTATTCAGAAATATTAACATAAACATTGAATTAATATCATTGATGTCATGGATATTAATAAAATTATTAAAATATCTATCAAGGGTAATAAATAACTTTCATTTTATGTAGCCCTAAATGCAAGTTCTTCACAATTAAACGTATTAGTTCCGTAATTATATTGTACTTTAATTCGCTATTTAAAAGAATACATACCTCTGTAGGTATAAATAAATTAACCAAAAATTTGCGAACGCCGTACAAAGAATCACTTTTCAATTTATCCAAGCATAACCTAAAAAAAATATACAGAATTCAACAAAGTTAATATGTAACATACATTTTTAAATTGTTAATCAAAATATTAATTATCAATTAAACATAACAAACATTATTATTAGAATTATTATCAATATTATTATATGCAAATATTTGTGTAATATTTAATAAAATAAATCAATTACCTAACGAATTTACTTCCATAATAAAATATATATATATATACTCATTAGATTTTAATAATAAATTACAAAAACAAACGCAATATGTATGCCTGTTTATGCCCTTCAGACAGAATCTTAACTTATTTACATAAATATCATAACCTATTTCACTTCACATATTCACGCACACGCCTCGCCATGTACGCCACTCTCAACCTACACAGTTTCAGTGTCGCCAACAATATAATACGAAGATAGCTGTCAATCCCATAGATAAACATGCCAGTACCTAACTATTGTTTGTTATGTTCTCGGCTGGACAGAAAGAGAAAGAGATAACTTGAATTAGAGATATTTAAAGTCTTCTCTAAAGTCTGCCGAGAGATGTCTCTACGGTAATAAAGACTACTTTAAAGTTAGTCGAGAGATGAAGAGATGTCTCTACGGTCCTTATATTGTATTTGTGACATTATGCTCCTATGTTTGGAAGTTGAAAAGTTGTTTGAGCCACGATTTTGTAACTTTAAATTCTATCTAATTTTAAATTCTGTCAGAATTAGGTTTTCCCCACTACAAATTCTACTGCTTCAGACCAGTAGAATTTTAAATCTATCCGGAGAAAGAACTGGGGGATATTCAATTCAGATTTCGAATTCTAATGGTCTGGAACAATAGAAATCGTAATAATGAAAACCTAATTCCGACAAAATTTAGAGGATCAAAATCAAGGCCCTTTTGCCTGTTTAGTTTTCTGATTTCATTATTCTCCATAAATCTGCATTTTACAAGTATTTTTAAATAAAATGTGCGTAATTCTAAAAACTCTTATTAATTTAAAAAATAACAATTAATACTACCATAATAAATTTACCTACGGGAATTTTGCACTGTATTCATAACCATATCCTGGACCAGGATCCATTAAATAATCATGGCATTCAATTGCTGAATTTAATTTTAGACGTTTATATTCCTGGATATTTTTCCCGAAAATAAAGTTTTTGACTGGACATCCAGGATTTATTTTCTACACTCATTACCAATCCAGTCAAGAAGAACCCGCAATTATTTATTTCAAAATCCGGATCTACCATGAAACAAAAATAAATTTACAAAAAACTATAAACAGAATAAGAAGCATGTCCACAAAAACAAAAGTTTAAAAATCATTAGAATAAAAGTCATGCCTGGTAAGTGCCCGCACGGTACAAATATTTCATCATTACCGATATCTGTGTGCAATGCAGACTGACACACCCAGCAATGGGTAATAAGCCGTGATGACATATTTATTTATTTATTTATTAGAATAAAATAAATTATAATACACAATTCTTTTTATCCTTTCCTAATACCAATATCAGTTTTTTCATAATAATTCAAATGTTTCAAATGTACCACAGTTCATGTTCATAAAAAGCCAGTACATATACTAAAGTACCGCCATGGCGGCCATCTTGGCCTTAAAAAACAACAATAAAGACCTTTCCCCCGGTGGAGGCGCTTTTAATGCAGAGTTCTGTAACGTTTGCAATGTTACCTACAAAATGTTTCTGTAATAATGGAAAATGTTAATTTCAGCAACACTATACAAATTTAAAATTCTTACTTCACAATGCATTGCATATTTTGATTAAAGTTATAAACTTATTTATATGAAGGAAATAAGTTTAAATATTTAATTATTAGTTACTAAACTATTATTCACGAAAGATGACTATTCAAGGCCATTTGTAAGCCGTCTGATATAATATACGTGCAGATAATTTCATTGCATTTTGTATGCATAGGCGTGTAACATGAAATATTTATGAGAGTAATTTATTTGAAAATTATGTTTCTTTCTAAATAATGCCTTTCTGAAAGATTTATGTTCTTCACTTATGTTTTTGCAAAATTCAAAAACATAGATTTAACTATAAACCAAGGAATAATAATTTGATTTAAACGGCAACGCCACTGGGTAAATATTAGCACAGAGGGCAGTGTAGTAGTAAATTAGGTATCTGTAATTCTACGACATACGTCATTATTATTTATAGTGTGTTAGAAAGTAATGCCACTATGTACGTATATCTGTCACACCACATAAATTAAATAGACATAGATCAAATTGGTAAGAGCCAACAAAGTAGCTGACATCTGGTGGCAAAATAAAACATATAGGTCGTAGGGAAAACGTTGTGCTGTCATATAGGGTTATAGTAAACAAGAGCCAAAAATGACCAGCAAAACGAAAAGATATTGTGTTATACCGCAGTGCAATAATTATGCAAGTAAAGACATATCCGTTCATTATTTCCCAAAAACTGAAATATTAAAAAATCAATGGAAAATCGATTTAAAAATGAAGAACATGTCACCATTCAATAACGTTTATTCACAATAATTTTTGCCTAGAAATTTAATTCCATGTAAGTATTTATATAAATTTATGCTTCAATACATTATTGGATTGTTTTTATAGTCATTAGAGGAAAAACATTAAAAAAAATAGTATTCCATGCCAAAAATTACCGTAACCAGAACTTCTGGTACAGAGAAGAAAAATAGAGAGGTTACTTGCCTGTAAGTAGTAGAAGTAGTAATTATTATTCTTTAACATTATAAATTATAACTACATTTATTTTATATTGTTTATAGGAAAGATAGAGAAGAAAAAACGGTAAAATGCCAGAAATCGAACCAGCAAGAGGAAGACGTGCAAAACATATTACAATTAATGGACAAAAATTAACTTATAATTATGTAACTATAATGAATTTTAAATCTAATAGTTTGGTCTCTTCCACTTTTCTCCCTGTCCTGCTATACAGTTGCACACACATTTCCACACGATGTGATTTGTGTTATTGTTATCACGATAGAGTTAGGTGCCCCATTGTGTTCATATCCGTATTAAATAATGTGTACATAACTAAAAATAAATAAGTTAACAAGCAAGATAACCACAAATTTGTATATCATTTTACCTTTATACACTGCTTCTCCTTCTTCCAACGTTTTCCCTATAAGTCTGTCTGGAGTGCTGCCATCTCTTGGAAGTGGTTTTCCCGAATAACCTTTCTCTTTCTAATACAAAATGTTGCTAAGCTACTGCTGTAAAGTGATGTGTATTCTTTCTTCGGACAAATGACCTTGAATAGTCATCTTTCGTGAATAATAGTTTATACTACTCAATCTGCAAATGGGGTCATACCAAAAAGATAAATTTTGATTTTTCTTTCATAAATTAAAAATTTACCTAATATTATGCATATATACTTCAAAATTATTTAATATTATTATACATTTCATTCACGATTTTCTTTATAAAGATTCTGGGTTTGGTTTTGTGACGCCACAGTTTTGTACACAAATAAAATACACGATAGTGAGGCACACCCGTGCTTTACTGTACACGAACAGATCTGTCGCTTTTTTCTAACATAACCTTATACATATAACCAATATTTTGAAAGTAACATCAACATTCTTGCAACAAGTTATTTTTTAAAAAAAGTAAGTACAAATAACGAAACGTGCTAAATAAAAATATAAATAAATACAATTTATGTTTGATTTAGATATTACAATGGTTGTACAATATTGTTCTGTGTCGTCCTACGAGAATAACTTGTTGAGAAGTAAAAATAATTTTTTTTATTTGTATAATTATGGCTCGAGATGTAAGGCAAAGATGGTATAAGGCAATAAATACTCCAGAAGTTTTGAAGACTACGTTTGGTTTCAAACGTGGCTTCAATACACAGTGACATAAACGTCAAAAATAGTTCCATTTTTGCTCGGTAGATGCAGTGTTGCCAGTTGCGAAACTGTGATTATTAGAAAATTACCAGATTTTGGAAAAAAAATACCAGAAATTTGAAATCAACAGCAATATTTATAAACTCTATTATAACTACATATAATATAATATAATACATATACATAAAAAACATAAAGCAATTGCTCATCCTTAATTCAAATAATTATGGGTGTTCCGTGTCATCATCCAAATTTGTAAAATCTTTTTTGTCAACATATTTAAACAATTTTTTTGAATTTTGAACATACGAAATCATTTTGTCATTTGGTGAAAACTTTACACAATTTTGCGATTCTTTCACGCATTGTGTACTTCATAAAAGGCCGTTAACTGTATTTGTCATTATCCTATTTCTAGTTTTAGTTTTGATTAGATTAACCTTAGAGAAAATGCGTTCGCATGTAGCATTTGAATGAGGAATACACAAAACATTTAAACAAAAATCTGCTACATTCTCAAAAAGAAAAACCTTATTGCCATCCTGAAATGTACGTAACCTATACCAGAACATGTCAGTTCCTTCATTGATGTATTGTAATTAATTATGTCCCTCCACTCATCTATTTTTTGTATTACCTGAGTATTTTCCATATCAATAATTCTGGTCACCACTGTCATTATTTTATATAAACTTGGTAATCTGTTATGCTTATCTAAAAAAATTTGCGGCCTTAAATTATCTAAAAGTGGAAACAATTCATTTGAAAAATCGTATCTTTCCTTGATTTGAACGCATGCCGCAATTAAGAACTGCCGACATCTCCTACAGAAATCATCTTTCATTTCATCATTTTGACAAGACTGAACCAACTCGAATACCTTAACGCCTACGTAGATATTATTTAAACCTATAAATTTATCTTCTCTTTCATGGTTAATATCTTTAGGTTCTACAGAATCAATATAATGTGGGGACATATACTTACTTACTTACTTATCCGGAAACCTCTTCTACCATAGGTGTAGAGGTGATAAATTTTCTCCATTTTTTGCGGTCTTTGGCGTCATTTTTCGCTTGTGCCCAACCGATACCTTTCTTTTCGAGCACTTTATTTATTTCACTATTCCAAGTTATTCGTGGCCTACCGCGCCTTTTTCTTTTGTCTGTTCCCATTTCCCATATCGTTTTACATAATCTGTCATCTTCCATTCGCACAACGTGGCCGAACCATCTCAATTGTTGAGTTTCGATTTTGTCCATCACACTTTTCACTTTTAGCCTTCTTCGAATTTCTTCACTTCTAATTTTGTCCATTTTCGTCACTCCTTCAATTTTCCTTAAAATTTTCATCTCACATGCTTCTATTTTACTTCTTATTCCATCCGTAATTACCCATGATTCACTGCCGTAGATGAGCATTGGTACTAAAACTGATTCGTATATACGAACCTTTGTTTCTTTTGAAATCTCTTTTTTTTGGAAGAATGCTTTGTATAGTGCTCCATATAGGCTCGCTACTTTACCTACCCTGTTTGTCACTTCATTATCTAATTTACCATTTTCATGAATCATAGCTCCTAGATATTTTAACTTGTTGGCTTGAGGTATCTTTTCTCCTTGGAAGTCTACCTCTATCTCTTCGTGTTTATTGCTTATCTTTATTATCTCTGTCTTTTTTGTGTTTATTTTTAAGTCATATCCGTATAATGCGTCTCTCCATTTTTCAATCCTAGTTTTTAGTTCATTTTTTTCGCTAGAGAAGAGGATGAGGTCGTCGGCGTATAGTAGTTCCCTTATTTGGACTGGTTTCAGTTTCCTGTATCCCAAGTTGGGGCCTTTTATTCCTTTATTAGCTTTCCACGCTATTTCATCCATTACCATTATGAAAAGAAGTGGGCTTAAGATACTACCCTGTCTCACTCCTCTAGTAGTGACAAATTTTTCTGATCTAATGCCTCCTACCTGTACTGTGTTTTCCGTTTTCAGATAAAGGCTTTTAGCTACTTGGATCAGTTTTGTATCAACTCCTCTTTTTGCCATAATTTTCCATATTTCTTCTCTTTGGACGCTATCAAAGGCCTTTTCTAAATCTATTGCGCAAAGGTATAGACCTTGGTCTGCTGTTATCACTCGTTCCGCTATCTGCCTGATCACAAAGATCCAGTCCTGCGTTGATCTCCCAGCTCTGAAGCCAGCCTGCGTGTCTTTAAGTTTATTTTCTATTTGTGGTCTAAGTCGATTTTCAATAACTCGTTCATATATTTTGTATGCCACACATAATAAGGATATGCCTCTATAGTTGTTACAGTTAGTAGAATCTCCTTTTTTATGGATAGGTACTATCAAAGCTGTTCTCCAGTCATCTGGTATCCTGTTTGTTTTCCATGCTAATGAGATAATCCTGTGCAACAATGTGATACCTTGCTCTCCTAGATATTTGATTAACTCTGGGCGTATACCATCAATGCCTGGTGCTTTTCCTGGTTTGAGTTTTTGTATTGCGTCGTATACTTCTTGTATCTCAATATCTTGCTCCTGATGTTCGTCCTCTTGTGTTTTTTCTGATCCTCTATTGTCTGATGTATTTGTCGATGTACCAGCTTCAAGGAGTTTTTCAAAGTACTCCTTCCACCTTTCCATTATTTTAAATTCTTCAGTAATTGCTTCTCCTTTGTTGTCCTTCACATTTTTAAGTGGGTTTTTCTTTCCATTTCTTAGTCCTCTCAATGTATTATATAACATTTTGGCGTTTCCTGTAGCTTCTTTTTTCATTCTTTCCCCAAATTCTTTCCACGAATTCGCTTTTGCATCTTGTACTAACTTTTTAACCTTATCTCGTTGTTGTTTATATTCCTGATAGTATTCCGTGTTTTTATTGTTTCCCAAATATTTTTTCCATCATTTTTTTTTCTGTTTTACTTCAGTCTTTATTTCATTGGTCCACCATGCTGTTTGTTTCTTTTTGTTTGTTACTCTAGTTTTTCCACAGACGTCTGCTGCAGCTCTTTTTATTATGTTCTTAAACTCGTTCCATTGGTTTTCTAAATCCCGATTTAGTAAATTTTCTTTGTTTTTCTCGATTTCAGTATCTGTTTTTTCTTGGTACCTCGCTCGTATATTTTCTTCTTGAAGCTTGTAGGCTCTAATGTTCTCATATTCCACTTTCCTGGTTTTTGCTTGGTCTTTGGACACGCTCGGTTCTAATTTTGTTTTCATATCGAGCACTACTAGGTAATGATCGCTACCTATTTCATATCCTCGTCTCACTCGGATATCTTTTATGTCCTTCAGTTCACTTTTGTTTACGAGTACAAGATCTATTATGGATTTTTCTTTTCTGCTGGGCATTTCACGTGTATATTTGTGAATATCCTTATGTTGAAACCACGTATTTCCGACTATCAAACTGTTTAAAACGCAGAAATCAATTATTTTTTGTCCATTTGCGTTCTTTATGGGTTCTCCGAATTTCCCTACGCACCCTTCAGAGTTTTCCGGGCAGTTTCCAACTCTTCCATTGAGATCTCCAATTATTATAAGGGTGCCTTTCTTACTTTCCGCTTGTTCGTGCATGTTCTGCCAAAAATTTTGGATTTCGTGTTTTCCTGCTTTTTCACCCGGTCCATATACTATTAACAGTGTGTAGTTTCTATTCTGCCTGAATAGTTCTAGTCTAAGAATTCTATCCGTTACTCTGCTCCATTCTTTTATGTTCTTGATACTTTGTTTATTAATTATACACGCTACTCCTGATTGTGCCCAATTGTCCATATCTACACCGCTATACACCATGACATGCCCTCCTTCCAGTTCTAAACATCCACTTCCTTTCTTTTTTGTTTCTGTTAATGTTAATATGTCTATTTCCGCTTCCTTCATTGTTTCAATTAATTCTGGCTCCTTTCCATTTAATCCCCTTATGTTCCATGTTGCAATTTTCCATTTTCTGTATAGTGATTTTCCTTGTATTATCGCTTCATTTTTCTTATTATCCTTTTTATTTATATTTACAGTGATTTTATACCTGTTTATATTTCCGTAATTCGTGTCCTTATTCATTGCCGCGTCTTCCAAGTTATGTCTTTCATCGTTTGTGTATGTTAGTTTTTTGTCTGCACCACCCCTTGCTCTTCTTCGCTCCAGACATATTGTTGGTCTTCAATAATTATCTTCTTGTATCCCACTTTTACTGATTTGTTCTTCTCTTTCTCTAATTTAGCGATATTCCTTATAGAGGCTTGTATTTCTCTCTCCCTTTTGGTCATGTCATTTTCAATAAATATTTTAGGGTGATTTCTCTTCAGTTCGTGTTTACGTTTCATTATTGCGCTTTTATCCTCCCATTTTTTTAGTTCAACTAAAATAATCGCTCCTTCGTGATTTTTATTTAATGATCTTATAGTTTTTATTTCTGGTTCTAGATTTAAATTACTTTTGAGAAAACTAGTTACTTGTTCTTCATTTACCCCCATCCCCTCTTGCATACCTTTAATCACTATATTATTCTTTCTGTTTATTTTGTCTTGGTTTTCTAAACGAGCTTCTAAATTTGTAATTCTTTTATTTAGAATTCGTTTTTCTGTCTCCCATTTTTCTTCCTTTGATTTTAGTTCCTGTCTTAGTGCTTTGACTTCTTCTGTGTTCGCTTTTAGTTCTTGCCAAATCATTATTAATGTTTCATTTACTTTGTTAAGTTCATCTTTATCTATTTTTTCATTCTCGTTTTGTTGTTTTATATTCAGATCAGGGCTCCTTATTACTTTTTTGCTTGTTCTAAATAAATCCTTCTCTGTTTCCTTGCTGTTGTTTATTTCTCTTTCACGTTTATTACTCATTTTAGGAGTATCACAATTCATTTTTATTTTGAAAGTTTACGCCTGTGAGTCTCTACTCGTTTTTCTATTACGTTGTGTGGGTCGTCAATCTAAAGGCTATTATTCTTTGCTTCATCCACAGCTCGGCCTTCGCTCGCACACGCACGCGTCCGTCCTGTACCTGTCAAAGGTGACTTAGCAACTTTACTTAAAACAGCACACAGTTTACTCTTCTTTATTTATGTCCTAGGTTATTCCTGTATGAGATAACACTCACACTATATATATGCACTTAGTTAAACACTGCCACTGCACAAGGTGTGTTGAAAACACAATAAATCCCGAATATATCGAAGATATTTATCGATGTTCACGAACGCACCATCCGTATACTTTAACATGTGGGGACATATACGATTTTAAAAGATTTTTAAACAAAGATATCATTTTGTAATAACTATCTGTAATGACTACTTTTTCTGACTGAAAATATGCGTCCTCTGTTAATAATAAGATATTGTTAATATCTATCTGATTCTCGTTTGTTAACTGAAAGCCTTCTATATCCCTTGTGTGGGTAACGTTTAATTTTCGTGCAAGTTCCAGTACTTCAAGTTTCATTTTGTAGTTTTGGAGTTCTAAATAATCCATTTGAAACTCAAGTTTTCTTTTCTTGAGTGCACTTTCCTTTTCATTATCGTTGTGTGTCTTATGGCTATTTGCACCAGTTCTATTTAAATATTAAGTACACCTTATAAATAAAAATACGTTGCACCACTTACTAAGGGCCCCTTAGATTGCAAATAACTACCCTTGAGTTAAGCGGTAGGTCATCTGTCGCTTATGTCTCCGTTATGCTAAGCCGTACTCAAACGCATGCGTCGAAGAATTTTTACTTGACATTTCTATTTCAACAAAATATTATACAGCTTTTGATAGTAAAGTTCGATTTACAAAATGGATTTTAAATTTAATATAATAGAAGACGACGATGATTTAGATTCATTAAAATTAATAGAAAATAGAATTCCGCGAAATAAATAAATATATATATATATATATTTATAACAGGGCAAACTATTTTCATTATTTTGACGAATTAAGTTTTTTTAAACGTTTCCGTTTGCCAAAATCACTGTATTAGATGTACTAGCAAGTATTGAACATGAACTAGAAATTCATACATACAATTTGTAAGTATTTCAATATTTTTCTTATAAACAATATTTTTGAAATAATCTCATTGTTTGGCGTTTTAAAAAGACGATTTCCAGTATTGGCATATGGTTGTCGATTGAAATTAGACACAACTATGTCAATAATAGTTGCAGCAAGTATATTACACAATATGGCAGTTGAAGCTGGAGAGGATAACTCACCTATGCCAGAGGATATGAATGACCATATATTTGACAATTTGTTAGCACATGGTCGGATTCCTAGTCCACAATTACAACAAAATGAAAATACCGCAGCACAAGTTCGTAACAATATAATCCAAAACTATTTTACAAATGAATAAAATTTATTGAAGAAACTGATCATGTACTTACAAAAAATAAATGTATCCTTTACTAAAACTGACTACAATATATATTTTATTTATACGTATATCTACACCGATGTATTTACAATGAAAGTACAAATGTTATCCGTATCCGTACGTATATTTACATCACAAATTTTCTAAATTAATTTCTTCAATTGCGCTTTTTTGATTTCTATTTCCAATTCCAAACTTTTTCATTTTGGGGTAAACTCGACTTCTTCGTTCTCATGTCTGTTTTTCGTGTCTTCCACAAATGCATCTCTTTGCAGGTTTGCCAGTTCTAATTTTGCTGTGGCTAATTCAGCGCACTAATTAATTTTTTTGATACCGGAGGTTTTAGGTTTCGCCGCTTTATGGTTACCCCAATCTACAAATTCTTCTCCTTCCCTTCATTCTGTAAATATTAGGCACAGTTTAGGGTGAATTATCGGACTGTTTTTTTAATAACTCGGTTATTTTTAATATTATGAAAAAAAGTTTCAAATCAAGTTTATTTTAAATTAAAATGTATATAAATCTGCAGTATATGTTTTACTAGAGGTTGTGCTATTTTTATACTATGGTATATGACTTTATATTTTCAAATGGAACACCTTATATATTGACCTCTGTGGTGCATTCTCCAAGCCAGCAATGAGTGCCCGTGAGGTGACGTTTGGTAAACACCCGCACGGTACAAATATGTCATCATCATTACCGAATTCTGTGTACATAGCAGATTGGCACACCCAACAATAGGTAATATGCCGTGATGATATATTTATTTATTTATATATTTACTCATATTTGAAAAATACATGAAATTTGCTATCCAATGGTATCATTGATGTTATATTATTAAAAAATCTGATGTGGCCAACACATTACCTACCGTCAGTTCTATGTATTTTGTTAAATTTCCATACAGAAAGTTTCTTGCAAAATATTCTATAATGATTAAAATATCACACTTTTATTAAATAGAAAAGGTTTCGCAATACTATTTTTTAATTAGACACAATATTAAAAAGAAATATTGGATTGAATAAATAAAATATTTAATTAATTGATTAATAATGTAATGCAAAGCCTTCTATATCTAATAAAAATATAATATTTAAGCCATTCGCCATTGTTTTTTTAAAATAATATAACAAAATTGTTATTGTACTATTGTATAGCAAATTTCATGTACTTTTCTAATTTGAATAAATATTTAGAATGTTTCGTTTGAAAATATGAAGTTAGGTACCAATGCATAAAAATCTGATGTGGCCAGCACATAACCTCTCGCCAGATAATTTACCTGGTTGTACGCATAAAACGAAAAATATTTTCAAATACAAGTACATATATTCATGTCTCATTACAAAATAATTCTCACATATATTTGCAAAATCTATGGGATATTTTAATATAAATTATGTACAATACACACATTTTCTTTACCTATATTCCATATCCAGAAATTTTCTTTTTCTACTTTCCTTTTCTTTTTCTTTATATTTGCCAGTTTTTCGCAAATTCCTTTTATATTCTTTTTTACGTATGTAATGTGAGGTTAATTTAGTAGTTAAAGGTAAGTCCAAGGATGTTTTAAATAAACAAGGATTGTTTCTCTGAAATAAACAAAGTTTTAATTATTTATATACCTAATGTACAAGTTTTAATTTACACACCTGAAATAAACAAAGAAACTACATTCAATGTTTATTCTTTACCCTAAATTTTAACTTTTACAATAATTTTGACAATCGTAAAAATCTTTCTTCTCTTCTTACTTTACCGACACGCGTGTGAGCGCGGGGCTTTCTTCTCTGCTTACTTTACCGACTCGCGTGTGAGCGCGGTTTATTTAAATTATCCATAAGGAAGTAAACTTCCTTACATCCCCCCTCCCTGGGAATAAAATTTGATCCAAATTTTTTTTTTTTTATTTTTCTACTTTGTTGGATAAGAGTGTTGGTACTGGAATTAATTTCGTGATGTGAAATAGATTAGATTCTTTTTTCTTATGTCCTGTGTTGATTCTGTATATTGAGTTCAATACTTTTTCTTCAATTCTGTAAGGTCCAATCCTTATTTCATCTAACTTTTCCTATTTAAGCGGTTTCCATTTTCTATGTAAACTTGGTCGCCAACTTCAAAGACGTAGTGTTTCCTATGTTTATCAAATATTTTTTTGTTGTAATTGTGGTATTTAATGCTATTCTCCACTGCAGTTAATCGATCTTTTTCCAGGTCATGCATTTTTTCTGATTTTAATTCGTCAGGAATCATTAAATTCTCTGCACCTTTCAGCAAATATTCTGGGCTGAATTTGGTTGCTGTGTGTATTGTCTTGTTATATTCATTCACACATTTATGAGCAATTGTTGTCCATGCAACTTTCTTTTCTTGTTCATTCAGCTTACATCTTATCTTGTTTATCAATGTCTGGTTCAACCTTTCGTTTAATCCGTTTGAAAAAGGTGCGTTTACAGCGGTGAATATTAAAGGAATGTTTTTTGTTTCTAAAAAGTTTTTAAATTCTTGGGAGTTAATGCCTGGGTATTGATCTGTTAAGATTTTTTCTATCTTTCCGTGGTTTAATACTTCGTTTACCAGTTTCGTGAAGTCTACACCAATTTGCGTTTTTGACGTTAATATGAAGGCATGCCTTGAAAAGTGATCCACTAATAAGTGCAAGTATTTTTTTGTTGATCTCGTTCCACCGAACCCTCCTATCGTGTCTATTGACACAATTTCAAATGGCTTGTATGCTGGACCCAGTTGTGAAAGTAGACCGTAATTACTTGTTTTTCTTGTTTTGTTTTTGATGCATACTTCACAAGTTTTACATATGTCTGTTGCATTATTCAAAAAATTCTCAGATGTATAATACGGTAATAACATGGACACCATTTGATTTATGCCGATATGGCCCATGTTTATATGTACTTCTTTCATTAGATTCTTACTGAATTGTTCCGTTAGAATAATTTTTTCCTTATGTTTTATCTTTTTGAAGAATACACCTTTTTTGTATTAATTTTTTATTTTTCTCATCGATGGTCCCATTATTTTTTTGATCTTGTATAATATCTTGAATCTTTATAAAGTTAACTGTTCTCAGCATTTTTTCTTGGTTGTCTTCTGGTTTCAATACTGGATTTCTACTGAGGCAGTCCGCTTCCAGATTGAATTTTCCAGGGTTATATTCTACTTCCATGTCAAATTGTGATAAGTATAAGGTCAGATCACCCAATTCTTCGTCTGGTCTTGCTTTTATATTGAGATTTGTTAAAGGCCTATGGTCTGTGAATATTTTGAATGATCTCCCCACTAGCCAATGTTGCCAATAAAGAACTGCTTCTTTCACTGCCAGTGTTTCTAGGTATATAGCCTTTTTCTTCTTTTGTGCGTCATTTAATTTTCTTGAAAAGTAGGCAACTGGCTTTTCTTTGCCATTTTCATCTGGTTGTGGCTGTTTTAATATAGCTCCTAATCCTAGCAAACTTCCATCCGTATAGATATGCACTGGTAATTCTGTATCATAAATGGATAATATTGGTTGTGTGCACAGGAAACTTTTTAGATAATCAAAAGTCCTTTGGCAATCTTCACTCCATTCAAATTTTTGATTTTTCCTCAATAATTTATGTAATGGTTCCAGAATTATAGCATTTTTTGGAATATATTCATTATAGAAGTTTACCTTACCAAGAAACTGCCGAATGTTTTTCTGGTTTTTTGGAGTTGGGAAATTTTTTATTGCTATTAAATTATCTTTCATTGGAGTAACAGAGTTGTAGGAAATAATATGTCCTAGATATGTAACTGAATCCATAGCAAATTCGCATTTTGTAAGTTTTAGTCGAAATCCTTCTTTTTTTATTGCTTGAAGTAAATTTTCCAGATGTGTTATGTGCTCTTCAAATGTTTTCGAAAATATTAGGATATCGTCAATATAATTTATTGCGAAATTTGATAATCCATTTTTTCGTATAATATTACTCAATATTCTTTGGAATATTGCTGGAGACGTTTTAAGGCCAAAGGGTAAACAGGTCCATTGGTAATGACCCTCTTGTGTGACGAAACCTGTTTTCTTTCTATCTTCAATACGCAAGGGTTTTGACCAAAACGCCGAATTAATATCTAATTTTGTGAAGAATTTGCAGTTTCTTGTTCTGACCAAAAGATCATCAATTCGCGGAAAAGGTTGTGGTTCAGGTACTATTATTTTATTGAGATCTCTGAAATCTATGCATAGTCGGCTTTTTTTTTCTTCATCTTTCTTAAAAGCCAATGTGACTGGAGCTGCAAAAGGACTGTATGACTCTTCAATTAGTTTCTTTTCAAGGAGTTTCGCAATTTGCTGTTCAATTTCCTTCTTATCGTTTATAGTGCATCTGTACGGTCTTTTGCTGCAGTATTTATCTATTTGCAAGTCAATCCTTGCTTCATAGTCCTTTACAGATCCCACATCATATTTATCTTTTGCGAATATCATCGAATATTTGTTTATCAAATTTTCTATTTGCCTCTTTTCTTTTTCGCTCAAATCACTTGTTGTGGCTTCAAAATTATTTATTTCAATATCTTCATTAAAATTTATTTTTAAATCAAGTTTTTTTCCTTCATTTTTATATAAATTATCAATATGTTCAGTCTTACCCTTGGTAGTGGGAACTATTGACCTTTCTTTTTCATGCTTATCATCCATATTATTTTGCTTGATTTCAAGCTTATCATTTTGGATTAATTTGAATTTTTTTATGCAATCGAGTCCTATGAGAAAATCATGGGTGAAATTAATATTATTTACAATGCATACATTGACTTCTTTCTCGATTTCCATAATTTTAATTTTTAATTTTATTATTCCTCTTGTCCTATTAACACCATTAATCGTTTTCAAGTTAATTGTTTTATTGTCACTGACTTTCCCTTTATGTAGATTCAATAATCGAGTTAATTAAGGTTATAATTGACCCTGAATCATAAATTGCTTGGACGGTCAGTGAATTATTTAAGGTTACATTAATTGAGATTAATGGTGTACTTTCGAGTTTTTTGGATCTTCAAAATTTTCGATATCTAAGAGTGAAGTGTTTTCTAATTTCTTTTTCTCATCATTGAACCAGCATTTGCAGATTTTACTTGGCATCTTTTTGTAATTTTCACCTCTACTATTGTTTACATTTGTACTATTCTTCTTTTTCAGATGTTCAAGTTTTCCTAGTTCATTGCACAATTCTTCTGTTGTTTGTACAGTTTCCCTGTCTATTTTATCAACAATGAAATTTGGTAATCCGGCCGCAATCAGATCGATTAATGTGTCAGTATCTATTGTCTTTCTAACCTCTAATAGTAACTTCTCTTTTTTTATTGCATAATCTATCAGATTACCTGTTTGGTATTTAAATGATAAGGCGTACCTTATTGGGGACCAACCTTTATTTGCAAAGGTCTCACAGAATATTTTTCTCCATTGGTCCCATTCTGAATTTATGGATAATTTCATAAGCATACAACTATACCAGTCCAAGTATTGTTTGTCGAGAAAGAATTTTAAAGTTTCAATTTTTTTTCTGTCCTCATTAATATCAAACCTCTGGCATTCTTCCTCAAACTCATCCATCCACTGGTTAGCATTTGCAATCTTGTTATTAAATTTTTCAATAATGAAATCTTTGGTTATTTTTTCCAAACATTTTTCTTCAGATTTCTGTGTATTTTCAATGAGCTTTTCCAGTAGTTTTACCATTGGATTATCTTCTTCTGTTGCTACTTTATTTATCTCATCTATTTCTTCTAGAAATGTATCATGAAACTGTAAATTTTCATCTTCATCAAAGTACACATCTTTCATTTCCTTAGTTAAAGTAATCCAAATTTTTTTTGATTGGTGCCTTTTTTTAAGACTATTTTTCACTTTTGCAAAAGTGGGTGTTGCTGTTATCAGTGTATGTTTCTTTGTAGATTGGTCTTCACTTGCCAAGCTGAACATTCTATTATCTTGTGTGGTGATTGAGGTTATAATTATTGTGTTTGATTTTCCATCGGCTGCTGCCACACTTTTGAACTCAAATCGTAATTTGTTCATTTTTTCCTTTTTATTTTCTCATAAACGAGAATGTAGTTTTGTAATGTGAGGTTAATTTAGTAGTTAAAGGTAAGTCCAAGGATGTTTTAAATAAACAAGGATTGTTTCTCTGAAATAAACAAAGTTTTAATTATTTCTATACCTAATGTACAAGTTTTAATTTACACACCTGAAATAAACAAAGAAACTACATTCAATGTTTATTCTTTACCCTAAATTTTAACTTTTACAATAATTTTGACAATCGTAAAAATCTTTCTTCTCTTCTTACTTTACCGACACGCGTGTGAGCGCGGGGCTTTCTTCTCTGCTTACTTTACCGACTCGCGTGTGAGCGCGGTTTATTTAAATTATCCATAAGGAAGTAAACTTTCTTACACGTATATTCTTTTGCGTTGTTTACTTTTTTTATTTTCAAAATCTTCATAATAATGTACAAATATTTTTGACAGTGGCATACAAATATTTTTGACAGTGGCATTTATGTGTCAATTACAAAAGTTAAATTTCTTGCCTTGAAGTAGTTTGATCTGAGAATTTTTACATCAAATTATTTTATATGCATTTATTTATCTCTAAATCTATAGAAGATATAATAATGAATTTATATTTATCGAATAAAGAATGTAACGTTCTGTAATATAAGTATTTACATAAATTTTCGATAAATAATATTTAGATGATTTTTTTCTTGTAACTACTACTTCCGATTGTCCAATTGTTACCAAAACTTAACGAACTCTTCCCATTATTGTTAGATTGTCTTAAGTCTTATAGTATTTGAGAAATCGTGAATCCAACACACACGCGCACGCACACACACACACACACACACATAAACACACGCACGCCCGCACACACACACACACACGCACACGCACACGCACGCACACACTCACACACTCACACACTCACACACACACACACACACACACACAAACACACACACAAACACACACAAACACACACACAAACACACACACACACACACACACACACACACACACACACACACACACACACAAACACACACACAAACACACACACAAACACACACACAAACACACACACAAACACACACACAAACACAAACACAAACACAAACACAAACACAAACACAAACACACACACACACACACACACACACACACACACACTTCATTAAAATTTACAGTTGACAAGATGTCAAAGACCAATACCATTTATCAAATACCTTGTAACAATTGCAATAAGAACTACATTGGACAATCCAAAGGATTCCTCAAAACACGGATGACAGAACATAAAAGAAATTTTAACAAACTCAATAAAAAATGGGAACTGTGCCCTCACGCAGCACTGCATCGAAACTGGACATTCTTTCGACTTGGTGATTCTAGATCAAGAACCCTTCCTACAAAAAAGACTCATGTTAGAGATGCTATACATACAAAACAGTAAAAATAGTATAAACTTCCGTACCGATATTCAAAACCTCAGCAACATGTATTGCCGGATATGCAACCTGTTCAACCAATCCTAGCGGACTACAGATCACGCCAATGACAACGCAGCTTGCAACTCTCGAACTTTCCTTCAGGAAGACGCCATTTTACCTAGTTGTGGGCATGACATCACGTTTTGTGTTTAATAATTTAATCTTTATAAAAAAAAATTTATAATATTTTTCATGACTTGCTACATTTATATCTTACAATTGTTTTATATTTTAATGACGAGGTCCTTTTGGCCCAATCATTTTCCTGAGTGGAAACATCTTACTGTTTAGTCTGTAAGTAGTTTGAACATTTTGTTTGTACCTTTGTAACATTTTTTCTTCTTTCAGTTCGTCCTGATGAAGCCTCAAATAGAGGCGAAACGTCGACATTAGACTTCAATAAATAAACTTACAACTCAACTGCATTCCTGTATAATTTCAACCCTACAGTAAACACTATCTTTAACCGAAATCGTGATGT